>OU015493.1:81685617-82063117 GCA_907164885.2 Dolomedes plantarius | reverse complement strand
TAAGCATACACGAGGTCTAGAAAACGGCGAAATTTTCGTGTGACGGCACGCTACCCTCGTTCCTCTGTATATGTGTATTGTCTTTGTTTTCGCGATTTTTCATCCCCTTTTGTGTTTGAAATGAGCAGAGACACACTTTTATCGGCTTCGCTTTTGTCATGTAAATTAATAGGATTCGTTATTTGCTCGCTCATTTCTGACTTTTAAAATAAAGTGGAGTATAATATGTAGATAAGCCTTAGATTTAGCAGAGATAGAAAAATATAGTCGCTGTCGGGAGTGTTGGGGCATGTAGACAGCCCAACTTTAAACCATGGTAAAGGTCAGCGTTTTGAAAATATGGTGAGATATTGCTATAATCTTAAATATTTATTAATACATCAAAAATAAAATATTCAAATTTAAAAATAATTAAAAAATTAAATTCCTATATTTAAGTTGCTAAGCCGGCTTTTTGGGCAGTCCGTGAGAGAAAACTACTGCATTAATTTACTTCATTTTGGTCTTAAACGAAAGATTCTAATCTGTAGATTTGTCAAATTTGGTTTTTTGGTTTTTGTAACCGCAATTTTTATTAATTAGAGATAATTTACAATTAAAAATTGATTTATGCGCATGCTCAGTGGCATGTTTTAATGATAAACACGTTTGTTCCAAGGAGTCTCTCTAGAGATCTCTCTGCCATTTTTTTAATGATAATTATGTTTATGAAATATAAGATTAAACCTGATGGAAAATGTTTATTTCGCGCTGTTTAATCAGCGATAATTTACAATTAAAAAAATTTCTTTCTGCGCATGCTCAGTGTCATTTTTTAACCTGGCTTTAGATACTCATGAAGCACGAGGCTGCTGAAACACATTATTTTGTTTCTGCGCATTATTATGATTTTCACCATTTGGCAATGATGTGTTGAGTATAATTTGTGTATTAGTACATTTATTTCCTACCTAGCCGTCATATTTTGACGTGTATCAACTAGTAATTTTAAAGTACTAAAATATAAAACCCTTAACTTATAATCAATCAATGCTAAAAAAGTAAATTTTACTCATTGAACACTATCTTTAAACATTAAAATGTGACATTTTATTTTCCAAAAATATTTTAAAGCTTGTAAGTTAAACTAATTACGTTAAATTCTAATCTATTGAGCACTTAATTTTTTTTTTTCCGACAAGGGAAGTACTTTCGTCCTGAGGACCTTGACCATCGGCAGCGCGAATTTTGTTGGATAATTTAATATCAGAGCGACATACAGGTGATCCAATATTGCTTCGCATTAGGAGACACCACAAAAACATCCTTTACTTTATAGACATTCATGTTAGTCGTTAACAGCAAGATTAAGCGAATCTACTCCATGCGTTTTAAAATCTCGTTTTTTTCAGAAAAAATAACAATTTAAACGTGATTTCAATAAAAAATTAACCTTTGAGATCACGTATCAGAGTTAAAAGGAAATAGGAAAATAAGTTTGTACCGAACTTCAATCACTACACCAGATGATGGCCGAATATCTATGAAACCAGCGCTGTGTTTTATCCAGCTATAGGTGTAGCCTTTAGACTATAGTGGCTAAAGCGCTACCAGATTCTGCGGAATCGAGTCCCACTCAAGGAATGGTCGTTTGTAACCGTACGGAATCACCTTAGGTCCCGGTCTAATTTGACCTCGTGTAGCCGACAATTGACTGTAGCGTTCCAAACCAAATCAAACCAAACCGTTAAGTTATAGTTCTCAGTCAATTCATCGTAAGTGCCTCTAATGATCACGACAGCGATCCAAATCAACCATGTAACCTTTATCATATAATGCGGATTCTTAAATAAGTAATTAGATAAAGAAAAGTTCTAAAATTGTTTCTTCGAATAACATGGTAATTTTAAAATTGAAAACTGTTTTGGCTTTCATGAAACATACTAAAATTTGTGTCACTTTTTTCTTCTTTCAACTGCTGACAAGATGGGAAGTGTGCCGTATTATTTGTCTTCAGTGCAAACACATCATCCAGTCCCACAAATACGACATCATCCAGTGCGTTGAATATGCCAATGCCTTTTTTGGTGGTTTCTAATGATTTTAATTCCAACAGTTCTTCATTAATTTCAAATTCTTCGTTTATTGTTCTGACAAAGATATGGAGCTGGCTCTTGTCGGCTTTATCTGTGCTCTCATCTAGAGCTAGAGACTAAAATTGACATTTTTCCAAAATGCCCTTGAGAGAACTTGAAACCTCACTACACATATCATTAATTATTCTACTTACTGTCTGATGAGACAAGGAAACTGTATCAAAATGTTTAGCCATCTTATTATCTCCAAATGAAGATGTCATTTTTACAGCACATCTCTTAATGAGCTCACCGTCCCTAAAAGACTTTTTACTTTTAGCTAGCTCTAAACATACCTCATAAGATGCCTTTAATCCAGCAGTGTTTGATGGTTGCTGAAATATATTCTTCTTTCTAGTTAGTTTCAACTCCAAATCATAAACACACAACTTCTGATACTTCCCTGGTATTGATCTATTTTGATTTATGCAAGCTGGTATACTGTCTACTCACGTTATACTCCTTCGAAACACATAAGACTTGAGAACAGATAACATACTGTGGTTTTCCTTAGTCTTCAACAAAAAAGTAACTTTCCTGACACTTTGACTGATATTGTAGTCTGTCATCTTCAACACGGCGTTTCTTAAGTTCCACCATTTTAGGTACCGCTCTCGCAACAACTATGACAACAATCTCTCTTCGCACTATCTCTCTCGAACAACCGCTCTCGTCAAAAACAACCACTTCCAACAGCCTGTGCTCCCTTTTATACAAAAACCGACACCTTCCAGAAAATCATCCGCAGCACACGAACGATCAAGAACTTATCGCCAATATGGCGTTGTATGGCCTTTACTTAAATTTTAAGTAACGGCAATGATTTTTTCAGCGTAAATGATTTTTTATCCAAATATTAAACTAAAATATTTTTCCAGTAAGAAGGGCAAGGGCCAAAAAAATGAATTGGTGCGCCGCATGCGGACCGCGGGCCGCGGATTTGTCCACACTGATGTAAGTTATGATCTACAACGTAATTAAAATTCTGTAAATTCTTTAAATGAAATCCTTGCAGAAAGTTAATATCCTATTTCAGAGAAAGCGAAGAATGATGGAAATTGAACTAAAGTTCACAAATTTCTTATCCACGTAGAGTAGTTCATATGAAAGTTGGTCTTGGATTTTAATGTTTAGACGATGAGAACTCTAATGCGTTTTATGATGTTTCAATATAAAAATGTGTTTATTATAGAAATATATATATATAAAATATTTCGTGACAGAGGAATAAGGAGAAAGATAAAGTATTTTAGAATCCCCATGCCACTTGAAAGGATACTTATGGAGCATAAAATTGTACAATAATTTACAATTATGGTATGTCACATTTTAATTATAATTACATCATTTATAACAAATTTCAGTCTGTTGGTTACCAGTCAACATGAGGAAAGAGGTTATATAGCATGAAGGTACTCATGTTTAATTTGGAACATTGCAAAAACTACAAGAATGTAAAATTTTGGATAAATCTACCACTGAACCAGATTTTAGATATACTTCATTTGTGTATCCTTTGTCAATGGATGAGTCAAGGGAACCATTTCCTACCAGGAAGCTTAATACATATTAGCTCCAAACGACAATTCGTCATTAATATTGTGGTCATAAGCTTTTCTGAAGAAGGATACATAACAATATGGATGGAGATTTCTTTGGGGATAACCAAGCCTAGTTAAATGTTTAAATTTTGCAGTGAGTACTTAAGAAGCGAAGTGTCTTGATAAATGTTCAGCCAATACTGATACAAGAATTTCCCCTCGGCACTTTCACGCTGTTGCTTAGTTGTAAAATAATTAGCAGATTTCTTGATTTTTGAACATGCTTTCTAGTAAGGTGTAGAAATGTTTATAGTAACTATAAGTTGCAAGTTCAAATAGTCTATAGTGTATTGAAACTTGCAACTCCTCTTTAAAAGGAAGTCAGGTCATTCTTCGCTAATATGTTATGGGAGCCAATAATACATGATGCTTGATTGAAGGAAATCCGGTACCGTTAAGCTTTCAAACAGATAACACAAATCTGGAGAATTTTACGACGGAAGCATCCCGATAAATGTTCAACCAGCTGATAAAAGCATTTTCCCATGACACTTTCTTTGTGTTTTTCAGTGTTCTATTAAAAAGTCTATAGTAACAATAGATTTAGTAGAAAGATTATAGTAACTTTAAGGTTGAAAATTACAGTAGTCTGTAGTCTAAAGTGTATCATATCTTGAAACCCGTATCCACAAGGAAGTCAGGCTGTTCTTCATGTATGCTTCACAGATGTATTATGAGAGCTAACAGTATACGAACGTTGAGAAGGGACCCTCAATCCTTAAACTTTCAACCAGATAATAAAAAATTTAATTGGGTACTTCAAGAGGGAAGTGTCCTTATAAAAGTTCAGCCAATAACTGATACAGTGACTTCTCTATGACACTTTCATTGTGTTCCTCAGTGGTCAAAAGGAAAGTCGATCGTAACTATAGGTTTCCAGTTACAATAGTCTTTAATCTACTGTCTATTGTAACTTGTAAATCCTCCTTACAAGCAAATCGGGCTCTTCATGCCTCACTGATGTATTATGGAAGATAACATTACATGAAGCTTTAGGAAGAACACTTTAACTTTCAAACAGATAACCGAAATTTGAAGTGTTTTGTGTATATGTAGTGAACAGGCACGTAAACATAAAAATCCTAATGCATTTCAGTGCTACACGAAACAAATGTCGAAAGCAGGTCACCGCTTCTTTTCAAAAAGTGAATAAATAAATAAATATTTTAACTTAAATGTAAGATTCAATTATGCTTTCAAAAACATATACGTGAATGAATTTTGAAGCCATACAAATCACATCCAGTTAGATTGCATTTACAATGACTGATATTTTATTGTTGTTGAAACTACTATGATGATAAATAAGAAGCAAATATTTAGAAATGGCTTTTTGCTAATTTTTTTCTTATTTGGATTCATCTTCAGTTGTCGTCTATTTTGAAAGACGAAAACTTTATGCATTTATTCGAATAAAAATAAAAGTAAAGCTGAAAAGAAATTCCAAATGTCTGAAAGCACCTGAGTGCTTACAAAGTAGTCGTAATGCAGTTTTGAGATATTTTTCATTAAAATTAGAAATATTGCAGCAATGATGAATTGCTTAGCATTCGAAACTGAAAGCATCACTACATCCCGTTCGAAAATTTTTAATTGCATTTCTTTTATACTTAAAAAAGTAAATAAAAACCCTTAAAAATAAAACATTAAATATGTTATTGATAGAAATTGGAGGACAATTTCAATAATGATTATTGAAGATGCCTATAGATGTTTCAAAATTAACTAAAGAAACATATTTTATGTGTTATACATGTACGTATTGAAAGAAATATACACATATCACAACGAATTGAGTGAAGCATATGCGTAATTTTTCCCCGTGGTTCAGGCAGTAATTAATTAGTCAGTTTGGATCTGCATCATCTAAGTTAATTAGATTACAAATGCATGTATTATGCTCAAATTACCAGGACATTCTTCGTCTGATCAGAAAGGCAGACAAAACTAATTGAAAAATAATTAAATGCATCTTAATAAGAGTAGAAAAAGTATTAGCCAAAAAAATACCATTCATGTTTTATAACGTTACATAAATATTTAATGATTGCCGGGAATATGCATCCAAAGAAAAGTAGGTAAACTACCTACAAATCATTCAGCATTCGTTGAGTGTCTTACGGGACTGATGATCTTAATTAAAACAAATGATGCGTTAAATAGCTTCCACCAATACATCAACCCATAATTGTGTACCTGATATATATATATATATATATATATATATATATATATATATATATATATATATATATATATATATATATATATATATATATATATATATATATATATATATATATATATATATATATATATATATATATATATATATATAACTTTATCTTAATTAGATTTAAAAGGTAATTCAAAATGACTCCCTATAAAGGTTATTCAAACAGTAAATTAGCACAGTACCCAGGGTACTACAAAACTTATAAAATGCTTATTACAGAGCTCGTATTAAACAAGAACTCTTGTAGAGTGATGATTGAGAGACTATTAATACACTATTTAAGTAAGAAGAAAATAGAACATTTATAATGTATTGTTTTTCATGGTATGATAGGAATTAACAACAGCTCATACTTGTTTCTCATCCTGTCTCAAAGAATATTTTCGTTTTTGACTGACGGCCAACCAGAAGTTGAATTGTGAGAAATTCATGACAGAATAATTTGTATTTACATTATCTTGGGCAATTAATTATACTTATAGGATAACTTGCGGGTTTAAAGCCTACAGAGTACAGATGCTATCCGTTTGCAGCACTTAACTGATAAAAGTAATATATAATGATTCTCTGATAGAACAGTAAGTTATTCAAACAGTAACTTACCCCCGAACTCTACGTACAAAATTTATAAAATACCTGCTATACAGCTCGTATTACACAAGAACTTTTGTAGAATGATGATTAACGGACTAGAGTAATATACGTTAGTTAAGATGAAGGAAAAAAAAGAAGAAATATTTTGAAGGAAACGGAAATCTCATAATATTGTTTTTCGTGATACGATAGGGATAAGCAACACCTCATACTTGTTTCTCATCCTGGACGTTGAGAATATTTTCATTTTTGACTGACTGCCAAACCAGAAGTTGAATTGCGAGAACCTCATGACTGAGTAATTTGTATTCACATAATCCTGGGCTATTTATTATACTTACAAGATAACTCGCGGGTTTAAAGCCAACAGATGCGATTAGTTTGCAGCACTTAACTGATAATCAAATGTGTGGGACATTTTAGCACCCATATAAATCAAAGTTACAAATGCAACATTATTCTATTATGAAGAAATAAATGCTAACATTTAATACTAAAAATTAAAGCAATAAAGGATTTTAATGTGGTTGTATATTGAATACTTATACTGAATGCTACAGGTACGTTTGAGGAATGACACCATGCTCATAGGTACATATAAGGTTTAACCCCTTTCCTTCTCGCTCCCATCAAAATTAAGGGTTCAGGTTTCACCTTATATTTCTCATGCCCGTGATACTTCCGGGCTGGAGTGTTTAAAAGTAACGCGCAAAAAAGATTAAAACAATCCATTTCATTTACTCTGAAAAAAATTTATTTCTTATTTTACACCCCAGATGGCAGCATCAGACTATTTATAATGTAATTCGGGATTTAAAAAAAAAAAAAGCTAGATGTGGCAGATCAAGCAATAAATTGAATCCTCCGGAAAAATTAGGCACTTTTATTACCGTTTTCTTGAAAATTATGCGATTGTTAAGGGGTTAAAACAGCAGTTCTCAACCTGAGAGGGAGCGGGTAGCTCCTCCTTGGAAAAACGTGAGTGATATAAGGGTATGGGGCACAACTGCTTATAAAAAAAATGTGTTAGCGTATTTTTCCTAGACTTATGAAAACGAAAATTAAATTCAGTGATTCGGTGCATAAAAGATATCGCATTTTTATTACTTTTAATTAATTATTTTATGATTGCTACAGTATCAGCCACTCATAAATTTTGTGAAATTAAGTGATTTTGTGTAATTACGTGATTACTTTTTAGCATGTAATCACTTTTTATACTAATGTTTTGCATTTGTTACATTGTATGCGTTGTTTATTTTTACTATACATTTTGGTCTTTTTGGTATATTTCAGGCCTAAAAAGTGTGGTGGAGGGGAGGTAGGTTCTGAAGGTCATCCAAATGGTTGAAGGGGATAGACATAAAAAGGTTGAGGATCTCTGGTTTAAAAGGCATACAGAGTAAATGTCTTAAAACCTCTTATAATATTTCTCTTATCTCTCTCCATATTTCTTTTGTTCGGTTACTCTCCCATTACGGAGTATTCCACCCTTTCATATATAAATTACTCCTTGAATGATTTATGGCATTTTGGAAGCGCAAATCTACGAGCCTGTTATAATAGCAAAAGTTTTGGTTTCTATCTTGGGTTCCTGCCGTAATAACAGGCATGAAGTCCTAAAACATTTCTTTTGTGTTACGGATACTTTCGTGGTTACTACTTTAGAAAATAAGGAGCTTTGCTTTAGGAGCGATTCCCTACATTTTCGAAAGGTTTAAGTATTTTGCAGTTTTATAGATAAGAAATAAAGTCTTATATTTAATACTTAAAGTTTTTGGCAGTGAAGAATTTAAATGTAATTGCATATTGCATACTCATCCTGAGTACTCCAGGTATGTTTAACGAATACAATAACACACACACATAGACTTAATACAGGTTAAAAAAGTATACAATGATTAAAACATATAAGGTTAAAAATACATACAAAGTAAATATCTCAAACCCTCTTATAGTATTTCTCTTATCTCTCTCTCTGCATTTCTTTTGTTCGGTCACTCTCCCATTATGGAGTATTCCACCCTTTTTATTTATAAATTATTTCTTTAATGATTAATGGCATTTAGGGAGCGCAAATCTTTGAGCCTGTTCGAATAGCAAAGTTTTGGTTTCTATCCTCTTGGTTTCTTGCCATAATAACAGGCATGAAGTCGTAAAACATTTCTATTGTGTACCGTGCACATTCGTAGTTCTTGCTTTAGAAAATATGTAGCCTTACTTTATAAGCAATCCATTGCATTTTCGAACGATTTAAGTATTTTAAAGTTATATATATATATATATATATATATATATATAGTGAAGCCTAATATTTAACGTTAAAAGTTTCAAGCAATGGATGATTATAATGTAGCTGCTTATTGAATACTTATACTGAATACATGTATATTTCATGAAGGGCACAAACAAGCATATTGATTTAATACACGGTTATTAAGGAATAAAAATGTTAAAACATATAAGGTTAAAAAGGTTTACAAAGTAAATATCTCAAAACCTCTTATAGTTTTTCTCTTATCTCTCTCTACATTTCTTTTGTTCGGTAACTCTCCCATTACGGGGTATTCCACTCTTTCATATATAAATTACTCCGTGAATGATTTATGGCATTTAGGAAGCGCAAATCTTCGAGCCCGTTCTAATAGGAAAAGTTTTGGTTTCTATCTTGGTTTCCTGCCATAATAACAGGCATGAAGTCGTAAAACATTTCTTTTGTGTTACGTACACTTTCGTAGTTATTACTTTGGAAAATAGGGCACTTTGGCTTAGAAGCGATTCGCTGCATTTTCGAAAGGTTAAAGTATTTTGCAGTTTTATATAATTACAAGTACACCGATATCTTTTAATTGTGTTTACTCACAGGGGGTGTTCCAATTTTCCTATCATGTAGATTTTCAAAATTGGTAATTCTGTTTAAAAATGAATTTATCTACTTTACATCACATTTGATCACGTATAAATCGCAGCGCATATAAGATAAGTATTCAATTCCTAAACTCAAGAAAATTAGGAGGAATTTTATGTAACACGTAATTAAATAATTAGCAATTTAAGAATTTTTACTATATTTAAAAAAAATCAATATTCTTTTGCATTTTAAATGATCCCAAACTACGTGAATGTCTGTTTATCAGCTGAAAACTTTTTTCTTGTGACTCTGTAATTAGTTAAGAAAAAGGATTGAAATTGCTAATATTTAAGAAGTGTACTAAAGTTTTCTGTTCATGTTTTGATGAATTCGTCATATTCAGTGTTATGAAATAGAGAACGGTTTGTCTACATATTTGAGCTTGTAGAATGAGATAAAGCCATTAGGCATGACATCTCAAAAAATAGCTCATTTTAAATGATGAAATCATTTTAGAGACCATACAAACGTATTTATGACACCATGGCGGGAATCTAGATGGTGGTTGGTTGGTTGGTTGAGAGTGCTACAGTAATTGTTCGCTACCAGGGTGAATTAAACCTTGACCTACTGCTTAAAGCCGATTCCGAAAGGCTACAAACGTCCATGCCAACAGTGGGACTCGAATCCCCAGCCTCTGGTACCAAATGCTAGGAATCTAGATACTTTCAAAATAAATGATTTGCAAATATGGTATCGAAATTCGACAACTAATAATTATTTGCAACAGTATCATTTATGAGATATTCTTTGAGCAAACACAATACATCTTTTATTTTTCATAAAATGGATTTCAATGATGATACACTGTGTATTTTTTATCCTTTTTTTGCTTTTATAAGTCCCCATAACGTATTATACTTTAACAATAACCTTTAATTCAGTAAGTACGCGTAGAGAAAATAGAGCTAAAATTTGTGTTTCATTTAAGGAATCTTAAAATTTCCGTTAAAAGCAAGTAAAATTTCCGGTATCCCAACAAAAATTTTGATCTATTTTCATTGTAAGGATGTGTTAAAATTTTCTACAACTTTTATTACACTGCATTAATGGAATAGAAAAGTCAGAGACTGACATATTTATAATACTATATTGTGTTGACTAAAAAAACAATCCTTGGATTGTTGGAAACAGGCACCTCCTAAGAAAATAGTCGGGAGAAAAAATTATACTAAATTTTATTTAAAGAAGCAATGTTGCATCCCTAATTGAGAAAGCCTATTTTTTCAGGCAAGCACTGAAAAGATATAACGGAAATATCCATAAATATAAGAAAAAACTTTTTTTATTTAAATTGTTTTGTTTCACATCCATTATGCCCAGAATGGGGACATATCTCCCAGTTAGAATATTTCTGATTCCAAAGATATTTTGCAATACATGACACAAGCTTAATTTATATAAATTGCAATTTTCTTTTGTAAAGAAATTAAAATATCTAATTAAAGTTGTATCATAAATTAATCGCTCTTATGTAATATAAATATCAAACACAGTTTTATGTCATCTGTAAAAGGATTTTTAAATATATAATGACCTTGATTTATACAAGCTGGAATTTTCTATTGGAAAGAATTTAAAAGCCTAATTAACAAATATCATTAATTAATTGTCCTTTATAGGGTATAAATATCGAAAAAAATTCGTGTATTATATAATATAAGCTTGATTTATAAAATCTGAAATTTTCTTCTCCAAGGAAACTAAACCGTCTAATTGGCAGATATTATAAAATAATTGTCTCTTATGTAGTGCAAATATTGAATTAAGTTTGATATCCCCCGAAAAAATTTTTATAATTATAAATCAGCTTGATTTACAAAAATTGAAATCTTTTTTCGTAATAGAATTTGAAACGTCTAACAAGAATCATAAACTTATTGTCCCTTACAAAATATAAACATTAAATAAAACGTGAAAACATGACACACATATTTGGAAGATTAGACACACATAATTTGATTTGACACCTATTAATATTTGTTTTGAAATGATTCACTAATTTTGTTCTCAGCTCTTAATACAAATCGAGAGTATTTGTAAATAAATACCGGAAACGCCGATGACGTTTACGACGTTGATATTTACGACGCAACACTAATTTCCTATTTATTTGAGTTCCACTCTGTTGAGGCTCAATAAGCCCCAAAAATAAATGGCAAACATCATTTCCTCCCACAAAATAATGTAAAATTAACGAACCACATGTGATTGCCTCATCATGAATCATTCACCACCTGATATGGAAAGTCACCACCTGATATGTTATTAACGGCTCATTTTCTGGGCCAAAAGTACTGAAACACTTGCCATATGTCAAAAACTGGAATCAATAGATAAATCGTCTTACGGGTCATGTCAAATAAACAGTGATTAATATTTTTCCTCCAATGTTTGAAAATACTGTTTTGATATTCTTTTGTGAAAGAGACTGTTTTCTTTTAATCGAGTCTAAAAATATAAATCAGGTAGTTTTACGCTTGTTATTGACTGTTGAACCACATACTGAGAAATGAGTTTTCGAATAAAAGTTGAATCGGTTGTTTGTCAAGGTTTGCAGTCGAATTGATGCTTTATCAAAAAACGGATATTTTTCATGAAAATGTGGTGAAAAATTAGAGTTTTATTCTTTGTTTGGGTACATTTACTCGATTCAGGAAGAATTTGATAAAATAAAATCATTTGAGCTTCCTGTCATTTTCATTGAAAATTATTTTAGGTTTTACTTACAACTCTGATGATAAGAACTTGATATACAAATGGCGTTCCATTAAAAACTAAGAGTATTTTTTTTTCAAGTTGGCAGCAAGACAGAAGGGTAAAATGAAACTGCAGACGGCTTTCTCTATCAAAGGAGAATCTGAGACAAAAGTTTTTAAACGTGACAGACAATTCTGGATTCACCGTTGAGCAGTTGATTAAAGAAAGTTTGAATTTTTAAATGGAGAGAAATGAAATATATTATATATAATATATAGGGTTGGTCATAAAAAACTTTGCTGATATATGGACCTCTAGTAGCTGTACCATTCAACCGATCAAGCTGAGATTTCAGATATAGTTATTCAGAGGTATGAGCTCGGGACTTTGTGAACGGCAATAAAGTGGTGCTCACGGCTGCGGTTATAAGTACATAAACTCGAAATTTTCGAATGGCAATGCCTAATTTTTCACGTCGCAAAATGCTCAGCGGATGCTAAAACCCTAAAGAGTGTTGGAACGGTACGTGCATCACAAGAAACGGACGCGTTATGCACGCACAAAAAAAAGCTTTGCGAACGGCCAACAAAAACACAATCGAGGCGCACGGAGGAAATTTGCATATGACAGAGGCAAGACACAAATCACTGATGACAACACAGATCGGACAAAAAAAAACTTTATTGATTACACATATTCCACATGGGTGCCATCATAGGGCCGTTCGCAGAGCTGTTCTTTGTGCATGCATAATGCGTCCATTTTTGTGATGCACGTTCCATTCCAACGCTCTTTAGGCTTTTCGTATGCGCTCAGCCTTTTGCGACGGGAAAAAGTGGGCGTTGCGTTCGAAACTTTCGAGTTTCTGTACTTATAACAGTAACCATGAGCGCCACTTGGTTGCCACTCTCAGAATCCTGCGCTCATACCTCTGAATAACTATATATAAAATCTCATCTCGATCGGTTGAATGGAACAGCCACTAGAGGTCCATATATCAGCAAAGTTTTTTTATGACCACCCTGTATTTCAGAATTAAGACTATGTGTTGTGTTTTACCCAGCATACCACTGCTTGTGTCCAGCAATTTCTGACAAAATTCAATATTGAAACTATGCTACAGCCTCCTTAATGTCTTGTCCTAGGTCCATAGGATTTCTGGTTGTTTCCGAAGTCAAAAGACACAATTCACTACAGAGACTGACGTTATTTCTGCTCTACGTGGTTCACTGAGGCAGCTTCCACAAAATGCCTTCGCCACATGTTTAGAAATGTAGACTGAATGATGGGACCTTAGTATATCATCTGAGGGAAGATATTTTTAAAAGGAACAGCATATCTTATGCTGCACCTGCATTTCTTTATTTTTGGGGATTTCACTCTCAATTTTTAATGGAACGTCCTTTTTACTTTCTGATTTCACTTCAGTTTAAACGCTACGAATAAAAAATACTAAACACACAAAAATTATTAAGGACAACTATCTAAATCATTCAACTATATCAATAAATAGATCTCTTTAGAGTTTCACAAGGAGGGGGGGGGTGCATCCTTAGAAATAAGAGCACTATATTTTCATTAATGTACAGTCCAACCCCGTTATAACGAACCTGGTATATAAAGAACTCTCGGATATAATGAACAAAAATTTTGCGTCCAGCCGTTTTCCTATTGTATTTAATGCTAATTTATCCTTTTATAGCGAACCTCCAAAATCTTAAAAATTGGCTATAATGAACCCTTTTTTCAGCCGACTGCTGAATTTTTTTTAAATTTTTAAACTTTTTAAGAATGTTGAAGATATAACGAATGTTGAAGAAGAAGAAGATGATGAAGATTTACCTATCGCGATGTGGATAGAAAAGCACAGCATTTCATCATTCTCAGATTGTAACATGCAATTCTTCGAAACACGTGATGTTTTTTTTTTTTTTCTTTTTCTTTGTTGCTAATGACCCTGGGGGATGACGAAATTACACCCCAGTCCGGTGTACATATCAATACAATACATAGAAACAGACAAATGACACAATCACAGAAGAATTTTATTGACAAACGATGACACCGGCGATGGACGACGGGGCACCATTTGCAGGAAGACTGACCGGTTCCCCAGAATACAGACAAGTCTTACGCGGGAATCGAACCCGCACCCCCGGCGTGGCAGGCTGATGCCTTTAACCACTTAGCCACTGGGCGACCCGTGATGGTGTAGTCAGTACATGTGAAAATTCAACTGATGAAGATATCGTGGACGAAATTAAAATGAATTATTTTGAAATCGAAGATTCTGCATCGGATACTGATACTGATAAAGAGGAACACATAAATGACGAAATCCCCACCATTTCAGAAGCTACAGCAGCGATGCGTGTAATTAATAAGAACTCGTTTACACAAACAGTGGAAGAAAGAGTAATGGAGTCATTTGATGAATTGGACAAAGAAATTCATAAAATGTTTTTGAAATCGGCATCACGTCAGCAGAAGATTACCGATCATTACTGTATCAAAACAGTGAGCAACAATTAAAGGTAAAATTAATTTATTTTCATTTGTCTTCATTTTTAGTTAATTTAATTAGCCTTGTTCCAGTTTAATGTAATCGATTTTAGTCAATTCAATACATTAAGAATAATTTTTAGTAGATTTTATATGTTTTTAATGCATCATTAATGAATACAATATCAACTAATGAATTATAGATTTTGTGAGCTCAAACATTTTTCTTAACGGTTCCGATATAGCGAACCACCGGATATAACGTACAAAACCTTTGGTTCCTTAAAGTTCGTTATAACGGGGTTCGACTGTAAATGCTTATAATATAGGTTAAATTCACCAATAATATACATGAAATATATAGAAGCGTTTAATGCCAATAAACTATATTTTCTTCTTTCAAGAGGCTCTAAGATAATTTACAGACTTAATTTATTTTTGAGAAGGAAATAAAGTGCAATTTAATATAATGGGAAATTGCTTATAAAACTCATTTCCATGCACATGTTACTTCACGAAGTTTCTTTTTGAAACAAATTTATTAATTTCTAAAAAAACGTATGATTTATCTTACGAGGAAATATTCTTAAACATATGTTCTGGAAACTGTAGCGAATACTAATTTCCGAATTTCTTTTCTCGGCGACGATATATTTAATTTTACTTATTCTCCTTACAAAAGTATCCAAATTAAGACGGGAATATCCCCCCAAAATATTTGCCAAAGCACTTATTCTCCAAGACTCTCAGGGTTGAAGAACACGACTTACTAGATTGTTCTTTCATGTAAATTGTATTGGAGCTCTGCCAAAGTTTCTGGCGAATGAAATGCTCAGAACATGTATTACTTTTAGGTTACCTTTGAAAGTATCAGGGTTTTCGAAAAAACTTGTTTATAAATGCTTTATCCAAACACATACAAACATATATACATTAACACCCTACCCTCACCTCCCATGTGTATATATATATATATATATATATATATATATATATATATATATATATATATATATATATATATATATATATATATATATATATATATATATATATATATATATATATATATACATATATATATATATATATTATGTGTGTATTTATGTAGTTTTGGATATATAAGTTTAATTAGCACCAGTATCGAAGTATTTTTCAATGTGTTATGAAATTCGTATATGAATTCGCATGTCACCACTGGATGCAACTTTGGATATATCTGCCCGATTTGCAAACAAACCATTCGCAATATGACAAATTAGCCTAAAGATTAACCTTGCTTTTTAATTGAAAAAACTCACTAACATGGAATTTGCTATCAACGTAAAAACGCCAATTCGTTCATAAGTTTAATAGAATTATGATTACTTAAGCGTTACATAACATTAATTTTTAAACTTAAGGATAATATTTAAACTTAAGGACCTGCAAATAATGTAATATTTTTTTCAAGCAATGAAGATGAATAAATTAGGTCTTGCATGGAAGAGTGAAAAAATGAGCCATAAAATGCTTGAAATTTTACATGTATATACTGCTTCCTGAATGATGTAAGAAAATGGTGTGTTTTATTTACAAATAACTTTAGAAAATGGGCGCAAGTGATTGATCTGATAAATGTGTTACTGTAACACGCAGTTACGATTATACAAAAGGGGTTGTTCAAAAGTAACCGGATCCTCTAAAAACCCATAAGCGTGTTGATCATTTATTAAGTAGTAGACATTTTTTTAAAATGGTGATCCATAGTAAAAACAAACCCAAAATGGATATTTACCACTACATGCTTATATTCTTTAAAACACCCTAAACTGTCTTGGATCAACAGAACTGCAAATTGCGCAGGCAATTCTCAGAAGTGGATAAGCAAATATTATAGCCTTCATTGGGAGAGGGGGTGGGTGAGAGAGGAATTTCCCCTCTTGCCATTGTACCTCGTTAGCGGCTTCGCCCTCTCACATTCTTCTATGTATAGGGTCAACAAAACGAATTTCCAGTCGCACGAGATGTGGTCGCTGAGTGACGTTCAAAGAGTTGTCTTTTGGTCTTGGTTGGTCCTTATTCAAGGGTTTTAGGAACTGCAACATAATGAAACCAAACATTCTAAAAGATGCTATTTTAGAGACTTAGCTTATGATTAAACTAATAAATGATAAATTATAAATAAGGAATATTTTGCTAAAAAAACAGTACTAGAGATGCCGTTCCTGACTAATGCATCTCAGGATGAAGGACGTAAAAAAGAAGCATTTCCTAGAGTAATGCACTGTTTGCACATCAATTTTTCCTACTTTATTTATAGTATAAAACTCTGTGTTATTGAATTACTTATATTTTAAACCTTTGAGGGGTGTCATTTCCACAGTGCGAACGCTTAAGACTAGTATTTTTTTTTATTTGCATTCAATTATTTCAGTTAAATGGGCAGAAAAAATGTTAGTACTGCCATCTGTTATCAGTTTAAAGAAGTAAAAACATTTTGCAAATTTTAATTGGAAATTTTTTCAAGATTCTTTAGGTTAAAAAAATCGGGAACAAAATCTGTACCGTGCTAACGGGGGAAGTTGTTGCCCCTGAAAGGGTTATATGCATAAGATACGAATGGAATTTGACTTCTTTCGTTTTACATATTGTTTTGGAAATTAATCTATTATCATATTAAGCGAAAACCAATTTTAAAATTAACTTCTTTATTAAATGACAAATAAAGCGAATAACAGAAATAATTTTAATTGAATACTGAACACAATGAAATATATATCGACTATTGAATAACATCTCTTATGTAGCGAGGAAATAAAGTTTTGGTCTCATGTAACATTACAATTCCAAATGACGGATTTAAGGGGGACTACGGTACATTTGATTGAATAATTAAGAGAATGATACGGTATAGATTAGTAGGATTAATATTATATATTTTGTATGATACGAAGGCCTTATTTGAGTAGAGGCTCAACTCCACTTTTAAAGAAATGGAGTTTGCCCCACATTCATGTTCATACAAGTCATTTCTATCTTATTTTTAACCCTTTCAGGGGCAAGAATCTTGACCGTTTGCATGGTGCAAATCTTTTTCTCGATTTTTTGAACCTAAAAAATCTTGAAAATTTTTCCCATTAAAGGTTGTAATATGATTTTACTCCTTTAAACAGATAACAGATGGCAGCACAAACCATTTTTATCCTCATTTAACTGAAATACAATGAATGCAAGTGAAAGAAAGGCGAGATTTAAGCGTTTGCACTGTGCAAACACCGCCCCTCAAAGGGTTAAACTGGTACACCTCCAGCTTATTTCTGATGCCAACAGAGGGCATTACAAATCATACTTTGGCAGTCATTTCTCAGCACTCATTAGACTTAAAGGGTCTGTACCTCAAAATGAACAAGAATGAAGCTGGGCCACTATTCAAATAAGGCCTTCATATAAAAACATACATTTATAGAGAGATATAGATATCAATTGGTAGATACATTTATGTAATGTCTTTCATGTTATGGTTTATCCCTACACACAAATTAAATAAATGAATTTTAATGTAAGTTTTGTTTATTGTTATCAATATACCATACAATGAAGATTTTTTTTTACTTAAAAAATATGGGCATTGATTTTAAAGTATCGAATTCGTTAAAAAACGAAATACATTTTTTCATTATTTTAAATTGAACGAACAATAAACATCAATTTATCTTTTAGAGTTACGAGAAAACCCATTTTGAAGCCACTAGATATTGCTTTTATTTAAAATAAAATATAAAGATAATTCTCCATTAGCCCTTTTGTACGAAAACATGCTTTCTATTTCTTTGTGCCAAAACTTGCAAATGACTCAAAGCTTTTATAGGAAAGTTCAAGAAAGAAGAAAAAAATTGCAGCTTTGAATAAAATAAGAAAGCTACTTCTTTTGTGTCCTTAGAAGCATTAAATAAAATTTGGAAACCTGGTCGTACTGGAAAAGTACCGTAGTTAAATTTATTTTAAAGGCAGTACCCTCTCAAAGATAGGGTGGGAGGTAGGAAAAGGCCAAACTTATACCTTTTTAACACTCCATTTAGTTTTCGCAAACAAATCTTTTATAAAATATTTCAAGAATTTCAGGATAATAGGGTATGCCCTCGTATTTAAATATTTAAACTTAAGAAGTTATTGAATGAAATGCCTATCAGATGTAAGGGTTTGTTTAGGTATCTTTTGTTGCTATTTTTGATTATTCAATAATTGCAATTTATCTGACATGTAATGCATTGAATAAATAATATTTACGCATTATATTTTTCAATAGGACTACAGTAGATAACTTTTTGGAAGAAAAAGCTAAGTTTTTTTAACATATGCATGATACTTTCTAAATCTTCTAAATATTTTAACGAGAAAAATTTCGAAGGACTATTCATATGACAAGTATACCTGTATAAGCATAAATGAGGGTTTGATAGGCTGTAATGTAGTAGATACATATGTAATGCAATGTATTAATTATATTTACACATTATGCTGTTAAATAGAACTCGGTGACCCAGTTGGTAAGGACAGAGTACAGTGATCTGAACGTCCCTGATCCAATGTTCGTCGCTGCAAATCTACCGCCATGTTCACAAATGGGGGCCGGGGCACGTAAAACAGGTCGCGGCTGCAATGTCCTCCAAGTTCTCAAATTTACCTCTGTAGGTGCGGGTACAAGTGTTCCGGTCTCGACACTTAACTCGATTCTAAATTACGGTTATTTAGCCAAGACGGACTCCGACCCTTGTGGTGCTAATTAAAAAACAGGAGCCGCCCCTTTCAGCCCAATAGCCTATTAGGATACCTGGTGAATGGAACCTCCAACCAGGGGGCATTAGCAACAAGAACAGCAACCAAAGATATTAAGTTCAAAGAAATAGCTCTTATTTTCAATTTTATAAAATATTCCAATAATTTCAGAATAATAGGTATGCCATAGTTTTCGATATTTAAACTTAAGAAGTGATTGGATGAATTTTAAATGCCTATCAGATGCAAAGGTTTGCATAGGTATATTTTCTTGTTATTTTTGATTATTCAATAAATGCAATTTATCTGGCATCTAATTCATCTAATTAATAATATTTGCGTATTATATTTTTCAATAGCACTACAGCGGATAAATTTTTGAAAGAAAAAGCCCTCTATTTTTAGCATATATATATATATACATATATATATATATATATATATATATATATATATATACATATATATATATATATATATATATATATACATATATATATATATATATATATATATATATATATATATATATATATATATATATATATATATATATATATATATATATATATATATATATATATATATACATATATGATACATTCTAAATCTGCCTAATATTTTAACGAGAACAATTTTTAGTAATTATTCATGTATTTGCGTTCATCTCTCTACCCTGAACTAGCATCAAAACTCAATGGACTCAAAAGCTAAAACTAAGGATATGGTACAGAGGAAATAGGACTAGGGAAGTCGAATGCAATAGAACTAGTACTTTTCCCATCTTTTATATATAACTAGTCAATGAAAGTTCCTATTTGAACATGAGATCTCTGGCTTCATTCAAAATAGGTGATAGTCACGTCATCTTTGCAGAAGGACGTCAGATGAAAAGATTTCAGAAAGGAATCCATAAAGAACATTTCCAGGAAAGCAAAACGAAATAAATCCGAGACCAACCACAATTTACTGCCGAAGTATTTTATAGCTCGAAATAAAAATCATCAGATTTTTCATACTTAGAAATGTCACACTAAGAGAAATAAAAACTTTTAGTTATGTAAGAAATTTATATCATTTCTACTGATATAACGTCCATAAACATTTTAAAGAAGTTTATATCAATATACTTAAATTCAAAATTACTTAATATTATCTCTAAATTTAAATTAATTGTAATTTAAATATATTTTTTTACTTGTATACACTCCCAAGATGTAATAATTAACAAACATAATTCTATTCTATAATACAAAAGACTCTCTCTCTCTCTCTCTATATATATATATATATATATATATTTAAAAAATATGATATATTATCTCACTGTTTCAATGAATGGTAAATTATATATATTTTATTTTACTTCTATACCCAAAAGGATGTAATCAGTGATGAATATAATTATATTCTACTAGACAAAAGGCTAAAGGTAATATAAGTGGTATACTAATGAATTTAAACTTCAGCGAAAGACTAGGACAAACTTTCACAACAATATTTGAAAATATCATTTTTCTCCGCCGTTTTGAATGTATGCAATATTTACTCGGCAGATCTTTAAACTATGTTTATTCATATAAACGACTCTGGAAAAGAGCCAACATTGTGTATTACCGGCCCAGAAGCTATTCCCTAATAAGAGCTGTTTCCCGATTCGACATTAAAAACAGGAAACATGTTTGCGTATCTATTGTGCGCAGCATAAAATGGCATAAAATACTGGACATGTACGGAATTTTATTTTGAAACTAGAGATAGGATTCAGTACTTGCCGAGAATGTAATTTGCGTTGTTTTCAGGTTTTTGGAGTTCTCATATATCGTGTAATATTATTTTCAATTACGACTTATCTTACTAAGTAAATTATATTTATATATTTCCCAAGCATGCTAGCTGTTATTAGCATATTTAATATAATAATTTTATTTTCCAAATGCGTAAATGCCTCTGGGCCTTTTTTGATTATTGCCTTTCTTAGCTAGTTGTATATATATATATATATATATATATACAGGGTGCCCCATAATGATTTAGACAAATTTTAAGGGGAGGTAGGGCATGTCAAAAGGATTCAAAATTGCATAGGTGGTCGCAAACGTCATAGGAAAGTGGTATCAGAGGTGCAAGAAATGAAGGAAAACAAGACAGAGATTATCAGAAATATTTATTGCTCATAAATATTACATATGTTGTGGTAGATGATTCCATTTGAAAATGTTACAAAAGATGCTCAAAGTTTCCACCATTACAAGAGATGCAAACGTTACAGAGACGGACCATGGATTGGCGGACACGTTCGAAAACACCTGCATTTGCTTGGATATCTGCAGCAGCGCAACAATTCTTGCAACCAGATCCATTTCAGACTCTACAGGTGTTTCATACACAGCACATTTAAGTGCACCCCAAAGAAAGAAATCCAGGCTGCTTAAATCCGGAGACCGTGGGGGCCAGGCAACCGGTCCGACACGCTCAATCCACTGTGACCAAACGAGGCACTCAAAAGGCTCCGAACACATCTTCTATAATGGGGAGGCGCCCCACCATGTTGAAACCAAATGTTTCTTCTCACATTTTGCGGCACAGACTGAAGTAACCCTTGTAAAACCTCTTCCAAAAAGATGAGATACTTTGCCGATGTTAAAGGTGATGGTAACAGGTAAGGCCTGACTAAGTAGTCACCGACCAAACCAGCCCAAACATTCACTGAAAAGCGATGTTGGGCATCATGCAGTCTCACTCCGTGGGGGTTCTCGTGAGCCCATAAATGCGCATTGTGTTGGTTACACACACCATCTCGCGTGAAATATCACTCATCCGTGAACAAAACGTAAGATTGAAAATTTACATGTTGGCCACTTTGTTCGAGATACCACTCCTCAAAACGCACACGTGCAGGATGATCTGAGGGGAGCAGTGCTTGTACCCTTTGAAGATGATATGGGTATAGGGATTGGGCTTGCAAAACACGGTACAGTATTCCGAGATGGTCTTACGGCAGCACTGACGGCACGTATGCTGGTACTCGGATTCCTCTTTACGGCATCCAGAACATTTTGTTCCATGGAGGGCGTACGAGCCACTCGTGGCCCACCCTCACACTTCCCACTGCCTCTGAATGAATCATATTCACACAAATTGTGATGGACATTCGAAAACACACGGCGGTCCGGTATATATAGCTGTGGGAACCGTTCGCGATACAGTCGTTGAGCTGCTCGTGCATAGCAATCGGCCTGTCCATACACTAAATGCATGCCTGCCAGCTCCTTATTCGAATAATGTTGCACGCTCTTAAGGCCACTATTGCTCGAATGACGAAAAATCAGATTTTTCTCCTCGGGATCTTTCCTCTCGAATACCACCTAGAGGCGTATGCTGACGTTTGCGACCATGGGTTGCTATGCAAATTTGAATCCTTTTGGCATGCCCTACCTCCCCTTAAAATTTCTCCCAATCATTATGGGACACCCTGTATATATATATATATATATATATATATATATATATATATATATATATATATATATATATATATATATATATATATATATATATATATATATAAATGATATGAAATATTATCTCTGAGTTTAAATAAATCGTAACTTACATTTTTTTTTATTTTTATACTTACACATGAAATAATCTGTAACCTATATAAATATATTCGATTTCACAAAATACTACATATACTATAAATGTTATATTATTGATTTTAAAATTTTAGTAAATATTTGATAAACTTTCAGTACAAAGATTGTAAATAGAATTTTTCTCTAATCTTTCGTATACAGAAAATATTTACATGGCAGTTCTTTAAACAAAATTTATCCATTTAAAGGACTGTGCAAGAAGACCAACATTGTGTATTACTGACCCAGAAGCTGTTCTCTAATTTGAGCTGTTTCCTGATTGGTCATTAAAAACAGGAAATATATTTGCGTATGTATTGCGCGCAGCATGAAATGCCATGAAATTCTGGACATGTATGGATTCTTTATTGTAAAATTGAATGTAGGGTTCAATACTCGCCGAGGATGCATTTTGCTTTGTTTTCAGGCTTTGGGGAGTTTTCATATATCATGTAAAATATTTTTCCGTCACAACTTTTCTCAACAGCCAATTATTAATGTATATTTGTTATTTGTTAAGTATATGAGCTTATACTAGTACACACACACACACACACATATATATATATATATATATATATATATATATATATATATATATATATATATATATATATATATATATATATATATATACAAACATTCAAAACGTATTTGAATTACAAGTAAATACGAAAAACATGTGTAGACAACAAGTATATGTCATTAAGTTTGTATTTTTGTGCATTTACTGAAAAGAATACGTTTTCATTGAGAAAAGACAATTGATTTATTTCTTTTTTTCTGTTTCAAAAAATCAATTCAATGAATAATGAGCCTTTGGTATCGTATATTCTCATTATTTCTTTCCATTTATTAGAAATCTTTTGCTTTCGAGCCAAGTTCTTGACACGGAGCTCTTGTTACTTGCATTATTGGATGCGTTTTCCTTTTATTGACCGTGTGATGCTTAGAAGAGTTGATATATCCAAACACTTCTTTTTCCGGAAATTTAGCTGCACATGTCATCTAATACGACAATTTATTTCAAATTCTACTTCATTACATAACTTGCGTAATTTATGTTACGTTACTGACGTCAGAATCTGGCTTTAAGGAAAACCTTACGATTGCGCAATTATTTCTCCAATAAAATATAAGAAAGTTAAATTAATCGGTTACATTAATTTCATGCCCCTGTAGATTAGTAAAGGAGGAAAAAGACTTATAATAGTAGATTATAGTTAGACGTATATAGTAGATTATAGTTATAGTTGGTTAATTTTCTTTAGTTATGTTTAGAATGAACTTAATGATTTAATTTTGTACACATTTTAATCAAATTTTCTCTCAAACGAACAGCATATATTGAATTAATGATCCGTTTATACTGTAACGATAACCAAAAATATATGTCATGACTGAAATATTTTGGACATCGAATGTGTAGACATTTTGAATTAGTATGGGAAAAATATATATGTGTATATATATATATAATATGTGTGTGTGTGTGTGTGTGCATCGGGTGCTTTTTATTAAACTGACACTACTCAGAGCCATCTGTATCGCGATCGATCAGTCGGAATTCCACTAAAATTGATAGAGAGACTAAGGACGACATGGAAAATAGTTTCCGTAAAAAAAAAAGGGAAAAAAATGGTAGTTCCCAAAGTCGCCGATAGGGGAATATATATGAAGTGGTTGTTGCCAGCGCTCCCGAGAATTTGTTTAAAACACAATTAAAAATTAAAATGAAAATTCACGACTGCGTACTTGTCAACAGTGTCCGTATTTAGGGCTATAAAGATAATGGGTGAATACCGAAAAAGTTGCAATAAGCAGACAAATGAATAACAAATAAATTTCACTGCAGCACTGCTTTATTCAGCGAATTCCCTTCTTCCTCCTTCAATGTGACCACGGTGTTGATGGAGGACACATTGCATCTTTAAAACTACGTTTTCGACGGCCGAGCGTGATATATCACCAGGAATGTTCATCGTAGTCCGGGTAACATGTTGTTCTTTAGGGCCGCCAAGTTCGAGACTTCACCAAGATACAAATACTGACGATGTCCTATACGGGGGTGGCCGACTAGCGGTTTCACTACACACACACACACAGTCACACACACACACAGTCACACACACACACACACACACACACACACACACACACACATATATATATATATATATATATATATATATGTAGGGGGGGTTAGATCCATGTAAAATCCCCGACAACCGAGCAAAACACACATACTTTCCCTCTTTTCTCACTCAGCCATGCTTATTATATCTCTTTTCCCAATACTTCAATTTTTCGGCGCACGATTTCCTGGTACACTTTTATAAACTCCTATGCATATATATAAAGCGCGATCACGAAGAAAGATTCTTCTTCTTACATGTTGACATTCCCCTTGCTACTTTTTGTTCGCTAGAGGATATGATAAGAGGTTCTGTCTTAAATGTAAAGATGATGGATGATATTTACTGTAGATTAATATCCAAAGTACTTTCAGCCATTCCCTTGCTCTAAAATTTCAAAAATGGAAGACGCTTTAAGGTTAAACGCATATGTTAATGTAAAATTTTAGGGAAAATTTCTTTCGCTCATTGATAAGGATAATTTAATGACAATGGTAACAGTGTCTTAAGCATTGATGGACATTATTAGAGTATTAATTTTTCTCTCTCTGAATTAGAATTTCATAAAAAGTCAGTTTCAGCTCAAAATCTCCGATTTTTAACAGAATTAAAAGAAATTAATGGCATTTTTTAATAAATCATTTGGTATCATTATTAATTCATCGTATTGAACAGCTCTAATAAAATTAAACTAATTTTTTAGATTACAGATACATACCACAAGTGTCTACAAGTACACATCGGAAATCGTACATCCATTTACCACATTTTTGACCATGCAATAATTGTATTTTTTAGGATTTTATGATCTTGATTTAATCATTGCTTTTATTAATAGTGAATAGTGCGTCACAATTAAGCATAAACGCTTAAGAAACCATTTAAGGATAAATACGTATATATGTTAATGGAACTTTTTTTGCTAAGGATAATTTAATGACGGGGATAACATTGTGTTCAAAGCATAGTCAATTGTAAGATTATTAATTCTGCACGTTCTGTATTTTGATTTCGTAAACATCATTTTCAGCTGATTTCTGATTTTTTTTTATGATGTATGACATATTTTAATAAATCAGTAACACTCATTATTAAATTCTCCTTTAGTTTTCATAAAATGATAGTGTTTTAATCATTGATTTTAATAAAAGTGAATAGTGTGTCACAATTAAGTGTAAATAAAGACACCTTTTAAGGATAAATGTATGTGCTAAAAGAAAATTTTTTCTCAACGCTAAGGATCATTTAAAGACGGTGATAACATAGTGTTTAAAGTACAGACAAATATTGGAGTATTAATTTTGCACTTCCTGTACTTGAATTTCGTAAACGTCACTTTTAGTCTAAATTTTCTGATTGCTTTTAACGTTTGTGGCATATTTTAATTAATCAATGGGAGAGATTATTAAATCCTTATTCAATTTTCATAAAATGAAGTTAATTTATTAGAACTCAAAATCAAATAATCCCATTATTATCTACCACTACACTCATAGATCATACATTTATTTACCACATGTTAGATCGTGTGTAGGTTTTACTTTTATAGGATTCAAGAACATGCGAAATAATTTAATAAATCAACATGTCATATTATTAATTCATCAAATTTAACAACTTTCATAAAATTTTGTTAATATCCTACGAATGCAATCAATATGAATACAAATAATCCCTCAGGCATGTACCAGTACACATTCGTAGATCCCACATTAATTTGCCCCAGTTTAGATCATACATTGTATTTACACCACAACATTTTAAGATCACGATTTTATCATTATTTTTAATCAGAGGGGAATAGTATGTCCCAGTTACCAGGAAAAAGTGGAAAAGAGTACAATGAAAAATCAACATTATCAAAACATCATTAAAAAATTAAACACGTGCTCAATACATTTTAACATTAACAACCATCAATATACGATTCTCCTCTCAGTTTGAATAAAGGGTTTTCCTTGGTTTCTTATAAAAAATATTGTTTTTAAACATGCAGTTTCATTTTCCTAAGTGTTAAAGAATTTGCCCTCGGGGGATGCTTTCAATTTAAAAACATGATGTTAATTAAGATGTTTTTGAACCAGAAAATATTAGAATGTTCTGTGTGTACCTAAAAGAAAATCCTTGACTTAAGTGCGGGGACTAATCTGTTAACATCCAACCGTGTCTTATAATAAGCTAAAAATTTTGTAAGTTTCATCATGCATTTTATATTTAAAATGACATTAAAAAATTATATAATAATATACGTCGTTTTTTGTGTTTGTTCAAATAGCGTCATAGTTTCCATAACACACATTAAAATTTAAGACCTAACTCAAATATTGAGTAAGCAGCTATGATTTTTTAGTCATGATTTTTATTGGCTTTTCTTTAAAGATGTAAGATATGAATATACATTTGTGTGTTCAGTTTCATATCTACATGTATATACCGTACAATAACAACAACATTGTTTTCTTAAACAATCTGTTTTCAAACCAATCCTTCCTGAGGGTCAGACAGTATTATATGCACAGTCAGACAAAACAAATAACGTGTGTCAACACTGACTAGATCCAGACTTTAAAACACACTTTGTGAGTCTAAAAAAAGATTTTAGTCCTCTGAGCTATTCTCTCCAGAGTTTAATAGAAAAGTTCTAAAACATGTTACATTCCCAAAGCATCTGTTCATATTTATTTGAATCTTTTTCAACTAGAAACATTAGATCAATTACTTGCTCGTTCAATTACATGTCCTTCTCTTTCAAAATAAATTAAATAAAGTTGTGAATTACAATACTAATTTTCAAACAATGCCGTTTTTAATTCGAAATATAACGTTTATTTCATAAAAATATCTTTTAAAAGTATTAAAACAATTCCATTGATCCCCCTTTTTAAAAATGATACGACATTAAATAAATTGCATTAGTAATGTATTAACTTTCCTTTTTGGTTTTTTCTTTCCAATGAATTATAATTTTCAAAGTAATTGCTATCAAAAATAATCAAAATACTAACAGAATTCACCATTTAAAAATTATATGACATTAAACATAATGCATTAATATGTAATTTTTTTTCCTTTTGGTTCTGTCTTTCTAATCAATTATGATTCTCAAAATAATTGCTATCAAAAATATTGAAAGTGGTTTAGCAGAAAATATATAAAACACTTTACTTCTAATGCATCTATTCATATTTAGCTGAATGCTTTTTTAACTAGAAATATCAAAACAGTTACTCGCCGGTTCTATTACGTGCCATTTTTTCAAACTAATTGAGATGAAATTGTAAATTGCAATAATAATAGTTCAATCTTTGTTTTTTTTAATCTGAAAGGTAACATTAATTTCATAAACATGCCTTTTAAAAATTTTGAAACCATTCCATTTATTCACTTTTTTCAAAATTATACGACATTAAATAAAGTGCGGTAATAATGTAACAACTTTACTTTTTTGGTTTTGTCCTTCCAATCAAATATGATTTTCAAAATAATTGCTATCCGAGCATTGTAATTAATACTATAATATATTTACCTCCCAGCTTAGAAAGTGTTGCTCCTGTCACGAGTGAGAGCGTTGAAATAAATTTAGCATAAACTGATTCAGAAATTTGTTTCTCTTCGATCATTTGCAGTGAAAGCCTTACACCAACATATATAAGATTCGAGTATTATGTCAATGCCTGCAATCGATAGATAAACCATTCTTAAAACCGTGTCAAGCATTTCGTAATTAATTTCAGTATTTTCTCCCGAGAATTCCCGTTTCTCATTAATTGCCTGATTGCTTACAGGAACAAATGTTTTCGAAAGTTATTGAGAAGAACGTTAAGAGTATACTTATAATGCTTATAGCTATAATATTGGCATATTGTTTGAAAATCTGCGAATTATGAGAAGTCTCTTTCATAATTCGCGGAAGTGCAAACAGTTTTAAATTACTTGCAGTTATTGATTTTCCTTCAACAATAATCACAACACAAAATGGTCTATGAGGGAACACTTTCCATGGTTATTATACAAGAGGGAATTAAAAATTCTGAATATGCCCATCTAAATTTCAATAGAAATATTTAATATTTTATATTAATTCTTAATGTTAGTTAACATTATTTTTTGTAATAATAACAAACATTAGGTTAGGTAAAAAGTTTTTTTTGAGTAAAAATAAAAGACACACTTTTGATTTACAACAATAAATTTATTAAATAACATGTTCACAGTTTTCTTCTACTATCTTCTTCCATCTTTCGGGAAACTTCATTAATCCATCGTCCCAAAACTATCTTCTTTTACGTTTTAGCTACTTTTTACCTTTTTTCAAACACCAAAGCGTAATATACGATATAATAGAAGGAAATGTTGCTCATTTTCTTCTATTTTTAATATTAAAATTGCTACACAAATATTCCCCAGTTTTGATGAGTTTTGGTTTCAAATTCATGCTGATATGACAGCTGTAACAACACAATCTAAGAAAATTGTTTTCTATAATTGAATTCTATAGTTAATTGTTAGAGTGGTCAGTTCCAAATAATAAGGATTCCTCTAAATTTTATATACTAATTACTCTAAACACTGAATTTCGGTGGTTAATTCTTCTTTCATGTTCATAAATAATTTCTTTATCAACTGATTTTGAAAAACACCTAAAACTAATTTTATTGTATTGTATTAATCACAACTAAGTTTTTCTAAAGCATGTATAATATGTAAGATAAATAATATAAATTCACAAATATGACTTCAAATAATTCATATATGTTTCAGTTCATATTTTGTGTCTCTTTATTAACAGTATTTTTAAAAAAATGCATAAAAATAATTTCAAAATATCGTATTAATCAAAACTGTTTTTACTCTAAAATAAAAAAAAAACATGCGACAAATGTAATAAAAATAATATACAATCACATATATGACTAAAAACATTCATATATTGTATTGTATTAATCACAACTAAGTTTTTCTAAAGCATGTATAATATGTAAGATAAATAATATAAATTCACAAATATGACTTCAAATAATTCATATATGTTTCAGTTCATATTTTGTGTCTCTTTATTAACAGTATTTTTAAAAAAATGCATAAAAATAATTTCAAAATATCGTATTAATCAAAACTGTTTTTACTCTAAAATAAAAAAAAACATGCGACAAATGTAATAAAAATAATATACAATCACATATATGACTAAAAACATTCATATATTCCATACTCACAAAAACATAAACTGTCATAAACATTTTGCTTTGCCGGCAAGTATAAACAGCTCTTACAAAAGTCATTTTCTATTCAATTGAAAGATCACGAGTTTAAAAAAAAATTGATAAAATTTAATCGCTTTGACTTTGTAATGTAAAACTTGTTTGTCCTTAACAGCAGATTTTGAAAAATGCTCAAAACTAATTTCAAATTATCATAGTGATCTAAAAAATTATTTTTTATACAATAAGCCACACGTGTAAAAGGCAATAAAATAATATACGTTCTTAAATATTAACAAAAATAAAACATTCATGCATTCTACACTCACCAGAATATAAAATATCATAAACATTTTGGTTTGCGGCAAGTAACACTTAATTGCTCTAAATTTGTAATTCAAAGTTGTACATCTTTATCAACAGATCTTCAAAACATGCTTAAAACTAATTTCAAAGTATCATATTAATCAAAATTGGTTTTACTCTAAACTTAAGAAACGTGTGACAAATGTTATAAATATAATAAACAATCATGAATATGAATAAAAAACATTCATGTATTCCATACTTACGAAAATATAAAACACAATAAACATTTCGGTTGTCGAGCTAGTGTAAGCATTACTTACAAAATATATTTCCTATTCTCCTTCTTTATAAATATGGCTTTCAGATTTTCTAGCTTGAAGACAATTTTTTAATTGTTTAAAATTTCAACCATTGTTTTTTTCATTGTTATGTCATTTCGCACATGATATCACCAGAACAGTTGACTAGAATACCATGAAATTTTATACACGTGCAAATTATAGAAATATCATTAAAATGACCTACCATTATGTCATTCCTGCCATAAACATTTTAATTACAATACAATTTATCAAAATTATGTATCTTCGAAATTAAATATTTTTTAAAACTTTTTTTTTCTATGAAGAACTAAGAATTTTGATTCCAGAATTTTTTATTTTAAAGATATATTATACAACATAATTTTAAAACTAAAAAAAAAAATGTATATTAATTAATATACGGACGCAAGTCTGCTCGCATTGCCATAACAATCAAAAAAACAATTTTTTAAATTAAAATAAAATAAAATATTTATCTTCAATGTAGAAAAAATTGTGCCGATATTTATAAAGAAGAAAAAGTGTTTAAATCAAAGTAAAATTTTCATATTTCATATATTATACAACATAATTTTAAAACTAAAAAAAAATGTATATCAATTAATATACGGACGCAAGTCTGCTCGCATTGCCATAACAATGAAAAAAAAAATGGTTGAAATAAAAATTAAAAAATATTTATCTTCAACGAGAAAAATTTGAGAGCGATATTTATAAAGAAGAAAAAGTGTTTAAATCACAGTAAAAGTTTCATATTTCTGAATAAATTATTTTAGTAACTATTGATATGATTGAAATAGGGATATATTTGTCGAGTCTCTTGGACTTTAAAAATGTACGCGTTCCCTTAATCAAAACTGTTTTTAGTCTAAACTTAAACGTGTGAAAAATGTAATAAAAATAACAAGCATTCATGAATATGAATAAAAACATCCATATATTCCATACTCACGAAAATATAAAACACCATAAACATTTCGGTTGGCGGGCAAGTGTAAGTATCACTTACAAAAGATATTTTCTACTCTCTTGAAAGATCACGGGCTGCGCGAGGAAACAATTACAGCTGAGATGTATATATTGTCAGACTCTAGAGAAAAGCGCCCCAGAGACCAAGATATTCATCTCTGTGGAAGACAGTTCTTTCTAGATCCAGCTGTAATGCATACTTTCTGTCTCAAAAATCGTATCTCTTGCTTTTGGATCCATCTCTCCAGAGTATAGTAGTAAATACTTTTTTTTTTCAATAAATGGAGGAATAAAGTAATTTGGTAGGAGTATGTTTTAAGTATGTTTTAAGAGCTCTAATTCATTCAATATCAACGGATTATGTTTACTGTAAAATGAAGTTTTAGATAGAGATGAATTTATCTATATATATAAAAAACAGTTCCGTAACTGACTGACATATAACGCACAGACCAAACTGCTGGACCTAAAAGGCTGAAATTTTGTTTGACGATTTTTCTTATAGTGTAGGGGCACACTAACAAAAAATTTTGAAAATTCTTAGATTTTATAAAAATTAAATTTCGTATCTCAAAAATCGTATCTCTTGCTTTTGGATCCATCTCTCGCGAGAGTAGTAGTAAATACTTTTTTTTTTATAAGTGGCGGAATAAAGTAATTTGGTAGGAGTATGTTTTAAGTATGTTTTAAGAACTCTAATCCATTCGATATCAATGGATTATGTTTACTGTAAAATGAAGTTTTAGATAGAGATAAATTTATCTATATATATAAAACAGTTCCGTAACTGAAAGACATATAACGCACAGACCAATCCGCTTGACCTAAAAGGCTGAAATTTTCTTGGCGATTCTTCTTATAGTGTAGGGGTGCACTAAGACAGATTTTTGAAAATTCTTAGATTTTTTAAAATAAAAAAATTTAAGTTGTCTTTGAAACTTTTTTGGAGTTTGCATTTAAAATAATAATCTGAAGGTTATAAAATTCATATCACAAGAAAGATCATAAAAATTCCTTTAAAATGAAATCTTTTTCGAATCTTTACCTCCATTTTCTGATTTTTCATGAATTTTTAAAGATTAATTTTTAGAATTTAATTTATTAAATGCTGATAACGCGGTTTCTTTTCTTTTTGTGATACTTTAAATTAATTTTGAGTCACATGCATAACAGCGAAATAAATTGACAAAAAAATATTAAAATACTAAAAGATAAGATTTAGAAACTACTAAAAGATCTTAGAAATACTGAAAGATAAGATTTAGTAAAAGATAAGATTTAACCACAAGACAAATGGAAAGTTGTTTAAGAATTTAATTCAAATTAGTATATTTTATGGATATTAATCATACAAATTAATTGCATACATTGTCCGTTGTATTTAATTTGAATATTTTCTTCTGAATTATTTTGTCTATAAAAATATTCGTTACGTTTATATATATATATATATATATATATATATATATATATTGGGGGGGGCATTAATTGCATATATTGCTATTTGTACATATATTGATCATTGTATTTAATATAAATGTACTCCGTAGCGAAACACGGGTATTCAGCTAGTTTTTATATAAGGTTGAATGAATGGTAAATCATAGTATGCAATAATTATTGACATAGGTGAGGAATTCTTCTCACGGATCCTAAGACAACTTCTATGTCACACTCTCACATCGTTAAAATTTGCTTTCATCCTAGGGAACAGTTTCGATGGTTATTAGACAAGAGGAAATTAAAAATTAAAAATTTTCCTTTCTAAATTTTTATCGAAAATTAATATTCACTAATTAAAACCTAAGAAAATCGCGTAAAATATTAGAAATTAACAGCTCTTATTATTGCGGTCAATAGTTTTAAGGTCAATTTGAGTTGATGATGTCAACAGTTTGAGGTCAATATTTTTTGAGTGGTCGTTTCTAAGAACATAATTACTCTTAAAATTATATACTAATTGTTCTAAATACATACTGAATTTCGGTGGTGAATACTTCTTTCACGGGTAGTAAAGAATTGTAGGAATATGTTTTAAGTATGTTTTAAGAGCTCTAACCCATTCAGTATCAATCAGTTATGTTTACTGGTAAAAAGGATGATTTAGATAGAAACGAATTTAGTTTTATATAAATTTAGCCGAATGGCAATGCAGTATACATTTCTATTAACACAGATGATAAATTCTTCCGACATCCAAGGATAATTAATCTGTCACTCTGGAATACGCTTATAAGTTTTTTTCTCCTATTGAGAAGCTGACTAATTCATAAATCCAACCCTTGATCTGTTTCTGCACAGTGGGGCATAGCATTACCCCAAGACACTATTCTGTAATATTTAAATTTAATAGTGTTTACGTACCGTATGAGTTAGATTTCTTCATGTCTAATGAGACCAACAGTTAAAACATCTGAAACGGTGCTATCGACTCTACACCTACCGAGTTTTTAAGGCGTTTTTGTTGTTGCTAATGTCCCCTGTGAAGTGTTCCAGGACAGGTCCATATGGTCGCTGTGGACTGAGGAGTGCGCCTCCTGTTTACAAATAGAACCACAAGAGCCGTAGTCCGGCATTCTTAGGTGCCCCTCAATATTGACAAAGGGATCTGGGGGATCATACTCTCTCCCACACTCTCTGACCTCATAGAGGAACTCTCCGGTCTACAGATTTAACGTGCCAATATCTGGCCTAGACACGGATGTATTTAAATGCAATTGTCGGGATTCCAACCGAGCAAAGTCGACGCGCTACCACCTTGAACCCTTGAAGTGCGTTGTTCTTTCCAATTCCCTTTGCGTAGGAAAGTCTACTCTGAGTCCAAACCTAGGTCCATGGTATCATGACCTAGGTCCATGGCGAAGGGTAGTAAGCAGATTCAGTTTAAGGCGAGGTACCACTATGGCTGAGGTCTGACTTGACCTCGCAGAACGCCGGTCCCGAAATTTTGAACCCAGTCAAGTGACGAGACCCGAACATTTGTCACCGCAGCTCCAGAGTTATTTGGGGAACTTGGAGGACATTGCAGCTACGGAAGATTTTCTCCGTGCACCAGCCGCCATTAGTGTACACGTCGGGGATTTTGTCAGTGACGGGCATCGAACCAGCGACGCTCAGATCACTGGCCCACCACCTTTTCCAACCGGGCCACCACGCCCACCCTTTAAAGCGTTTGTAGGCTACATGAATCCTCCTTAAAAAAATAAGATTTTCAATGATGCACCAGATAATGCACCAGTGCACCGTGCGAGCTGTGTCAACAGGTCATTTAAAGAGCAAAGTTTAAGTGTAGCAAATATTTTGCCAACTTAAGCGCCTCAACTTAACGCTGCAGAACATGTGGGAACACTTTTAGAAAAAGGTTTGATTACATTCTCCCCCTCAAACTTCATTTTACAGGTTAACACGGGCTGCAAGATGAAGGACACAAAATCCCAGTATCTTATTCTGAACACATATATCAGTCTATCTAATGTCAAATTCAGGCTGATTGAAAGCCAAATTAAGCCTTCAGTTAATTAATTAAAAGTTCTGAAGAAAGAGTCTGTTTCCCTATTTTTGATAACCCCTTTTACTTTAAATAAAACATACTTGCTGAGAAATTTAAAAAAAAAATGTTTAGAACAAAAAACAGTTATGAATAACATTATGAATAACACAATGTTATGAATAACACAAGGAACATAAGTTAAACTTTCTCAGCACTAAGCAATTTGCACCAGAAGAATTCCAATTATTATGGAAACCAGCGGAAAACCTAAATATGAACAACGCCTGACATCACGTACATGAAAATTTTAATGTTTCTCCCAATTCATTAAATAATAATTCTCTGCTTTTAAAACTAAAGACCCCTTTCATGCTTGCGCTCGCAAACACATTAATTTCAGTTATAATTTCAAAGTAACAGCCGTTTTGAGGAAGCCGGTTCAAATCCCTCTCTATGTTACTGCAAAGAGATTTAAAATCTTCTCATTTTAAACTGATATTCTCTCCATATCACGTCTTTCATTTCATACTGAAAGCAAGTCTCATCCCTGTGACTCTCACTTTAATATTCATATCACTTGTTACATCGCTTGTCCTCAAGAAACGTGAAAGTTTTGAGAGATGACAATCTGGTTACACAATAATGTGCACCAAAAGATTTAGCTATATTGAGGACGTGAACTTAACTTTTTTAGAAAGGTTTTTTATAGCTTTAACTCAAGTAAACCGTTATTGCATAATATGTACGCTCAACTACCTAGGTGGGACAACTGGTTATTAATTATAAGATTTTTTGCTGTTTTATGTTGAGGAAAAAATTTTGATAATTATTAATTAATAAAGGAAATAACTTTACGTATAACACAAATAGAGATAATAGGTGAGCAATATTAATAGATGATGTTTTATGTTGAGGAAAAAATGTTGATAATTATAACATAAATAAATGAAATAACATCACATATAACATATAAAGATAACGGGTGAGAAAAATAAATAGATGATGTTTTATGTTGAGGAATTAATGTTGATAATTATAACATAAATAAATAAAATAATATCACATATAACATATAAAGATAATGGGTGAGAAAAATAAATAGATGATGTTTTATGTTGAGGAAAAAATGTTGATAATTGCAACATAAATAAATAAAATAATATCACATATAACATAAATAAAGATAATGGGTGAGAAAAATAAATACATCATTGAATTTATATATCTTTTGGGCTGTATCTTTAGTATTTTTTTTTAACTTTCGTATCCGTTTTTTTAAGTTCCATGATGTCGTGATTCATTTGCGCTTTATGTAGAAGAACATTAATATGGATAATGAGATATAAAGCAAATATCCCCATAAATAGCATAAAGAGAAATAAAAAGAAAATTGAATTTATATAGCTTAAGGGGTATTAATTTATTATTATTTTTTTACTTTCTAATCCATTTTTCTTAAGATCCATGTTGTCATTCTTTACTACATCAGTAAATGTTTCGGGTGGCTACGATGTTATTACCTTTTCACTTGTTCGGAGTCTGTGCAGACGTAAGGTACTATATATCATCTGGCGTAGAGAAGATACCGCTGTTTGTAAAGGTAATTAAAATATGATGTTGCCGTATTTAAATCTTTTAACACGTGTTGATAAAATTAGAACGATGGCAGATACCCTTACTCATCACACCATGATTTCCGCTGCTACCGCTAACGAACACTTCCTGGGCTCGAAATCCGCAATTTATAGTTTGAAGCTATCTTGTACGACCTAAAATGAGCATCATATTTGTTGATAATAAATTTGTATTACCTCTCAATATTTAACTGCAAAATGTGGAAGTTTTATTAATATCAGTTGGAGGCATCATGTACAGTTTGCGGACGAATTTCCGATGTTTGGGTAATTCTACTAAACTTTCGATTGAATGCTCGTACAGTCAAGTACATGTCAAAAGACAAAATATTAAAAAGGATAGATGAAATAAGGTTAGGTAACGATTGCAAGTGGCAAAGAGATTTGCCCCGCTTGGGACAAGCATGTAGCATTTGAAATAAGCTATGTTCCCTGAAATAGGTGAGAAAGAACATATAGACATATAGGTATTTCGAATTTATCCGATTTAATGTCACTTGTTAATAAGATTGTTGTCGTTGAATTTTTCATTTATATGAGCTTTGCATGTTTGAAGTTAGAACGTCGTGTGATACCTTGAAAGAAAATCTGCATATGATAGCATGATATTTTCATTTGTTAAAAGAAATATCTATTATGACATTGCGTAAAAAGGAATAAATTTTTACAACATTTCTTTAGTTTCTGCCTTTTGTTGAGAAATCTTCTCTAAGAAAGGAAAATATTGCGTAATTTTTTTAAAAAATTTTTATTTATTTTTATGAGATTTTATCGAAATTCTTTAACCCTAATGTTTTAAAAGTATCATCGATTGTTAACATCGCTCCATTTAATTTGTCTACGCATGTAATCAAAATTGATAGCTTTAATATATATATATATATATATATATATATATATATATATATATATATATATATATATATATATATATATATATATATATATATATATCCAGATTTCCTTTTCCCAAGAAATACTATAAGTTATGCTATGAATATTGATTGCAGTCCTCTAGACTACTTTAAGAAAATTTTCTTTTTACATACTGCTCAATACATCTTCTGTTTAGCACTAAAACTGACGAACTTTTCTTATTCTCGTTCTTTATCTTTCTTCCTTCTTTCTATATTGCATTAAAAATGGTTGAATTTAATAAAAACCATGTTTCACCTGGAAATAATTTTTTGGAATTGCACAGCAGCAATTTTCCCGTGCAATAAGAAGTTAAACCGAGCTCCCGTATCTTTTTTAATAAGTTCATAGTGTATATTCTTTCTTCCTCGAAAATTGCAGTTTCTCGAAATTTATCAAAAGATTTTCTATTAAAATCATCTGCGAACCAGAAGTCTTTCATATTATTAATAAAAAGAACACATTTTTAAAAGAAAATGAGAAAGAAAAACAGCATGGAAAAAAATGAGAATTTCGGCCGTGGTGTAACAAAAGATAAAACTTGAATGTTCCATTCTTTGTACTTTTCTGAATATAAGAGTCAAGAAAATGGTTGGGGTGAAAAAAATGTATTCAGAAATATTAAGATATGATTAACATATATTTTTGGCAATGAAAAAAATTAGGGATTTTATTAAACAAATTAATAAATTTATTTTTCAGTTGAGAGTAACAATTTACAAATGGTATGTAGAAAGAATATATATACAGGAACATCGAAAATCGTGTCAGTGCTTGGAATGTAACGTGAAATAATGAACCATATAATAGAATTCAGGATGTTTATTTTTCACCAAAAGATACATAAATGAATCAAGTTTTAGACATTACCTAACAGGTTTCAATATCGCACCTCTGCTAGAAAAGTGTTTCATCTCCGAAATTTTCGATTTTGAGATAATTGCACCAAAATTGCCTATAAGAAGTGCTTCTCACTCTCGAATAATGTTGCAATCCTAGTACCAACACATTTTCCTAGATGGCGCTTATTACCCTCTTCCACAACTAGGAAGGGCAACTTGTCCAGCGCGAAAAATGAAAATAAGATTTTTCTCAGTGCCTAATGTTGTTGTATTAAAATGTTCTCGTAATAAAGATGTTCATTAAACTTTATTTGGAAAATAAACGTTTTTATTTGGAAAAAAAAAATTTTTTCTAACCTTCTGTTCCTCTTATAAAGGTTTTTTCTTTGTATTGTGAAAAGTTTAGATAGATTGTGCATTAGCATAGAGCATATGACAGTATTCCCTCAAGCTTTTCAGTCCATGTTTACAAAATGAGGTAACTAGACGAGGGTTATATCTTGTAATTAAAATTCAAAATCCTTGAAAAATCTCTTTAAAAATTGAAAACAGCTTTAATAGTAAGTAGTTTTGCCTTCTGAAGTGATGGGAACAATAAGTTTCCCAAAATTATAGGCATTCATAAAACAAGATACGAAATTTCTACATATATCTTTAGCTCTTCCTGAAAATATGGCTATTTTGAGATGTAACACTCTTTGTCGCTCGACACACATGTAGGAGATGGTCGATCTCCATTACGGTACGCTCGATCATAGCAGTAGTCACAGTTTCTATTGCAGCACTGATTCTGTTCGATAAATAGCGTAGGTCCCGGATCTTCTGACCGTAAACAATGTTTTCAAGTAACCCCTTTTACAAAGGATAGAGGGGTCTAATCGGGGCTTCTTGATGGCTGCAAAATTGGACCGTCCCTTCCAATCCAACGTCCAGGGAATCTGTCATAAAGAGCCTCTCGGACATAGGTACTGCACTAAACACATACCCGTCAAAATCCGCTTGGTTACAATGAGCTAGTTCTTTAATTACATGTTTCAACCGAATTTTATAGCCATGCAATCGTAAACGTTTATGAAGCACATTCTGGCTTCGGAATGCCAAGTTCCAAACTGCGTCTAGCGATAAATTTTGGGGAGCACAATTGTCGTAAACGCTCCAAATTCTCTTCCGATGTCCGTGGCTGGCCAGGGAACTTCTTAATATCAACACACCCAGTTTCTTTTAATATGCTTAAACCAAAGAATAACAGTTTTGTTCATAGGTGCATATTGTCCGTACCTATGCCGAAAATGCCACTGCACTGTAACAACTGGTTTAAATTCATCGTACCACAGCGCACACTGAGCTTTTTTCTTCACATTAATTTGGCCTCTACTGTCACGTTGGACGAAGCGCGATGTCACATCGTCACTGTGGCTGCGCTCATGCCAACAGCGTCACAGTCTCCATGATGACGAAGAATAGAACTCTCAGAGTTAAATTACCATCTGTTAGGCTAAGTAAAATACGATAGGTCGATTGTTGTTCCCGGTAGGAACAACTGAAAACATTTTTGAAAATTATAAATTATTAATAACCGAAATAAATTCCCCATTAATAAATTTATTTTGAAAATGTATTTATAATAATTTTTATTGTGCAATAGTAATAGAACTCAATTACTTTCAATGATTAAATGCTCAACGAAAAATCATAAAGAAAAATTTTATACACTGATGTAAAATATCAGAATTCTAGAGGATATGTACTACTTAGCATACATTTATGTGTATACATAATCCCATATATTATTAAAGGAAATTTAAAACAAAACAGAATAATATTGATTTGAAGCATATCTGAAGGAAAACCCACAGATTATTGAATCATAATGTAGGCCAAAGTAAAAAATGTACAATAATCAACTTTTAAAACTCCTTAGAATTTGGGTAGTTCCAAAATTTTCTCAAAAATACTGTATAAAGATATCTTCTTCTCCAATGCTGCAGACGGTTATTTGGACATTATAGTTATCGTCAAATGACACCGCGGTTTTCTTAGCCACTTTTCCGGGAGTACCGTATAGGTGGACCAGCATTACCCCCTCTGATATGTGTGTTAAAGATTAGAAATCTCTTGTAATCATATAGTCAGGATTATGAATTATAAAATCAGGATAATAATCTCCAACAAGCTACTGCAAAAATTTATGCTTTCATAGCATGCACAACAATGATAAGAAACATATACAGTTTGTGTTGTGTGGAACTAGTAGAAATGAAATACAAATAAGCAAAATATAAAGTTAGACTTGTGAAAATATTACCTAATGTCGAGAAAACAAAAGCAATATATTATATTCTTAAAGGAGCCTTGAATATACGTGCTGAAGATCAAAATCCTATTGTATTCATATATTCTGGTTTACATACTGCGCTCCATTCTGGATCATAAAAGCAGATTAGCAATCGTCAAAAATCTACTGTAAAAATTAATGTTTTCATAGCATGTACAACAATGATTAGCAACGTATACAGCTTGTATTGTGTGGAACTAGAAGAGATGAAATACAAAGTATAAAATATAAAGTTAGACTTGTTAAAATATTCTCCAATGTTGAGAAAACGAAAGCAACATATTATTTTCAAATGGAAACGTTTAATATAGTTCTAAAAAAGTTTCGAAACCTATTGTATTCATATTTATTACTTTCGCGATCCCATAATGATATTGGTACTGTTATTTCCCCTTTCACAGATTTGAGTCTCTTCCTTTTTCAATTGATCCACAAAATACTAGAAAACAGGTAATATAGTCCACTAATATAAACAATGCCTTGAAGATGTTCAACAGAGGAAGAGAAAACAATAAATTTAATTAACAAAATATTGGTGAGTATTTTAAATCTCGAATCCAATCCTTTTATATATTATTATTATTATTAAATTACTAATCAGGTACCAAAATATGCCTTTTCTGAACGGATACAATGGGAGGAATAACATAGAAATTTAATGCCTGTAATGATGTTTCACAATACCTGATTCTTTTACCATGATGAATTATGATAATAAATATTATAATACAGATTTCGTTTTCAGATTCCGTCATTAGGAATTACAACAGGAAACTTTCATATTCCAAATGAAAGGATTTTCTGAATAAATTCTTAATATTGGAGGTTTTGAGAAATCCCTATGCATCCACCGTATGTACCTTTCGTCATTGTTTGAGATTCGTTTCCTGATTGTTACTTTAAAGCCACTTTAAGGCCTAACTAATAGCATTGTAACACATTTTTAAAATATACACTTAATTGTGTTTGGAAAAATGTATATTTAGAACCATTCCTCTAACATTCAGGAACAATGATCTATTTCAATTACTGAACCGAAGGCAATTGCATTTCTTGCGCATTTTGCGATATTCTTCAAAGACGGGTACTAATTGATTTCCATCTTACGTTCTTCTCCCAGGAAGAATTTCTTTCTCTTTCCAGTGATTAGACATTATGGTTTCTAATAACTCATACTAAACACAAAAGCATTTTTCCCATCGCGCGCTTCTACTTTATTTAAATTCCCCCTTTTTAAGGAAACGAGATAATAGGGCCGGGCTTCATCTTCGAATATTTTAAGCAAATATTAAAATTCACACCGAACAAGCTTTAATCGCATTAAGCAAATTCATTTTTCCAAAAATTTATGGTTGCGCTATCGGTGATTGCCACGTAAGAAAAATAGACGCTGTGTGTGTTTTTTTTTTATTTTCAGCAACAACTCTTCTTTTCACTTTCGGGAGAGCAAAGTAATTTTCTGTGGGGTGAAAATTACTCGGAGTGATTTCAACAAACTGCAGAACAAGATTGGACTAAAAGTAGAAAAATGTGTTATTGCTTTATTTCATTTTCGCGTTTTCCGTTCGTCCCCGTGCCTTCTCTTCCCGTTTTAAGTGCGATTTTTGAATAAGTAAAATGCATTCTTTTCATGCCACATGCGAAGTAAAAGTGATGATACAAGAGGGAAAAAAGCAAATAATATTTCTCTCTCAGTCACTTGAAAGTGAAGAAGTAAACAAATAAATAAAAAATAAATAAAATATATGTCTCACAGGCTCAAAGAGTAATTTCTTCATATTACCGTTCCGCTCTTCAACGATGCAGTTCCAAGGATTTTCGCCAAGAATAGTATGCATTAATTCTGATGGTTTTAAATATATAGCAGTATTTGGTGAATCAGAAGCAGCAATAAATCTAAAAAAATAAATATTATATTTTGAATGCATACTTATTAGTTCTAATGGCACACAACTTAACTAACCTGGCAAAAAAAAAGACATTTTCTCGTTTAATATCGAAACCAAAAAGTTAGAAGTTTACTTTTCATCATAAATAAATTATCTATTTTTCGCTTTGTATAAGTTTTGTGCCAAATTATTTATGTGTAAATAAAAATAAAAAATAAAATAGATGTCTCACTGACTCAAAGAGTAATTTTTTTATATTACCGTTCCGCTCTTCAACGATGCAATTCCAAGGATTTTCGCCAATAATAGTATGCATTAATACTAATGTTTTTAAATATATATCAGTAATTTGGGGAATGAGAAGCAGCAATAAATATAAAATAATTTAATATAATATTTTCAATGCATATTTAATAGCTCTAACAACACAACTATGAACTAACTTGGTATAAAAGGCATTTTTTTGTTTAATATCGAAGCTAAAAGGTTAGAATTTTTCTTTCATTATAAATAATTTATCTATTTTTTGCTTTGCATAAATTTTGTTCTATTTTTTTTGTATATGAAAAAAAATAAATATTTCACTGCCTCAAAGAGTAATTGTTTCATATAACCGTTCCGCTCTTCAATGATGCAATTACTAGGATTTCTGTCAATAGTAGTAAGCATTAATACTAATGTTTTTAAATATATAACAGTATCTGGTGAATCAGAAGCAGCGTTAAATTTAAAATAAAATAAATATTGTATTTTGAATGCATACTTATTAGTTCTAACGGCACAAAACTTAATTAACCTCATTATAAATAATTTATCTATTTTTCGCTTTGTATAAGTTTTGTGCTAATTTATTTTTGGGTAAATAAAAAATAAATAAAATAAATGTCTCACAGGCTCAAAGAGTATTTTTTTCATATTTCCATTCCGCTCTTCAACGATGCAATTCCAAGGATTTTCGCCAAGAGTAGTATGCATTACTAAAACTGTTTTTAAATATATAAGTATTTGGTGAATCAGAAGCAGCAATAAATCTCAAAAAATAAATAAATATTATATTATGAATGCATACTTATTAGTTCTAATGGCACAAATATTAACTAACCGGGTATAAAAGACAATTTCTTGTTTAATATTGAAACCAAAAATTTAGAATTTTTCTTTCATTATAAATAATTTATCTATTTTTCGCTATGCATAAATTTTGTGCTATTTTTTATGTGTGAATAAAGAATAAATAGATAAATGTCTCTTTGGCTCAAAGAGTAATTGTTTCATATAACTGTTCCGCTCTTCATAGATGTAATTCCAAGGATTTCTGTCAATAATAGTAAGCATTAATACTAATGTTTTTAAATATATAGCAGTATTTGGCGAATCAGAATCAGCGTTAAATCTAAAATAAATAAATAAATATTATATTTTGCATGCATACTTAGTTCTAACGGCACAAACTTAATTTATCTGTTACAAAAGACATTTTCTCGTTTAATATCCAAACCAAAAAATTAGAATATTTCTTTTCATTAAATTATTTATGAATTTTTCGCTTTGTGAAAGTTTTATGCCTTTTTTGGGGGGAGGGGGGAATTAAAAAATAAATGTCTCACAGGCTCAATGAGTAATTTTTTTGGAGTTACCGTTCTACTCTTGCAATTTCAAGTATTTTCACCGAGAATAGTATTTATTTCTACTTATATTTTTAAATACTCCTATTTGGCAGTATTTGGTGAATAAGAAGTAACAGTTAATCTAAATAAATAAATAAATAAATAAATAGTTTATTTGGAATACATACTTATCAGTTCTAATGGTCCAAAGCTTAATTTACTACTAAAGACCATTCCTGGTTTAATATCGAAACCAAGTAATTTAGAACTTTTCTTTTCAGTATAAGTTATGTACATATTTTTCATTTTTTTTAGAGTTTTGTGCCAATTTATTTTTATGAAAATGAATAATAATAATAGTAAATGTCTCACATACTAAAAAAGCAATTTTTTTTCATATTTCACGTTCTGCTCTCCACGATGCAATTTCAGGAATTCTCGCTGAGAACAGTATACATTACTACAAATATTTTTAAACGTATGTCAGTATTTGGTGAAGTTTCATTTTATCTGAAATAAATAAATAAATAAATATTTTATTTGGAATGCATACTTATTAGTTCTAACGGCCAACAACTTCATTAATGTCGTACCAAAGACATTTTCTGGTTTAATATCAAAGCCAAGTAAATTATAATCTTTTCTTTTCAGTAAATTTCTGTTTTTTATTCCTTTAAGTTTTTACAGTTTGAACTAATAAATCTGTATTCCAAATACAATATTTATTTACTTATTATTTCATATTAAATTCACCATTTGATTCACAAAATATTTCTATATATTTAAAGACGTAATGCATACTGTTCTTAAGGAAAGTTTTTGAAATTGCATTGCTGAAACACCGAACGGTAATGTGATAAAATTTACTCTGAGCCTATGAAACATTTATTTCATTTATTTCTGAAATAAATATTTACTTTTTTCCAAATACTATTATCATGTAATCACCTAAAACAAGTTTATGCGAGGCAAAGGTAAACATACAGATATCAATATCATAATTTAATGACACTGTTATCACGTTAACGCCCAAACAATGTCACCAAGAAGCATAAAATACATTATATTGTCGTAAATACTAGCACGTATTTATTAGGTTTCTGCAAATCTATGTTTCAATGCGTAATTATAAATTTAAATCCTTTCCAGGTCAATGCTTAACACCGTTATGTGCTAATTATCACAGATGCACCTGCTACATATTTAGATATTCATGTAAACCGGGTATTTATTCCTGACGGCTGTGACGGAGAGTGATCGATGACGCTTCAGGTGTCATTCCGAAAGTCCTAATACTCAGGTTTGATAACATTACAGACTTTTAGCGGGATTTGGGGGATGCATTAAAATGCTAAAACCAGGGCCGCTGTCATTACGAGACGCAAATGACGGAGAGTTAAAAATTCAGTAGAGTTTTAGATCGACAACTGCAATTTAAAATGTTTTCGAAATTTCAATATCGCAAGGATGCGGGAGTCATAGAAAATTTTCGAAATATGTGGGTTTTCTTAAATAGTCTCTCTTTGTTTCGAAAATAAAAATCTTACTCGCTTTCTCAAGCAATCGCTATTCTTACCGCTTTCATTAAAGAAAACTTAAGACAGAATGCAAATCAAGACATTAAAATTCTACCGGCTCTTTTAAAGGCAGTTATATATGTAGATGAAAAAGCAAGCAATCATTGACCGAAAAAAAAATATTAACATGTCGCTAAACATTTGTTGGAATACAGAAAACATCCACCAAAGTTTCAAGTTTGCAGAAAAAAGTTTTTTAATTGCAAAAATAAAATACTCTCTGTTCCAAGAAATCCCTATGGTTGTCACTTTCATTAAGGAAAATTTAAGCCAGAATGCATATTGAGTCATAAAAAATCATTCGTCTTTTGCAAAGGCAGTTCTGTATGTGGATAAAAAGCTCGCAATCAATAAACGGAAAAAAATTAAAATGTGGCTAAAAATGTATATAAATACCGAAAACATCTACCAAATTTCTAAGTTCAGAGGAAAATGTTACGGAGTTGTGACACATGAATGAAATCTAATTAGATTACTTGAACCTGGAACAGATTTAAGTTATTAAGAACTATAAGATATGAATAACAATAATGAAGCACATTAAGATATAAAGCAGGATAATGAAGAACATTCTTGTGAAATTAAAGTACCGCGAAAATTTGTTTTATAGAAAACTTTCAAATGTGTGTGATATCAAAAATAATTTTGAAATTGTTGGTAAAATTAAAATCTTATTCCCAGTCTTTAGAAAAATCCATCGTTATTGCTTTCATTAACCCATTAAGCGCCTCTATATGAACCGCATCGTCTAAATAGAATCTAACGTATTTTTTAAGTACATTATTTGTCTCAATTGATGCGCAGTTTAAAATTTTGAAAAATCTGAATTCGTATAGAAATTACGCTAGGGTCCCAAATTGGGAGACTTGGCGCCTAATGGGGGTAACGCTTGTTTCTTCCGCGTATGAACATCCAAGCCGTATATTACGTTAAATTCAAGGAAGTAAGCATTTAAAACCTCCTGAAACGAGTATTCTATATTGTTTATGGAATAAGTATACATTTATTAAATGTCATTGAATTTTTTAATCATATATAAAAACTTCCTGGGGCAGAACGTGATATTCACTAAATAGAACGATTCCGATAAATTTCTGTATGTCCATTTAAGACAATGAAAATGTGTTCTTATTATTTTGCAGAGTGATATGCTCTGCAAACTTTAAGATACTAAAAATTTTCTTAAAAAGTAGTCTTCGTTTCTAAGCAGTAGTTAGAAAGAAGACTACTTTTTAAGTAGAAAGTTAGAAAGAAGACTACTTAAGTGAAAGTTCGAAGACTACTTAAAAAGTAGTTCTTCTAACTTTCAAAGTAGTCTTCTGCAAACTTTAAGATACTTAAAGTTTTACCGGTAACATGTTTCGCGACCTCCCAGTCAAAGTACATTTGGGAAAGTTCGTGCGGATATTTTATTGCCAGTGTAGCCCGGGTCTCTTCAAGTGTTGACATTTCTTGGTTTTAAATAGCCAAAATTTGATTTCCTTTTTTCTAATTTAATAATTTATTTTGGGCTTTCTTTTCCTTCAATTTGTCTCCTTTGATACTTGTATCGTCATCTGAAGTATCATTTGTAATGGGCCATTTTCTCTTCTTACGTTTTATTTTCTTGTTCTCAAGATTTCTATATTCCCGCTGTTTGACTTTTAGTTCAACTTGACCAGAAATATACACTTAACCTAAATCCATACATTTCACCTAAATCTTTATCTGAAATATGTTCTTCATCAGTCACCCTACCAGAATCGGGGAGAAAACAGATAATGCCACTTTTATCTGACTATTCATCAGAGTCCAAAGATTGCACAAGTAAAGTCATAATGTAAAGCTTCTTGAAATGTCCAAAAAATTTTCTATATTTAGGATTAAAATTTTTTTTAAATAAACCTCTCTTCGGGAAAATGTGTCTGGATACCACCTGATCTCTTATTCTTCACAGAAATAGATATAAATGTATTGAATCAGTAGTAACAAACGCGCGTTCCATATGGTAGACAGGAAGTGAAATCCAGTTTAGTCGGAAGGCACCAAGTCATCCATTTTGGGACTTTTCAAAATAAGTGCTTAGAAATCAGTGTTAAAATATTAAATTTGATTTCCGCTCGAAATGCAAAGTTCACAGTGTTATTGCTAGTCATTTTTCGCATAAAAGCAAGTCACTCACACACACACACACACACACACACACACACATATATATATATATATATATATATATATATATATATATATATATATATATATATATATATATATATATATATATATATATATATATATATATATATTTTCTGAATTATTTTACTAATATAAGTAGAATTTGTCAATTTTGCACATATTCACAAGACTGTTAAATAAAGAAATTTTAAAGTTGACTTCTGAAAAAAAATTCACAGTATACTTTGTACCTTTAAGATAGAAATAAAAAACGATTTGTTTATACACTGCAGTGCTACTGAATTAGGGATAGCAAAGCCTATGCAAATTGTGTAGCGCTGCGCATCATGTATGCGTAAGTAAGGGTGCTGTGGTAACTGCATATATAGCGCGTACTGTGTTTGTTCTGAATTAGTTGTTGGAATTGCCAGTATGGGTAAACTGCCTGATTTAGACGCCTTCGATCGCGGACAAATCGTAGGTGCGTGACGCATGGGCCATTCAATTTCCGAAATCGTCATACAGCTAGTATTTTCAAGGTCTACAGTGTCAAGAGTATACCGAGAATACATGGATGGTGGAAAAAAAACTAGGGATCGTGGCAAAATGCAAAGGACAATTAGCCTTGACAGTGCGTGGTGAGAAACGGCTCACGCGTATTGTACGTAGCCAAACATTAGCTCAAATTACCACCCAGTTTAATGACGGTGCCAGTCGTAAAGTCAGTAAACGGACTGTGCAACGATCGCTTCACCGTATGGGTTACGGGAGCCGTCGACCTACGAGAGTACCATCGCTCTATACTCGCCATCCGGCTGCACGTCTTGCCTGGGCTAGAGAGCAAAGAGACTGGAGTGTAGAGGACTGGAAACGAGTAGCATGGAGTGATGAGTCTCGATTACGACTACTTAACGCCGACGGGAGGCTGAGAATATGGCGTCAGGCTTATGAGGCCATGGATCCTGAATGCCTGGCTGGAACTATACAAGGGCTTGGTGGCTCAATCATGGTCTGGGGTGTTTTTTCGTGGCACAGTTTGGGATCTTTGGTGCGTGTACCAACCTCCCTCAATGCAATTCGGTACGTAGAGTTGCTGGGTGATCACCTCCATCCGTTTATGCTGTTCTGTTATCCGCACGGTAATGGAGTTTTCTAGCAAGACAACTGTGACTCTTACAAGTCCCGGTTGGCTACTGGCTGGTTGGATGAGCATTCCTCTGACTTCTCTGTCATGAATTGGCCACCTAGAAGCCCAGACTTAAATCCTATTGAGCATCTTTGGGATGTTTTGGAACAAGGCGTGAAAGGCCATCAGACTGCACAAAAGAACCTTACTGAATTATGGACAGCTTTAGCCAATATTTGGAAAGCCATTCCCGGGGAACGTTTCCAGAAACTTGTTGAATCTATGCCTTGTCGTGTGGCAGCCGCTATCAAGGCCAGAGGAGGCCCAACTAGGTAGGTATCCCTAATTCAGTGGCTCTTCAGTGTATCTTAATATCACTCTGAGAAAAGAAATATAATTTAAGGTTCCCAAACAGGAGACTTGGTGTTTAATGGGTTAAAGAAAATTTAAGCCAGGATAGAAATTGAATCATAAAAATTCACTCGTCTCTTTTAAAGTCAGTTAGTTACATATGTAAAAAGGGTGTTCTATAAAAGCTTCCTATTTTCTATTTCGTTCTCTACCTCGTTTGAAATCCTTTGCCAAAGATTCTCAGTTTATCTAGAAAGTCATATGCAATATCATTTTTCAATTCCACATTGCCAAGTCCAGAAAAAATACTCTCTTTTGTTTTCGTAACACCCTTTTTAGATAAAAAGTAAACAATCGTTGTCAGGAAAAAATTAAATTGTCACTAAAAATTTGTGTAAATACAGATATATCTACAAAAATTTCAAGTTATAGGGAAAAAGTGTTGTAGTTTGTGACCTATGAATTAAACTCTCATTAGATTACTTCAGCCTGTAAGAAATTTAATATTGAATTAGTTTTCTCAAACTTTCTTCATTCTGTAATCTTTTGCAAATATTAACCTAATTATAATGAGTTTCTATTGCTCGTCGATTCGTCTACTATACTTTTCTGATTGCCCGTATATGACATATATATTATGAATATACGAATATATTTAATGCATTTTACATATCATCGTATTTATCTTAGCGCCTTGTATTTTTTATCAAATTCCTTGACGACATATTTCCACGAAACAGACTTTTAGTTGAAAATTATTCCTACAGTGCTTAGTATTAGTGAATGGTAATAAGATGGAATTTTTTATTTTTGTGGCAACATCTATAGAAACAAATTAAAACCAAGGAAATATTTTCGTGTCTTAAAAAACTGTGAAGAAACTTTCCAGGTTTCAGTTTCGATTTCATACCATCCGTGAGGGATGTTGTATAGCATTATATACAGGATTTGCACTTAATGGAGAGCTCAGACACTTCATGTCTGGAACTAGGTTTGCATATAATATATAACGCTCTTTATTATATATAACACTCATATTATATATAACACCCTTTGTAGATAAAAAGTAAACAACGGTACATTTAACGAATTGTAAACGAATAAACGAATTGTAAAGGTTATCCTTGGAATACACTGACGTAAGTGAATAGATAAGTGAATAGTTTATGATCTTCAGGGACAATAGCAGTCATATCCATAAAACTGCATTTAATATTTTATGCTCAATTTTGTTTTGTTTTTTAATTTATTTGCATTCCTCCTCCTTTCTGATTCTTGGGAATCTGCAAATAGAAACATTTTAATGTACGAGGCGCAACCAGAAAGCAAAAACCGATTGCTCATAGATTCTGCGCTGTTCACGTCATTGTAACGACGTCGTCGTCATTCGGTTTCTGAACATATGGTACAACATTTGGCGTAAATTATATTGTTCCATAAATTTTCTCGCTTTGCTGTGTTGGACAGTAAAATCGAAAATACCTCCACCTGTTAAGTGGTAAGATTTTTTAACTCTTAAAATGTTCGTGCGGTACGACCATAAATGGTAAGTTACGACCATTAAGGCATGATCATAATTGCTGAATCGCATTGTGAAACTCTGAATTGCTGAATCGCATTGTGAAGAAACTGGGCTGAGGAATTCAGACGGCGTGAGTTAATGTCTGCTGCAGTTTGTCTCTTGCACAACAGCGGGAGGCAGCACACCTCCGTCCGTATACGTGTACTGCTTCAGTAGTTTGGTTAGGAAATTTTTGAACAACTACCGTATAGTCCCGGAAAGCTCCTATCTATAACTATTTGCTTCACTGATGAGATTTTTGGACGTTCAGAGTCTACAAAGTGATTAAGACGAAAAAGGCGTTGTGAAGGAGTGGCTGAACAGGTTGACGGTGAGTTTCGTAGCGAAGGAATACAAAAGCTAGTCTCATAATATTACAAATGCCTCAACAAATATGGCGCCTACATAGAAAAGTAGTGTTATATACATTTTAACATTTGGCATTAAAAATCTTTCAGAAACTCCTTCCTATGTTTTTTATACTCAATCAAAATTTACTTTCTGGATACGCCTCGAATATGTAATAAAGTAAAATCATTTCTTCAGAGGATGGTTTTTACCTGCACCAATCAGTTAAATGACATTTATAATCAGCCTTTAACTTAATATTAGAAATACTTTGTTGAACTGATCCAAGCAATACCTTCCTTAACAGTTGTTTCTAATAAATGGAAAGCCCCGACATAAACATTAATCTCTACTAGTTACAAAAAGTAGTGAGAAATATATAACCTACTAGATACATGCCTATAAAAAAAGGTGAATGCTAGAGTTATTTCTCATTTTTACGAAGTAAAGCAAGAACAAATCCATTTCCCACTACAATGAAAACCAAGCGTGCGTCATTTTCTTCTATCTAAAGGTGTCAAAAAAGACTGCACTGAGAATGAACAAATATTTTCTGTACTCACAAAAAGGAAAAATTGATTTATTCTCAGACAGAGAATATATAAATATTCCGTAACCTTTTCCTCTTTCGTAATCTTCTTGAGGATTTTCTTGCACAACGCCCGAGATAATGTCTTCCAGTTTCTCTATTTCAATATTGGATTTCTTTGGAACTTGGGAAAGCATTGTTTTTTGACAGTTAATAATTAATCAGTTCGTTGGTTTGAACTTCTGAATGTTGGACTTCTAGTCATGCCATATTGTCAACTGCATACGTAGCATGCAAATGACAATATGGCATGCGGTATATTACATCAAGTTGTTTATGACATTTTACCCGCAGTCACAAGATTGCATCAAGGCTAATTAAAAAGGAAATACTTATTTCAAAACGGCTCATTTTCTTTTGCAGTTTACTACTAATGATTTCCTTGAAATCATTAGTAAAAATTTTCAATGTTATTAGGGATTGCAGAACCGGACTAAAAATTCAGAACCATTCAGAATGTTCAAAGTGTTGTTATGATCCTACCTTACTGCACTAATGCATATCAGGTGACAGAGGTTATTCGATTCTCATATAGAGATCACATCATTATTAAACGCGTGGAAAATCGGCACTTTTCACGAGGCAAAATACATCAGCTTTGAACTGTATGTCCGGGACAAATTGATCCTCAAGTAGCAAAACGTGACCGTTGCTCTATCACTAACAACAATCGCAAAATCAACAATACATGTACAACTGTGGTCGGTGGCTACTGGTTCTGTGTAATCAACCTAAAATGCACTAGTAAGTAATTCACTGTTTTAGGGCATGCCATATTGACATTAGTTATCAATGCTATCAAACACATAAATAAATATCCCTCTCTCACTGTATATATATATATATATATATATATATATATATATATATATATATATATATATATATATATATATATATATATATATATATATATATATATTGTTATGAGGGGTACCAGAGATACCCCTTTGCGTTGTGTAAAATTTGGGAGGTGAACTCCAAAGTGAACTATGCTTTTATAAAGAAAAATAATAACATTTATTATAAAATATTTTACAAGAAAGGTCAGCTTTACATATATATATACGATTTTGATTAGACATATTATAACAGAATTAGGGCATACTATATCCGCTTCCTGCGGCAGAACCATTACGGGTCGAGAGAAATAAAGTCATATTTATCGAAATCACTCAAAATGCACCAGCGCTATTTAAAGGGAAAAAATGACCAACCTGTGGAGCTTTGATGAAACATCAGGGCATGGCATGGAGTCCTTGAGGCACTTCTACAGGAGGCAGTAGGATCAGCCCTGGTGGTTAAACACGGATATCTCACTTTTATGGGGGCGTCATTTTACCGGACTTTCTTCGCAGCTCGCCACCTCAATCTCTGACCCTCTGCCTCCGTTTCTCTCGTTTTTCTCCCAAACTCGGGGTTCATTTTTCCCTCTTGTTTGGATTTGACTCCTCCCCAGGTCGGTTTCACACGTACATTTATTGCCTTTTCAAGTTTTTTCTTCGAGGGCATGATGCTCCGACATCCCCACGGTTGACCCACGTGGTACTCTTATTTCCAAGAAAATTGGATATCCGTTGAATTTCCTAGAATTTCTTTCTCACGTCCTGGGGGATTCACGGGATGTGATGTTTCTTGGAAAATTGGTGCAGTTCCCACTTTTTCCAATATGGCCGTCTTATGACCCATAATCGTGTTGGAAAAACAAAATGGCTATGATGATATATATATATTGTAAATGTAATTTTTATCTTTGAGACATGACAATTATGATGTTCTTTTGACAAAGCAAGAATCCAAATACTTAGATTTCGGTTCAGAAGACATCAACTAGCTGAGGCTGTTAGCTATTAACACAGTTAAAATGTTAGATACAATGATTAGGACTATAAGTCTAGTCATTTCCATGCTTATGAAGCTACTGTATAGATCTCAGAGACGGAAAAAATAACTAGTTATAAGACTGATATAAAAAATTTATTTCCATGATATTATACATCCTTTTGTTAAAAAATAATAATTATATATATATATATATATATATATATATATATATATATATATATATATAAAGAAGTTATTGAGATGTTACAAAGAATATTATGCAGAGATTTATAGCCATACAATGTGCGACATCCCTCTATGTAAATTTATTTATAGCGACCCGGTATGAGTATCGGACTTCAACCTATATATTTTATATATTTTAACTGTCTATAATATGTAATAGATAATTATTGGCATGAATAAATATATTTAAGTTTCCCTTAAGGGACATTAATATTAAGACAACTTGTTTCAGAAAGCATCTTTCTTCAGAGATAAAAAATGAAATTTTCATAAACTTGCTTTCTAGACAAAAGGAATGTGAAAAAAAAGCTAATTTATCTGTCTCGTCCTATCGTAATACAAATAATACTAATTAAATATGTACAAAATAGTAATTAAGGATTTTCCCATATGTGATATGCATTATAAACTATTTTTTCCAGTCTAGAATCCGAATAGTTTGAGCAACAATTGATTTTCATCCAACCCTCTTCTTTTTGCTGAGAAGTACGCTGGATAAGAGGGAAAAAATGATAGATACACACCCGCATGCAGCGTCAGAAATACCGCGCATCAATCTTTGTGGACAATGAGTGACGTTCCTGATGCGAGCAATCATAGACTTCAACGTAGATTGATAAGGACAGAAAAAAAATATCCATGATCATAGAGGCGGAGAGAGGTAAATAATCTGTGCAAAAGAGAAGAGCGGCAGATAGAATCAGTATTTTTGAAAAGAAACATATCAGTGGGCAAAATAGAATTTTTTGTTCCGTGACGTGACTGACTTCTAAGAATACGTTTATAGCAGGATGAATAATTTCGCAGCATATGAGGAATTGCAACGTTGCGAAACTGTGTTTTTTTAAGGAGAGAGTGTTTACTTTTTGATTATACGGAAATTTATTCAATGCATTGTGAAAATTATTCCCTTTGAAAGTTTGCACTCTTTTTTTTTCAATATAAATGGGATGTCCCCTTAAAATGAATAAATAAGGAATAGTGAGGAAGAAATAGTGAAATGAAAATAATATTTCTCCTTTCATCGTATCTTTCGAAATTATTCATGTGTTTTGAACTTTATAAGGGCATATAACGGAATTGGACATAAAGACATGTAATGTAATGTCACTAGGCTAGTTAATGAGTATTTTTAAAATACCATTATTTAATCACAATACTTGGGATTTTCTATCATAGCGAAAACAACATCTGAAAAATATGTTCAAACACATTCTTAAAGAAATAAATAGTTTAAGATTTGATCGATTTATAACTAAAATATTATTAAAATCCAAGTTAACAAAAATATATGTTGGAAAAAGGGAATTGCCGGCGGAGAGAGGTATATAATCTAGGCAAAGAGAAAAGAGGCAGATAAAATCAGTATCTTTGTAAAGATACATATCAATGGAAAAAATTGAATTTTTTGTTCCGTTACGAGATTGACTTCTAAGGATACGTTTATAGCAGGATGAATAATTTCGCAGCATATGAGGAATTGCAACGTTGTAAAACTTTTTTAAAAATTTATTTAAGGACAGAGTGTTTACTTTTGATTATAGGGAAATTTGTTCAATGTATTGTGTAAATTATTTCCTTAAAACACTTGAACTCGGTTATTTTTAAAAATAAATGGTATGTCTCCTTAAAATGAATAAATAAGGAATAGTATTTTGAGGAAGAAATAGTTGAATGAAATTAATATTACTCCTTTCACCTTATCTTTCGAAATTATTCATGTGTTTTGAAATTTATAAGGACATACAGCGGAATTGGGCATAAAGGCATGAAACGTAATGTCACTGGGATTGTTAAGGAGTATTTTTAAAATACGAGTATTTAATCACAATACTTCGGAGTTTGAATCATTGCAAAAACAGCATCTGAAAAATCTGTTCAAACACATTCTTAAAGAAATAAATAGCTCAAGATTTGATCGATATATGACTAGAATGTTATTCAAATCCAAATTAAAAAAACATATCTTGGAACAAGTGAATGAAAAAGAAATTACCTCAAACTAGAAATACGATTACAAAGTACTTTGCGTCTCTCTTGGCAATAAAATCTAATTTTCAAAATTCCTGATTGTCCATAGGGGTGATCTCAATTTTCTTTAGTTTGACAACCAATTATTATGAGGAAGGCTACTTTTGATATTAATTTTTTTAGCTTCACTAGTAAAGGAAAAATTATAGCTTGAAACAAACAAATGAAAAAATAACCTTAATTTAAGTATACAATTCTCAAACTCAGCTCTCCTAACAAAACAAATACCTCGACCTCGACAACATTGATTGTTGACAACAGTGATCGTAGTTTTTTTTAGCCGGGCAGAAAGTTGCTAAGAATATGGATACATTTATATTGCAGCTTTTCGAGCTTCCCTTAAAAGAAAAATTACAGCTTGTTCCGTAGGAATGATAAAAATTGCCTCAATCTAGGATATCACTGCCAAAGTATAAGCAGACTCTAATAACAGTGTTGTCGAACAAACTTCGACAACACTGATCGTCGAGTTCAGTGATCGCAGTTTCTTTTAGCATAGCACAGAAATGTTAAGGGGACTACTACATTTATACTGCAAGTTTTGAGCATCCTAAAAATATAAAAGCGTACAGCCTTTAGGTGTGAATGTAAAAAGTGACCTAAATCAAGTACAACAGTCCCAAAGCCGATTCTCCTAACAAATCACACCTCATCTTCGACACACTGATCGTCGACAGCAGTGATCGCAGTTTCTTTTAGCATAGCAGAATAATGTTAAGGGGACGACTGCATTTATATTGCAGGTTTTTGAGCGTCCTCAAATTCCGAAAAAGTACAGCCTTTAGGTATGAATATAAAGTGACCTTAATCTAGTACAACAATCCCAAAGCCAAATCTCTTAACAAATAACACCTCATTTTCGACACACTGACAGTCGATAGCAGTGATCGCAGTTTGTTTTAGATGGCCGGGAAGTTGCTAAGGGGATAACAGAATTTATATTAAAGCTTTTTGGCCTTCCTTACTAAATTAAAAATTACAGCTTCTCAAGCAGGGATGAGGAAATTGACCCTAATCTAGTATAACGTTACCAAAGTTTAACAAAACTTAACAAAAAATATCTCGTTTTCAGCATCATTGATCGTTAACACTGATTGTATACACACACACACACACACACACACACACACACACACACACACACACACACATACACACACATACACACACACACATACACATATATATATATATATATATATATATATATATATATATATATATATATATATATATATATATATATATAACGGCATATGTGTTGTAAAATGTGTAAATAAGTCTCATCAGCTTTATCCTGAATTTTATAGAAATTTAATCATTCATGGAGATTCTAACAACTATTTCTAGAGAAATCAAATGTATTATAGCGCATTTCAAAATAATGGTTCTGGAACACCATAATTTTGAAACAATTCTTTAAAACTATTTTAAACTATTTTTAAACCATTTTTTTGAAACAATTGTTCCTTGGGTACTAATCGGCTATTTGAGATAGCCAAGTGGTAGCGCTTCGGGCTTCGGACTGGGGATGCACGGTTCGAATCCCGACGATGCCATTAAAAATCTTTGTGTCTAGGCCGGATAGGTGAGCGTTATATCTATAGAATGGAAAGTTCTTCTATGAAGTCAGATTGGGTGGAAGAATGTGCGAGCCTTCAGTGTGGCCTCCTTGGTGGCCATGTATTCACCGGAAGGGATTCAAGACTGGAAGGCCTTAGTTGCTATGTAGGGCCATGTCTATTGCATTAGAAATTGGAAAGGAGAAATTCTTGTAGGATTTTCCTCAGGTATATCATTACTCATCAATTTATTTAGATTAATACGCTTTTTATAAATCAGAATGTATAAAAGTATAGAACGTTTACGTAAAAAAGTGTTTTAACTCGAACTTAATTATGTATGAGACCATGTCAGTGTAGAAATGTTTCATACATAAGCGAGAAAAATTGCTTTCCCCTCTTTACAAAGTGCCCATTTTTCCAGCGATATTCTTTTAATGAAAATCCCCCGAAGTGGAAAAGAATTAGAACAATTTTTATTTTTCCGAGTTCATGTTAATATTCTGTAAGTTTTTCACCACACAAACAACAACAACAAAAAAAAGGAAGAATGTTTGAACCCTCTTAAAGTTAAACTTAATCTCACGTCGATTAGCATAATTCCATCAGATTACCATACACCGTTACTGTCACCTTGTCTACATTCTTTATCTGAAAACCCCGCGGCACTCGATCGTGACAAGTTTCAAGGAGAGCTGGGAAGAGAAAAGGAGGGAAATTTTTGCTTATCCTGATATTTTGGTAGCTCCTTTTTCGAAAGAAATTTAAGAGAAAGCAGTCAACTATATCTAATCGAATTTCTTATTAATGTCGATAGCTTTTCAACTTTGAAGAGCTTAAATAAAAGACTAAACGTCTTATAAGTACGTTTTATAGGGAAAGTGGAATTTATATTATGATATAAAAATTGTCTTAAAATTTGATGTAATGAAAGTTAAAAATTAAATAAAAATGCCCTCTAAACTTAGCTAATATTTTTCTGATGTCTTATTAATATCTTTTTTTTTTCTTTCATTATATGTTTATAGGGTATATGAAACAAATGACGTGTATTAAAATTGTTGCACATAATGCTACGTACGGCAGTTCATGTAAAATGTATGACATAGAGAGTGAATTTGCTATTTTTTAAAATTGTTATTTTTAAAGGCTGGAATATTTAAACGCTATCTATTTAAATACTTAAAGGTTTTCAGAATAAATATAAGCGTTAACTAGAAAGAATATAGTTTATTTTATACCAAAGATATGAAATTCACCATATTTTGTTACTAGACTTTTCACGTAGCTTCGAAGTTTAATATAAACGACACTTGAAAGTAAGAATTGTTTATATTAGATTTTTTACTACTTTTAACATATTTTCTAGGAACGCTCACTTAATGTAAGTTTTCAAAAAATGTTTTAGCTTTCTTTACATTCTATGCATATGTTATAAATGATATTTAAAGTAAAATTTTATGGAAGCTCCAAAGTAAAGTTCTCAACAAATCAATTTAATTTTGTAGATGTTTAAACACATCTACACATACATAAAACTTTTTTGTTACATTTTGAGAATTTATATTTATTTTATTTTCTGGTTTCGCTTCGAATTTCAACTCCGACATATGCAAGTGAAAGGTAGTACGTATGAGAAATGCCAAAATCAGTTACTCTTATCGTGGAACATAGTTTCTATGACATTTTCATCATTTAAAATACCACTATTTGATTTAATGATTTAAATTTATCAATACATCTTATCTCTAAATAATGTCATAAATAAAAGGTTGAGTTCAAAATATAAGTTCCGACAAATGTCAGTAAAATGTATTATGTACGAAAAATGCCCAAAATGAACAACTTGTATCTTAGCGCATAGTTTCTATGACATTTTCATCACTTAAAATACCACTATTTGATTTAATGATTTAAATTGATCAATACATCTTATCACTAATTAATGTCATGAATAGAAGATTGAGTTTAAATTATAAGTTCCGACAAATGCCAGTAAAATGCCAAAGTGAGTAACTTGTATCCTAGAGCATAGTTTCTTTGACATTTTCATCATTTAGAATAGCGCTATTTGATTTAATGATTTGAAATTATTAATACCTCCTATCTCTAAATATTGTCAAAAATAGAATGTTGAGTTTAAAATATGAGTTCCGATAAATGCTAGTAAAATGTATTACGTATGATAAATGCCAAAATGAGTAACTTGTATCCTAGTGCATTATTTTTATGACAATTTCATCATTTAAGAATGTTTCTATTTAATTTAATGATTTATATTTATACATATTATCTCTTAAGAATGTCATAAATAGAAGGTTGAGTTGTTTAAAATGTGGAAAATATAACTGATACAGAAAAAATATTAAATTATATTATCAGCTTGTATCCTAGAGCATGGTTTCTTTAACACTTTCATCATTTAGAAGAGCGTTATTTGATTTAATGATTTAAATTAATTAATACCTTTTATTTCTAAATATTTTCAAAAATAGAAGGTGGAGTTTAAATATAAGTTCCGATAAATTCTAGTAAAATGTATTACGTATGAGAAATGCCAAAATGAGTAACTTGTATCCTAGTGCATAATTTTTATGATACATTCATCATTTAAGATTAGTGCTATTTGATTTAATGATTTAGATTTATTAATAAATCTTATCTCTTAATAATATCATAAATATAAGGTTGAGTTGTTTAAAGTGTGGAAAATATAATTGATACGGAAAAAATATTAAATTATATTATCAGTTTATCTATGTTATCTCTTTACGGGGAAAAAACCCTACAAATAAAGCTCAGAAATAAAAATAACTACTCTAAAAATTATTTCTCAAGATTAAACAACAAAATCTTCACAAATAACTATCACACAAATCTCATAGCACAAATTTCTAAGTCTTTGCATAATTCTAATGTCACAATTATAATATATATTTGTAAAAACAGTAGTTTATATTAATGCAGAATATTATTAATGCATTAATTAGAGGACAAACTAGTAGTATATTATAATTAAAGCTAACGTATTCTGAGATGGAAGTTAAATTTTATGTGTACTTTCAAATCGAATCAGAAAAGCTACCTTACATCAGTCCAAAAGATACACAAAAAATTTGACTTTACTACTTGATACATTTAAGTCTTTTGTTATCAATAAATATATTCCTCACTTTAATCTCTCTTGGCAACATTTTGCAAAAACATCCTGCTCTACATTTTTACCTTCTTCAATAAATTTATAGCAACTTTTAGCTTAGAAACGTCAAATTTGATTTTTGCTTTACTTTTTTTAATATATTCAATTTCTTTTATGTAGATATTCTGAAAAACAAATTCGTAAAACAGTGTAGACAAAGCTCAAATCGATACTTGACTTATATCAATATATAGCCCCTTGGCATTCTGCCCATCCTCATACAATACTTCTTAAAAATGGAAATGCGATATAAGATCTTTGTTGAGAATTTAAAATGGGGAGTATATTTGAAGTTGTAAAAGCTTGCTGTTTATACAACCGGGACTCAAAGATTGAGATTTTGTTCTTCTGCAGTTCTTCGCAATTAAAATGGGAATTCTTTCATAACGCAAAGCAGAGTCAAGTATGTATATTTACAAAATCCTTTATTTCCGGCAGTTTGATTAAATAGCATTAGGGACGGTGTACTACAAAATTCCTTTACTTCTTCGCTCTGCTCTGAATATTTTCCACCTGGAAGGATGTAAACCTGGTTTTTGAAGTTAGTCTGTAAGCACCCATTAAATAAATTCATTAAACTCTTAATTAAAGGTGAATTCAGTGAGGTTTTCTGTAAATTCATGCTTTTCGTGTAAACGTTTCATTTTACGTTTATTATATGTATAGAAATGAACACATTAAAGGAGTATAAATTTTTGCTTTTAATAAGGGAAATATATATCATTTGGTTTTAAGTTAATAAAATGTAAAAAAAATAAATAAAGTAAAAGAATATAAGCTTTTGCTTTTAACAACCAAATTATATTTCATTTGATAAATTTGAAGAAGAAAAATCGGTAAAAGTGTTTAAGTTCTGAAACCCATACTTAAATAAATGATCAATTTCGTTGACCATCCACTGTGTTGATGCAAGTAAAAGATTATCAATAAGGTATTTTAAACTCAGTGATCATCCTCGTATTCAGTATAAAAATTATAATACACAGAAGAAAATGCTGCATAATTTTATTTAACACAAGCGACCAAAAATGATAACTTTAGCAATATATATATATATATATATATATATATATATATATATATATATATATATATATATATATATATATTAATTAGGGTGGGAAAAAATTATTTTTTTATAATCAATTTCTAATAGCATGGAAAACTTGCGCATTGGCATCCTAATAACGGGAAAAATAATATAAGAAAATATAAATTGGATTTGAAATCGCGCAAGAGCCCTAAAGTTTAGAAAAAAGAGAAAAATCTGCACTTTTTAAAGAGGTATAAATTTTTTTTAATAGTTTACTCTATTTCTAATAGTGTGACAAATTCTTTGTAGTTACCTAAATGCGTGAAAAATAATTTTGGACACATTGCTGTTCATTTGAATTCGCTAAAAAAGCCTAAAAATACAATTATTTTTGTAAAAACCTCATATTGCAGCTCTTCGCCCATTTCAGTATGTTTTTCCTTTATACTGAAATGACCCGTGACTGACCACATGGAGGTGGCTGCAAGTCGAGTCCCAACCACACCCTGCCCAACCAACCAACCAATTTGGGTGTGGTTACTTACACTGAAGTGCCTTAAAATTCTAACTTCGTATGAAATTTTGGCTTCAAAGACCTTGATCCTTAAGTTGTCCGTATAAAACCTTCTCGGTTTTCATGCCCGCAAACTTTTCCATCGGCCTCTGTAACAAGTTTCACGCATATCTCTACCGATTGAGTGTGGCATGGAAATTTCAAATACTCAAATTCTGGCAGGGCTTTGCCTTTCAATAAAGTTGAAATGTGTTCTGTTGCCATATTTGACAACAATGGAGATGATGTCAGCTTACACTTTGTCCAATAAATAAGTTCAGTATAGTCTGTGTTTTGAAAATTAATTAAAGGAAGCTTTAAGGTTCTAGCATGACCTACTACTGGCGGCTCATTTCTGTCTTTCAGTATCCTCCTGTAGCCTAATTTTCGAATGTGTTTTCTCTCGTCCAATATCGCCAACATCATATTGTCTGGATGGCAGAAGAGCGAGTTTAACGAGTTCTCTGAATGACCGGATCGATGATTTCTTTTATGTTGTCCGGGAAATGTCTTGTTGTTTGAATGACATTTAGTATGTACTTCCGACCGTCTTTCACAGTGTAATGCATCTTAATATTAAACCAAATAGGAGCATATGTCTTTACAATGTAATTTAAAAGTGTCTTCATTTCTCTTATCGGACTAATTTGGGAAACATAAAGTCTTAATACCCGGTTAGCAGAGGTTAACCATTGGGAATGGCTGAGGGGTCCAGAATCTTTAACAGCTAATTCTGGATCACAGAGTCCTGTGATGACTGCCTTAAGAATGTCTAGAAGATACTGCTGATCTTTACTGAGATCAGTTTTATTTATTGTGATAACAACTTCAGATTGAATCGGCACAAAATCAACAGGATTTTTCTCACAGTTAGGCAGTTGCTTGCCAATTGGACCACTGAATGATGCTGGCACAGTTTCTGTATCGTCTAAGTGTTCAGACAAATGTTTATAAGGTAGCTCATTGAAGTGAAGCAAGCAAATAAACCACTGCAGTGGTCGCTGACACCTAACTTCAATGCTCTGTACATCACCACTTTTCCAACCAGTGTTTGTGACTGTCCCATCACATTCGATGGCTACCACACACTGCACTCATGTCAAAATCTTTATTTTTCATGTAGTTGAAAATTATTTCGGCAATATCATTACCGGTTTCTGTTTTTGGTGTAACATGGCCAATGTATTGGTCACCATGCTCACTAATCACGCTAATATGTTCTTCTTTTCTTGCTCTGCGGTACATTTTAGCTCTCATTTTTTCCTTTGTAAATATATTATGTTTTCTACCGTAGAAGTAGATTCAATTTACTTCTTTCAGCTGATGCCCATTTTCCTTTATTGCTTTTCGTATCTTCACTTTTTCCCTTCTAATCTTACTTTTGTCAATTTCTCGTGACATATCTGAATCAGAGATCATTCCAAGATCATGCAGGACACCAGAAGCTATTGCTGCTGTGGCCTGGTCAGAAACACCGTACCTATCACTTAATAAGGAAGTATACGACAACTTTGAACGCATTTGCGATGTAAAAGTCAATACCATACTCAAAGAGGAAAAGCATGCTGAAATGGGCGAAGAGCTGTAATATGAGGTTTTTACAAAATTAAATCGTAATTTAAGGCTTTTTGCGAGAATTCAAATGAACGCCAATGTGTCGAAAAGTAATTTTCACGCGTTAAGGTAACTACAAAGTGTAGTTTTACACTATTATAACTAAAGTAAACTATTAAAAATTGATTTATACGTCTTTAAAAAGTGCAATTTTTAAAATTATTTTCTAAACTTTAGTGCTCTTGCGTGATTTCAAAACCAATTTATATTTTTTATATTATTTTTCCCGTTATTAGGATGCCAATGCGCAAGTTTTCCGCGCTATTAGAAATTGATTATAAAAAAAATATTTTTTTCGCCCACCCTAATATATACATACACACACACACACACACACACACACACATATATATATATATATATATATATATATATATATATATATATATATTTATACACTCAAGAGACAAAACATAGGACCACCTGTCAATAACGAGTTGTCCCACCTTTGGCGCGCAACCTAGCTTCAACCCGCCTTGGCATGGATGTCACAAGTCCTTGGTAGATGGCCGGAGACAGATTGTACCAGATGTTCAAGCAACGGTCACGCAAATCCGAGATATTGCGAATTGGTGGTCTTTGAACTCTGAGCTGCCGTCCCATGACATCCCAAATGTGTTCTATCGGATTGAGTGAGTTAGGTGGCCAGGACATTAACTGGAATTCAGCATCATGTTCCTGGAACCATTCCAACACAATTTTAGTCTTGTGACACGGGGCGTCCTGTTGGAACATTCCATTTCCAGATGGAAAAAGAGAGGCCATCAAAGGGTGCAACTGGTCCGCAATGATGTTGAGATACCTTGTAGCATTCATGGTCTTCTCTACCACAACCACGAGTCCCAGAGATGCCCAAGAGAACGCCCCCCTAAGCATAATACCGCCCCCACCGGCCTGTGTATGACCTACTGTACATTGAGGGAGCAACAGATCGCCTGGAAGACGGCGTATCCTGACATGGCCATCAGCTTGATGAATGACAAACCGTGATTCATCTGACCAGGCAACTCTCTCCCACTGATCCATGGACCAGTCGCGATGTTCCCGGGCCCAGCGCCGGCGCAGTTGGCGATGACGTTTGGTCAGCAAAGGCACACGAGTGGGACGTTTGCTGCGTAGCCCCATATCCAACAGTGTCCGCTGAACAGTGTGCTGCGATACTATTCTACTTGGCCCTGCATTGTATTGGGCTGTCAGCTGAGCTCCGGTTTTGCTTCACCATGCGAGACAGTCTCCGACGACCTTTTTCTTTGATAGCGTGTGGACATCCAGCACCATGTCGTCTACTGCTTGTTTCACCGTCATTCATCCAGTTTGCATAAGTACTAACAACTGTAGGTCGCGAACAACCCACGAGTCGTGCAGTTTCGGAAATACTTGTTCCGAACCTTCAAGACATTACAATCTGCACTCTATCAATGTCGCTTAGATCCGCAGCCTTTCCCATCACACACGGAATTAAGTGAAATAATTCTTCAGGCTCTCCAGCAACAGTTAAATACCACTTCCACCTGATCACGTGCCTTCCACGTCATCCAGGCGAATTTATTGCAAAATGTAGGGGTGGTCATAATGTTTTGGCTCTTGAGTGTATATATATATATATATATATATATATATATATATATATATATATATATTGTATGTGTAGTAAAATTTTCTATCAAAGACAAAAGACCTCTACGTAAACGCGTATGCCAATGGGTAAAAAAGTTACAGAAACGATAATAAAGAGGAAGGGGAGGGAAGTATGCTGAGGAATACAGTAGAATATGGTTTCTGACACCTCAAGAAATTATAAGAAAATGTGCTATTTTAAAATTTGAATTAGATGATGCATATTTTAATGGTTAATCAATGGCGACAAAGAGATAATATTAAATAACTTTCTTGAAAATTCAATCTAAAATAAAAGACATCTGGAGGTTTAACTAATGAATTAAAGTTTAGAAAAATTTTTGATTGAAGTTTCATTTTTTTATGCCCATGTGACCCATAGAAAATGTACGTACATGATCATATTCACCTTCCCCCGATCAAAAATATTTCTTTTTATACTTCAAATTAATTCTGAATAATATTTATGTGAATTTCCCATAAAAAGTATTTTGTTTTAAGAACGGAATTAAAAAAATTTCGAATAATTTTAATTTATAATTATTAAGAGTATATCTCGTAGATTTAATGTGTAATAAAATTTTCTGCTTATGAAATGTTTCTTAAAATAAGGATAGCTGAAAAAAATTGTCTTTATGTACATTTTTTGAAAGTTCATTTTCTTATATAATAACGCAAAATATATAATGAAAAGACATACGTTCAATTATGTGAAACTCAAAAATTTCTTAAATTTTTCGTAAAATGTTTCTATTTTTTTAAAACAAATTATTTTTAAAATGTCTTCTCTTGACATTAAAAACAAAAATTTATGTCTTTTAAAACTGCAGATTTCGCAGTTTATTCTCTTGGAATAAATCTTCCGGAATATCTTAAAGATTGCATAAATTAAATTTTCATTTCAAAAGAATGAATTTCTATTTCTAAATGTTTCTTTGTTCGAAACCATATATAAGATTGTGGATTTTTATTTCTGGGGAAAACTGAGAGGAAATTAATTTTTAAAATGGTTCCTCTTTTAAAATGATATTTCATTATTAAATTATGAATTTTATATTTTCAGTCTGTTAATTTATCGGGACCGCTCTCTTTTTTACTAGCTCTGTTCAGTCACACATAGACGTATTTTCATTATTAATCCCTTTGTTTGTATGACAGCAATATTTTTAAGAGAAAAATAACACTATTTCTAGAAATCCCTTTCATAAATATTAGAAACGTCAATGATACACTTAAATTGGAACTCCAAATTATCTTTTATTTTCATACTAACATTGTTTATTCATGAATTGACTTATTTTCATTATTAATCCATTTGTTTGTGAAACATTAGTATTCTCAAAAGAGTAAAGAAAGAGTTTTTCTCTCAAACTTTTTTCTATCTTATTATACAAGAATCATAATAACTTTAAACATTTAACTTCTATTTACCTTTGATTTTTGTATAACATGTATTGTGTTGAATCACAAATTTTCTTTTAAAGTGTAACTAACATCTGTTATCTGTACAGTTTTCCTACATATTTCGTTTACGTTCGCATTAAAACATTTTATAAACACTTACGATGTGAAAAAAAAATTCATTATATGAATATATATATATATATATATATATATATATATATATATATATATATATATATATATACACAGTTTAACGTCTAAATGAAAGTATTTTTTCTTACAATTTGTTGACTAAATGGAAAGAAGTCACTTTAACATCAAGACATTTCTTTTAGCCTCCATGATCTATATTTGTGTAGAAGTATTAAATGGCAACGTCGTACTGTACACTATTTTGCATCCTAAACAATTCGATACCTTTAAGATGTCCTTGAAGTATTGTTCACATTGCATTTTTCACTACTTTCAACACATTTTTTAGCACAGAAAAGCTCTTCTTCTGAAAATGTTCTGTACATTTTATGTTTATATTACGTTATGTTATTATTTATATTATATTTTATGTTTATATAAACAATATTGAAAATAACTAAATACGGAAGCTCCAAAGTAATATAATCAATAATGCGCTATTAAATATAACACTTAATTTAACATTGTGGATGTTTAAACACTGAAACATACTTAAAACTTATTTGTTACATATTAAACATTTATATTTATATCCTTTTAAGACTTCTTTTAAGGTTTGTATCACACATTTTGTTTTAAAAGTTAAATTTACATCTCATTGTTTAAGATGTATAATTACTTCTCTAATCTATGATATTTATGTTCATATTTGATTTACGTTAACATTAAAATACTTTATACACACTCACGATGTGTGAAAGCAGTTCAATATTTTTACTTTAACGTCTAAATGAAAGATGTTTTTTTCTTACAGTAAGTTAACTGAATGAAATGAGGCCACCTGAACATGGGCAAATTTCCTTTAGCCCCCATGATCACGAGGCGATATTCGAGTAGAAACATTAAATGGCTATGTTCTACAATATATTGCATGCTAAAAAATTCGGTACCTTTTAGATTTTTTTGAAATAGAGTTTATATTAGATTTTTCAGTACTTTTAACACATTTTCTAAGTCAGAAAAGGTCTCTTATAGTAAGTAAATAAGTCTGAGTTCTCTATACATTTTTTGTGTATATTCTAAACAATATTAAAAATTACTAAATACGGAAGCTCCAAAGTAAAGTATTCAACAATGGCTCATTACATATACAGCCGAACCCCGTTATAACGAACTTTAAGGGACCAAAGGTTTTGTTCGCTTTATCCGGTGGTTCGCTATATCTCAACCGCTAAGAAAAATGAGTTCACAAAATGTATAACTCATTAGTTCCAATGTGTATTCAATAACAATGTATTAAAAAATGATAAAATCTATAAAAAATTATCATTAATGAATTAAATCGACTAAAACCGATTACATTAAACTGACACACTACTAATTAAATTACGTACAATAGGAAAACGGCGGGACCAAAATTTCCGTTCGTTATATCCGTGAGTTTGTCATATACTGGGTTCGCTATAACGGGGTTCGACTGTAACACTTAATTTTATATTGTGGATTTTAAAAGACTGAAATATACTTAAAACTGATTTGTTGCACTTTAAAAATTATATTTCTATACTTTTAAGTCTTCTGTTAAGGTTTGTATCACAAATTTTGTTTTAAGAGGTAAATTAATTTACATCTCTAATCTATAATATTTATCTTCATACTTGATTTACGTACACTTAAAACATTTTACAGCCCCGATGTGAGAAAACAGTACAATATATTTAGTTAAACGTCTAAATTAAAGTGTTTCTTTTTTTCCTTACAGTTAGTTATCTGAATGGAAAGAGGTCACCTGAACATTGACACATTTCCTTTAGCCTCCATGATCTATATTCGAGTAGAAACATTAAATGGCAACGTCCTACACTATTTTTCATACTAAACAATTCGATACCTTGAAGATTTCCTTGAAACAAACTCATAATACAATGATCGAGCGAGGTGCAGCCATATCACTATAAATCTTAAACCTCCCGTTCCAAAAGTTGTTATTTACGGATCTTTTCTGAGCTAGACGTATGGCCGGGGTTAGCAATACGTCGGAACTTGAAGTGAGAAGATAAATTGTTCTTGAATGAATTGCTGTAATTAATTTCACTTAATTCTCCTCCAGCATTTACTTATTTATTTATTTATTTATTATCGCACACTCACAAGTCAGGTTACATTTCTTCAGAATTGATGTTTCAAAATATTTGATACTGATTTAAAAATATGCGTCAATGAAAATAGACCACTGAATTTCATCGAACTGGTGATTTATTTGAAATTTTTTCTGTTATTTTCGAAATTCCTTTTAAAATTTATTCTATTGATGAAAATATTTTACTCTTAATACAGCTACATGTGTTTGAAATTTAACTTTTAAGAAAAAGGAATTATTTTTACGGAAATAGTCATTGTTGATTCAATAGTTTTAACGCATCCATATTTCCTTATTACCCTTGTTTTACGATTTCAAGAGCATTCAGATAAAATTTATATTTCTTTGTTTATATATGAATATTTAGATCCATTTAAACGACAAATTTCACCCATAATGGGATAAAACAATTGTCAATAACCTATCCGTATTTCCTTATTGTCTTTTTTAAATATTACAAGAGCAGTCAGCTAAATGTAATGTTTATTTATTTACGTGATAATATTTAGATCAATAAAAACGATTTTTTTAAATCATAATGGGATTGAAAGAGAGTTAATACCTCAACCGTATTTTTTAATGCTTTTGTTTTACTGTTTCAAGTATAGTCAGTTAAATTGTTATTTTTTTGTTTATGTGATAATATTTAAATCCACTATATCGATGTTTTCAATGATAATAGGATAAGATGAATGTTAGTACTACATACTTTTTTTCTTATTGCCTTTGTTTTACTTTCTAAATGGCAGTCAGTTAAAATTTATCTTTCATTGTTTATGTGTTAATATTTAGATCGATTAAAACGACGTACTCGTATTTCAAGAGCAGTCAGTTAGTTAAAACTTATGTTTCTTTGTTTATGTCATATTTAGATATGTCAAAACAATGCATTTCACCCATTATGAGATAAAACAATTATTAATAAGCTGAAATTATTTACAGCAAGACCTAACCTGATGGGTTTTTTTTTATAAAAATGCTACTATAAAAGTGTCATAAATTATAGTCTCCATTATTACAGCAAATAATATCTTTTAAGGAAATTATAAAGCATTTCCCCAAATATATTTCATTTCAATATCACCAGGTAATATTACGCCTGAGATACAGCTAGTACTTGTATACGATTATGAAAGGAAGTTTTACACAATTTTCTCTTGTCCAATGGACAGTCCATTGAGCGGCAGACACCTTTATATATACATACATACATACAAATGCACATATATATACATATATATATATATATATATATATATATATATATATATATACTGGAATTGGAAAGAACTTTCACCGGCTTATGTTGTAGTTGACAATGTACTGAGACTCCAATTACTGCAAAGCGGCTTGCATTGTCAGAGTTGTTATCCTGTTTATAAAGCTGATAGTAGTATACACCATGCTCGAAACGAACTGTTACGGTTATAGATTTTGGTGTCACAGTGGTCATTTTATCATGAATTATATCAAATTACGCTTTTTAAAATGATTTCACAGCCTACAGATTTTTAGCAAATATATTTTTTTTTAATTCAAGCTTACGTCGAACGCAAAATTACAAATGATTTTAACGTATTTCGCATATGTCTAAATTTAAATGGGAAGGAAAATTGTATATGAGAAAATCGATGTTATAAAAGTATTTCAACACTTTAAGTGTGAGGATTTTAGAATTCATCAACATGGAGAAACTAGTTTTGCTTTTCATTGTAAACTGAATACACCTTTTAAATTAGGTAGAATAATTGTTTTTTTTTCCAAAAATACTATTATCAAGTATTTTTTCCAATAAGGTTCTTTTCATAACTGAATTCATTTCCCATATTTTTTTCAAAATAAAACTCATTTAAATATTCAAAAGCAATTTAACGATTGACCTTTTTTGTTAATTCTCGCTCCAAGTCGTATTCAAAATCAGTATAAATTATACATTTTTGTTTTCGCGTAAAAAAACAATAACCTTTGAGGAAAGTAATAATGCATCAATAAACTAAAGTTAATTTCTAATTTACATGTGCATAAAATCAATTTTTCCATTTATAATTGCTTCCGTATTTCAAACATTTTTAAGTCTGCATAAAAAAGGGTAAATCTTGCAAATTTTAACACACTTTTGGAATTTAGATCACGCTAAATAGAAACCTTAAAGAGTTTTAAAAATTATGATTAACTCAAAAGAAAAAATGCTTTTGACAATAAATCAACTAAAATATTAAATGATTTCTTTAGAAATGTGTGAAATGTATTGCCATAAACTCACATAACCATTCATTTCCTGAGTTTATATGAACTTTAGCAATTCCTCCGAAAAAAGCTAGATTTTACGGAGAAGAAAAGTTCTTTAAATTATCCCAGGCATAAAACTGTTTAGATTTTTCTTGTTGACACAACATTTATCAAACAAATATTTATTTAATAATTAAGTGGTGAAAACCATTTTATTACTAGATGAGGATTACAATATTATTATGCAATATATATTTTGGCAAATAAGAAATGATATCTCTAATATAATATAGGAAAATACATCCTTAATAGGATATAAAAACCACATCTGCAATCTTTGGGTTAAAAGATAAAGGCAAATGTGTAAAACGAAAATGATATTGAACGAAAAATAATTTCATTGTAGGCTTAAAAATATATTGACCGGTTCACTATCCGCTGCATCTATTTTTAACTCTACAAAGAAGGGCTGAAACTTTGGAAAGTATATTAGAAATTTTGGAATTTCACCAACGATAAATAGAAACCTTAAAGTATTATAAAATTTATGATTAACTATACAGAAAAAATTCTTTTAACAGCAAACCAAACAAAATATAAAGGGATTTCTTTAGAAATGTACGAAATTTACTACCATGATCTCACATAACTATTCCTTTCCTGAGTTTATAGGGACTGAAGATATTCTTCCGCAAACGCTGGGTTATACGAAAAAGGAAATTGAGAAGTTCTTTAAATAAATTCTGACATAAAATTGTTTAGATTTTTTCGTTAATATAATATTATCAAATAACTATTCATTAAATTCATTTAATGAATAGTTAAAGAATTCATTAACTGAATTCATTAAAGTGTTTTCAAATTTATGATTAACTCTAAAGGAAAAATGGTTTTGACAATAAACCAAAAAAAGTATAAATGATTTCTGTAGAAGAGGGTGAAATTTATTGCCATGAACTCACAAAACTATTCCTTTCCTGAGTTTATATAGACTGTAGGAATTCTTCCGTAAACGCTGGATTTTATAAAGAAGAAAACTGAGAAGTGCTTTAGACTATCCCGGGCATAAAATTGCTTAGATACACTTGTTGATATAGTATTTATCAAAGAAATATTTGCGAAACAATTAAGTGATGTGAAACCCTCTTTATTACGGATTGAAGATTAGAATATTATTATTCAAACTATTCTTCGGCAGATATAAAAGGAAATCTATAAAATGAAATAGAAAAATTATGCTTCATAATACATTAAAACAACAATCACAGTATTTGCTTAATAGATTAAAGCAAAAGCTTAAACGAAAAATGATATTGAAAGAAAAAAAAATTAAAGGATAAAATTCCATAATATTTTTCACAAATAATGAGCAATTTCAATTCTCTCAATTTTGAAACTTTTTTAGAACAAAAGCATTACGAAACAAGTTATTGTTAAAGAAATATTTTTGAAATACTTTCATTCAAAGCCTGTTTTGAAAAGCAAAAGTTTAATTGCCTTATTTTTTCCAAAAATTACTACTGAATAAGCAATATCTGAGGAATAATAATAGAAATATACATATATATATATATATATATATATATATATATATATATATATATATATATATGATTTCATTTCTAAGCAGATATTTGAGACCCAGTTTTGTAAAATAAACATCCATATCATTCTGCTTCCGTTTTAACGAGAATAAAAACAAAAATTTAATTTATAAAACGTTTTATTATTTTAAAGAAACGTAATACATATTTAAAAAAATTAATTAGCAAATACAGATTTTTCTATGCTTCTATTTTTATATGACGTAAATAGCAAATTCGAATGTCTCTATCATATAATAAATATCATATCGTTATCTTCGTATATGTTCTATAAAATTCTTCGATGAATTTCTTAAAGCAAAGTAGAAGAAATGAAAATGATTACTATTGTTTAAATTCGGTTCAAATTTCATAAATTATTTTGAACATTATAAAAACTCTACTTAATGCAAATAGGAATTTTCGAAATTGCAATGTTTATTTCTTAAGCAAATTTCGCTTATTTATTTACTGAACCGCAAAAATGTAATATGCCGCTCATGCCATTATCTGTCAGATTAGGATATTAATCGACACATAATATTGAAGTAGCTTCCATGTTTTGAGATAATCCATTTACAATTTAATTTAAGCTGTTGTGTTAAATAGCAAAACGAGTTTTACGACTAAAAGCAGGATTTTATTTTAAAGTCTTTTAATTCTATTATGTCAGTTTATTATATTTCCTATAAACACATAATATGCCACAACGACAAAAATTTCACTTTGCCTAGTAAATTTCGTCAAGATAATTTGTTTTAAAGGATAGACCACAGATAATAAAAACTAATAGTGGTTTTAAAATATGACTGTCAGGTAAAATTAGCGAATTTCAAAGAGATGAAATATTATTTATCTTTAAGTTATTTTCTTTTCTTTCGATGCATAACATTTCTCGAGTACCAGCACATGCGAATCTCCATGTTTTCACTGAGTATACTTGTCGGCTGCGCTAACTAATATATAATAAATACGAAACTCAAATCTATTACTGCTGTATAAGCTGTAACGTTTACTTTTACACGAATGACCCCCTTTTAACAGTGGTCCATTTGAATGCAATTTTTTCACCTTTTAGCAATCTAAACTTTATACCGGAAAAGTGGAGAACCTTCGATACTCTTCCATTATGGACTGAATCGAGTGAAGTATATGAATTATGGTAAATTTTGGATTAATGCCGATTTGGGAATTTTGTCGTCCTTTTGCATATGCGACGATGCTAGAGAGGCCATTAAGAGAGAATATCCTAGCACCTGTTCAGCTGTCTAGACGGGCATATATTAAAACTGTTTTTGGAATTTTTAGATGTAGCTTATAAATTAAGGATAAATATATCCATTTTATAGTATAATCTGCGAGTTTATTCTGAAATAATCGGTAGTTTAGCTATCACGATATACTGAAATATTCACAAAGTGTTAAGTAAATTACTGTTGTCATTATTCAGTTCCGTGTTATGACAAGTAGCAGCTTTATAATTATAGTCTTAGTGAAAACTATCAGAAAGCTGCATCAAATCATTACTTGCAAGCTCAAAATGGACCACCCACTTATTGAACAGGTTAAATATCTAACTAGTAAGGAGGTATTTCTTATTTCTCCTGGATTTCATTTTTAGTACTTTAAGCACTATGGAGTACAAATATTGCAACAATATGAACATAACAATTCATAGTACATTAACTCAGTCTAAAAAAACTTAAGAGAAATAAAACAAAGGAGTGATATGTGATCAAAACTAATAATTTCTATGTTTTTTAATAATTGAGTTACGCATTCCTCCTTATAGCATTTCAAAAACGAAAAATATTTGGATACAAATAAAAAATGAGTGGGAATTTTTCTAAAGGTAATTTCAAATTTATGTCCTTAAAAATACATAAACCATACATTTTTTTGCAATTTACTGAAAAAAAAAACCGGTCTGATGGAGATTGCTATTTGTAATTCTACACCATTCATATATGACAGCATGTTTATCGCTGGTTACGGAAGATAAGCTTGCGTAATTGTAATCACGATAGTATAAGTGCTGGTGGTTTTATCTATAACCATTTTCCGTTAATGAAGCTTAATAATCCGATCTAGCTTTTTTATATTCATGCTTCTCTCTGCATTTCACGCAGGAATTTAAGACTTCAGCTTTGTTTCTTTATTTTTGGCCTAATGCCGCAGGAAAAATAGATGGTGGTTAAATATGTACACATCCGGAAGAAGTTATGAATATTATGTAATATAAAATGTTTTTCTGTGCTCGTAAGGGAAATGAGATAGAGTAAATATTTCTTTATTCAATAGCGCAATGTGTTATATGCAATAACTGTCACGGAGAGTGACAATATAAGAGTACGCACTGGTCTGGCATGGGCAGAGCCTGACTAAGGCAGGGGCATACGGGGCAGTTGCCCCGGGCCCCCACATCATTGGGGGGCCCCCAAATCGAATAGAAAGTTTAGTATTAAGTATTAAGTTCTTCATTACTGAAGTAGTGAAGCAGAGGGGGGCCCCAAAGAAGTTTTTGCCCCGGGCCCCAATTAGGCTAAGTCGGGCCCTGGGCATGGGGTGTATTTATGAATCAACACAGACTTAAGTTAAAAAAAATTAAGTTTATTCCGTACTTCAAAAACATTCAAAAATATTAAATCAATAACTTAAAACATTTGTATAATTAAAATATATCACAAAGAGACTTCTAACACGCGAATCTCACTAGCTCGTGAGTTCAACTGTGTATGCTGCTAGCGGCACCTTTGCTCTAACTCGAGCAGTATTCATACAAGCAAGTGACATAAAATTGACATATATCTGCATAAAATACACTGGAAAGGAAAAATAATAAACCATGGGGAAAATAAATGAAAAACCCCATTTCTCAGATGTATGACGTCAAAGTTGCCGTGACGCCATTAGTTGTTAGGTAATAAGTGCTACGTCAGTCTTAAACGATAGCATGAATGACGGAAAGTAATACAAGAAAACGATCTATTAAACTGAAGTTTAGATAGCCCTTTTAAGGTTCATTTGCCTAACAATAATGATATCTCATAAATAATTATTTTACCTGTTGGACAAGCGCATATCATTATAATTATCCAAAATGCTGAAAATACTAATCTTGAACATGAATTGCTTACAAATGTCATATACAGATTTTTTCATGCTGTCATAGTGACTGTGACTGCGTTTTCTTGAAAAGGCAAGCAATAATTACAGAATGGTGGACCAGAATTTTTTATGCTCTTATATTGTTACCTGTAATTTTACAATATATTACCTGTAAAAAATGAAATCTTATGTATTTTTTTCACCCAGCGTATATCATATTAATTATACAAAAAATGAACATATTCTTCTTAACGCTTTGCGACACGCTATATTAAAATACACCTGAAATTTGGAAAAAATGTTGTATAGAGGATCAGATGCACTTACATAGATATTTTGTGCCCCCCAAAATAAGTTCTGCTGTTTTTATTTTTACAGGGGGAGATGGGATTCCTTTTGTACCACCATGCAACAAACACATTCCCTACACCATAGTGGATATTACAATAGTTTTGTAGTATATAATATAAATCAATGAAAATAAGATATATGCAATAAAATACCGTCAAAAATTGCTTTAAAATAAAATTTCGATGTTTATTACACACACATATATATATAATAACAATTATTTGGAATTATCAATTTTTAAAAAAAATCCTATTCTGAATGGAAAATTCTGGCTTTCCCAGATCTAAGTTGTCAATATATTGCCTTGGCTTTCACAAACCGTCGAATTTTACACCTGTCTAGCTGGAATTTCTAGCTAGACCACCCACAATGTCGTACAATCGCTTTTCTTGGAAGCAATTTCTTGAGGCCCTTTTCGTACAATTCTTTTGAACTGTGAGGACAAAGTCCTGGGAGACCTCTGTTGCTCACCAAATATTTCTATATCTTAGTATCCGTGACAGCCTCTAAATAAAGGCGCCTGATACTAAAGTGGCTGAAAATCTAACCAAAATTAAAGGGGAAAAATATAATAATTAATTCAAAACAACGGAAAATCGCAGTGCAGTCATCTATCGGTGAAAATCTCAAGTGTGTGCGGGACTGTTTTAGATCCACGTAATTCAAATGAAAAATAAAAGTTAAAAAAAAATAATATAAATTATATAATTTTTGTTTAGAAAAAAAGTTTAAACAATTAAAAATGTAATTAATAACATTTTACATATATAAATAGCCATTTGTCATGCAAAAATGAAGAACCCTGTTATGTTCTGCCATTTACAACCTAAAACTATTACTTAAAACCAATTGCATTCTATATTTGAAAAACAGCTCAAATTAATAGAATTTACGGGGAAAAAATTAATTAGGTTAGACTCTTTTATTCCCACCATGCTGGAAAGGGTTAAACATGAAATTAAGCTTTTCCTTTGAAATGACATAGAAGAATAAAAACTTCTTCATGCTTCTATAATGACTATCACTGCAGTTTCTTGAAAAGGGAAGCAGTAATAACAAAAAGGTGAATCGGCTATTTATATATGTTTATATTGTTGTTCTCTATTATTTTGGTATTTCTCGTTCAGGAAACAATTTCGTATTACTTACTTTGCCGAACACTATGAAACACGACGATAAAGTTATTGAAAAGCATATTTAAGTTTAGCATGTTTTCCTTTATTTCCTATTTCCATACTTTCCTATTTCCGGAAATAGTCTCTCTACTGAATTTCCACTTCAAATCTCTATTCTGCGTTTTGTTGCGTTGTATGTTTGATAGGTACTTTACTTTTCATACAATTCAGGAGCTAAGTAAATAAAATAAAAGAGGGAATAAAAGCTGAAAACTGGTAAAAAACAAATTTAAACTTAAATAAGAAAAGTGATGTTTAGTACATTTTAGACTTTTCTCGAAAATTTTCTTCAAACGTTTTGTAAGTATTCAAATATCTTCTATACAATTTCCTACAGAATTTTTTTTCCTGAAAATAACTTTAAGCAAAATATTGTGCTTAAATGTTTTATGTTTTTGAAGATCATGAATTTATTTCACATTTCATGAAGACTACGATGATCGTAAGGGGAAACTTCGTGATGTGAAGGTATTTAAATGCTGAGATAAAAATCTTTAAACATTCTAAATGATTTCGAGAAATTTCGGTATGAAAATATCCTTATACAGTGGTGGTAAAAGGAAGTTTTCCATAAAAGTAAGTATATATTTACTCTATTTTCTATGCATCAGTTATGTACGAAATGATGTTCGGTAGCAAATTTATTTCCCATTCAGTAGCAAATTTGAAACATAAATTGTTATATTTTTATACTCTTTTATAAGTATGGTATGAGTAATGCATTTCAAAAATAAATGCATAATCAAACTTACATGTATACTCGTACAGAAATCGGTGACTTTGATTTTTAATTAATATATATATATATATATATATATATATATATATATATATATATATATATATATATATATATATATATATATATATATATATATATATATATATATTATATGTGTGTGTGAGGGGGGGGGGGGGCTTTTACTGGCAGAATGAATATTATTTCTCGCTGAGTATATCATTTCGTGCGTCAGAAAGACCTTTCAACCTATTCACCAATATAAGACTTAGTTTGTAGTTAATATGTCTGGAATCGGAAACGTCATTCACAAATCTGAGAAATTGATGAATAAACCTACGCTCTCTGAGGGATCCGATCGATAACGCTATTATTTGCCCAGCGTTCTGTTCCGAAAATTATATATTCTTGGAAATTCCCTGACATATTTTTAGCTGAAATATGGTTATGTCAGATTACTGATAATATCATCTTATTTCCTCTGCATATTTTAGAAGATTTATCTTCTAAAACTTTCTGTGTAATGCAAAATGAACTTAAGACTAAATTTTCGGAGATGGACATATGGAATAAATGTATTTACGATTTCTGAAATCTTACACATTTTTTTCAGATAATATAAAAATGTCATTTAAGTCTTATTTTCAAAAAAAAGTCTTTTTATAAAAAAATTACGTTTTCACATAAGTATTACATTATATTTCACTGAACATTAATTTATAATTAAAAAGAAAAGAAATTGCGTAGTTAAAAATTATCCTTTAGCATTTTTACATGCATGACACCGTGTTATATTCTTCAGTATACAGTGTAACAGGGATGTATCATCATAAAGCTTTAAACCGTTTCGTATTAAATAAATGCTATAAATTAGTATGAAAAATTGAAAACTTTTGAATTTTCCATCGTTTCTTTATTCTTCTGCAGTATCTCCTTTCTTTACATTTGGAGGGGGGAGACATTTCATTAAATATACAACGGGTGTTCAAATGAAAAGGTAAGAAACGACACTGTGGGTATAATTGACGTCTTTATTGAAAAGTAATCACCAGATACCTGAGCACAACTATCCCAAATTTCACGACCCGAAGGATTTCAAGTTCTTACAATTCCTGTGGCTGTGACAAGAGCCAGTCCTCCACTGTGTTCTTCAGTTGGTTGTCCGAGTTGAAGCACTTCTCATTGAGATGTTTTTTTAGCGGACCAAACAGATGGAAGTCGCAGGGCGACATGTCCGTGCTGTAGGATGGATGCTCAAACTGCTCCTACTTGAACTTGGCCAGTACACTTTGTGGGACCCTGGAGACGTGTTGACGCGCGTTATCTTGGAGCAGAACCACTCACTCCGTAAGCAGCCCTAGCCGTTTGCTCTTGATGGACTTACGCTACGGAGTGTCTCACAGTGCACGTCACTGTTAATGGTTTTTCCGTATAAGGCCACCATCCGGCGATAAGTATCGAACGGTTTAACTCCTTCTGCAGTCAGAAATCTTATAACACCTCGCTGTTCCCCAATCGTCGAATTTTGCAATGTGAACGCCGTGCTGTTTTCACATGCACTGCCACGTCAATTGGACGGACACACAAATCCATTGCTTTCCTTCTGCGTCATGTGCGGGCGCCCGCGCATGCGTACAACCATGCCGAACACTACATTCGCGTCCCTAGATGTCTCACTATGTTATCCTAAAGCAGCATATTCAAATTTCAACTGGTTTGGTTGTTACACCGTTTCGTACCTTTTCATTTGAACACCCCTTGTATATAAATTCCAGAATTAGGATCATGCCCAGGATCCACAACTTTGACCTAAACCTTTATTAAGCTTAAGAGGGTCTATTTTGTTATTACAGGGCAACATCCTTAAAGTGTGATAATTAACACCTCTTTGATATATGAGTTGTGGTCATTAGACTACAGCAGCCGTTAAATAAAGAGAACAACTTAAATTAAATTTTAGTACACCTCTTGAAAACATGGCAATATCTCTTTTATTTCCCGTGATCAAAAATTAAAATTATTTACAAAGAAAGTTGATCGATAATTTACAGGAATTAGAAGTATTGAATAAACAAATTATCATTTTAATCATAACGAAAATAATTAGTTAAAAAATTCAGATGTGAAAAAAAAGAATAAACTTTAATTCCAACATTAAAATTAAGACACATACAGACAATCTGATGGTAAGAATAAAGCCCTATTGTCTAAAATTAAAAGAAATTTCAATAAGATTTACAATTCAACAAAAGCATTGAGGTACCACTTTCTAAATGAATTACCGAAGGTCTTATCTAAATTTCTTATTGATGTAAATTAAGAAGTAATGCATATCATAATTTTTTGCGCCTTTACATCGTATTCTAGAAATTACAAGTTTGACAGTCATTAATACAACATTCCTTCATATTAATATTGCTATAAAATATTACTAGAAACTGTATCACCCTTCCTCCTTTCAAAGCACCCTCTCAAATTACAGGATAGGAAAATAAATCCTGTATGTTCAATAATACTAGAGGCGTTACTTGTTGACGTTTCATCAACACCAAAAATAATGTTTCAACTGACCCCACCTAATCAATCTCCAATCGTGAGATCATTTCCTGCCTTTCCAGATATATATATATGATGTTTCCATATATATACAGGTGGTTATCAAAATAATGGAAACACTAAGAAACATCATGAAAACTTTTATTAATACGGAGCAGGAGCACCTTTGTCATGTAATACCACCTGATTCACTTCAAAATTGGATTGTACAAGTCATAAATAGTGGTTAAGAATATATTATACCATTCTTCAGGGAAAATAAGTTCCTGTAGAGATACTGTTGTGGATATCGATACCTGACTCAATCCGCTTATACAGATCACGGTGGTTGTATGATATATAGTCGGGGAGATTGTACAGGGCAAGATAAGATATTTGATTTCTTTTTCATGCTCTTAAAACCAACACTTGATAGATTTAGCTGTGTGTATATGAGGATTATCATTCTGGAGAACGTCATCTCCTGCAACAAACAATGTTTGCACCATAGGACGGACCTGGTTTGCACCATAGTTAACCCAATGTTTGTACCATAGGCATGTCCTGTTGTGAGGAACAATGTGAACAATGATTCGTAGGACCAAAGGCCGTTACTCGACCAGGATTTTCGCTCGTGGCATCATTGTGGATGATATTTTGTATTGGCATCTATTACAAGTGGCTTGGGAATAGCTACTCTTCCGTAAAAGCGTTGTTCGTGAAGTTCCCTTCGACCTCTAATGATTGATACCGGAACATGAAGATGCAGATTGAGCTCTTCGGTCCTTTTGGTTGCAATTGTTTTCTTTCTTCATGTCGCAATCCGCTTCAATACCTCGCCCATCTCTTTCACCCAGCTCTCCCTTTCATCGACTACTCTGTTTGGCAAAAGATGTTTTTCCGTAACTCTGTATGCTATCATGACCTTTCGATACCATAGCTCGAAAAACACTCATTAGCTTGGGGATTGAAGTAACAGATACTCCAATTTAAACACGCTCCAATAATTTTCCCTTTTCTCAAGGTTTGCAAGATTTGACATTTTACAATGTTCTCCCCAAAAGCACGATGCCTTTAGCTTCATTGCTGCTACCTGACAGTAGAATAATACATACACTATATTATATAAAGAACTAGCTGAAGTACCCGGCGATGGCCGGGATTTTAAGAATGTTTGTTAACCAAAATCAATTTAAAAATTAACGCAGTATAAATAACATAGAAAAAATATATGTGAAATTTTATACACATCTCGGAATTTAGGAATTTCAGCCTTTCATCATTGTAGCACTAAAATCTGAAAAGTAAAAATGTCAAATTGTCTAATGTTTGTTAACCAAAATTAATTTAGATCTCAACCCAGTATAAATAACATAGAAAATAACATGGGAAATCTTATACACATGAATAAAAGGAAAACCCAATTTAAAAAATATAATTTTATAATAAACTCCCCAGAATTTAGCTAGATCTAGCCTTTTATCATTGGGGCAAAAAGAAAGAAGCTGAAATTACAGGTTTAGCTAAAAGAAAACTCTTCCCCCTAATTGCTCGGAATAGCTATTTGAATCTCAATATGAAGTTGCTCATCTATAGTGCATTCCTAAGACCTATTTTAACTTATGCTTGCCAGTCCTGGTCCTACTGTGCCAAATATCATAATACTAAAATATGTGCTGCTCAGAATAAAATTATCAGAGATATTGTTGACGTCACCTATTACTTTAGAAATTATAAAATCTATGAAGAACTTAACTTCCCCACCCTAACTAACTTTATTAACTCCATAAATATTAACTTTCACAATAGCATTGAATCTAACAACATCACTTTATTAAATGAACTTTCTAACTATGACTTTAAGAAATCTTTCAACAAGAAGACACCAAGAGCGTCTCTTGATTGGTAATTTTCCTCTTACTTATGTGTCATCTGTTGTACTGAGGTAGAGCGCGGTAATCCCCAACCTGACTTTCTGTTGACTGACTGACTGACATGTAACGTACAGACCAAACCGCAAGGCCTAAAGGGCTGAAATTTTGCATAGCGATTCTTCTTAGAGTGTAGGGGTACACTAAGAAAGATTTTTTAAAAAATTCTTCTTAGATTTTTTTAAATAAAATTTTTAAGCTGTTTTAGTAACTTTTTAAGTTTGCATTTAAAATAATAATTTGATGGTTATAAAATTTATATCACGAAAAAGACCATAAAAATTCCTTTAAAATGAAATCTTTTTCGAATCTTTACCTCCATTTTCTAATTTTTGGAGGAAATATTAAAGATTAATTTTTAGAATTTAAAGATTATTTTTTTTCTTTTTCTGGTACTTAAAATATATTTATCGTCACATAACAACGAAATAGACAAAAAAAAAAATTTTTCTTGCTAATGCGGCAGACGATTGGACTTTATCCAAAAATAAAACAAAATACAGTAAAAGATATGTTCCTCAAACTGTACTATGTTAACTGTACTATATTCTTTAGTATGTCCTATTAGATTTAATTTGGATATTTTCTTCTACATTATTTTGTCTATAAAAATATCCCTTATGATTTTTAAAAAATATATATGTTTTTCTTTTTCTTACATCATTTGTATACATTGATCGTCGTATAATACTAAAAGTTTAAAATACTGGCGCCATCTACTGCACGTCTAGTATAACAGCTTACATTAAGTTTCAAAATTTGTTGGTTTTTTATTAATTAAAAATTAACGGTAATTAATTTCGATTTTGGAAGTTCTTAAGTCCCTCGGCTGTTTTTAAAGACGCCTGTATGTAAAATTTCACGATCGTTGTTCCTAAACTGTGGATCTCTATACAACTATAGACGTACAGAGAGACAGACAGACAGACAAATTTTAATATTTTATATATTAGATATACCCAGACTCGTTTTTTAGGGAATACGAAGCACATCCATAAACGCCACTAATATTGATAGGTGTTTCCATTATTTTCATAACCACCTGTTTATATATATATATATATATATATATATATATATATATATATATATATATATATATATATATATATATATATATAAATATATATATATATATATATATATATATATATATATATATATTTATATATTTATATATATATATATATATATATATATATATATATATATATATATATATATATATATATATATATATATATTTATATATTTATATATATATATATATATATATATATATATATATATATATATATATATATATATATATATATATTTATATATTTATATATATATATATATATATATATATATATATATATATATATATATATATATATATATATATATATATATATATATATATACATAGAGAGAGAGAGAGATAGATAGATCAACTAAATATGTATACATACCATAATGGAAACATCATTTTAAGTTAAAGTCATATCTTGGCAACGTTCTCTGAGCCCCCAAACCGCATTTTCTTGAAAAATTATCTTAAATACTTCCACTGGTGGTAATATTGGACAACTTAGCTAAAGAATTAGTTTTAGAATTAAAAAAAGTCGATATTCGATAAAATTTTGGGAAAATTTCGTTAAAACTATTGGATATGTCCAAAACAGTGATAAATTTCCCTTCACAAATTTTTTTCTTCGGCAGTTTTGTTGTTGACAGATGAAACTAGACGATGTCTCTAGTTTAAGTCAAACACCTTGTGAGTCATCTAGAAACCGGTCAAATGATATATTTACATAAAAACAGGGATATACTCATAGTTGATATACTTATAGTGGCTTAATATTAAAAACTTGGTGTTTCTAAATTTTTCCTACCGCTTTCAGCATAATCTCTTTTTTGGCGTTGTTTTCAATATTATAGTTGTTGTCTTAATTCCTCAATCTACAAACGCTAAAATATATTTCATTTACATAGGCCCTACTATAACTCACTTATACCTTATCTAAATGCTTAATTCTTAAGGTGAGTCACAGAACAACGTAGCAATTTGTTTTATAATCCAAGTTTTCAATAGTTACAATAACTACAAGTATAACCGAATAACGATAGAATAGCCGCTTTCAGTTGCTACAACGATAATCTAATAACGATATAATATCCACTTCCAGTTGCAATAGACGCAGACATTTAAACGTTACTGTTCCTCTCTAGAGCTGAAAATCCCCGAAGGATGAAGTAAAGGCATAACAAAAGAGAGTTTTCTTTCCGGCAAGAACTACGGTTAATTTATTTTATTTTTTTTACTTTAAATAATAAAAAAAATTGCGTTCCTATTTAGTGCAATGCACATGAATTAAGATTTAGAAATGAAATTGTATTCGTACTGGGATCATTTTCATTTTCCTCTGATACATATAGAAAACTATATTTTTTAATACTTCATTATTGCTTTTTAGTTACTTTTTAATCACACTGTTAAGTCTATGCACAGTTAATATGACTAGCAACTGTGTTACAAGGTAATCTCAAGAGACTGGTAAATTCATCTAGACAAGCGTAGCTTTTGCCTATCTTTTAGTTTGGTAAATATTTCATACAATATAAGGTTTTGAAATGGGTAAAAAACTCTAATTAACAATGTACAGGTTAGGGGTTTAGACAAAAATGAGAATATAATCTACAAGGAAAGTCTTTTCATTGTCATATACATATTTTTGAGAGCATGTGACCACGCAAATATATATTATATTTGTCGCTAGCATAAAAACACTTTGATTTCAAAAAATAATGACAGGCTGAATGGATCAAGCAGGATTTTTCCTCATAACTTTTAATTTAAAATAACTGCCATTTTATTTCGAATTAAACTACTCTGTTTCTCAGTTCAAAGACATTTATTGCATTTACCGGCTCTTAAAAGGAAAATATATTTCCAGTGTCACGTTTGATGTACGTGACAATCTACATGTATCACGTATATGTCCTTTCGTCTTTTCTTTTGTTATACAAAAATGAAAGGTTAAAACTTCCCGAAAACTACGGTCTAAAATCTTATCATTATATTTAAAATAAAAATAAGTATTAAAATAACGGATATTGTACGAAAAATATATTTCATTATACCCAGAGCATTTATTTCTGAGTTTCAAGCTTAAATATATATATATATTTGTATATATATATATATATATATATATATATATATATATATATATATATATACACTCAAGAGCCAAAACATTATGACCACCTGTCAATACCGACTTGGCACACCTTTAGCGCGCAACGCAGCTTCAACCCGCCTTGGCATGGATGCCACAAGTCCTTGGTAGATGGCCGGAGACAGATTGTACCAGATGTTTAAGCAACGGTCACGCAAATCCAAGATATTGCGAATTGGTGGTCTTTGAACTCTGAGCTGCCGTCCCATGACATCCCAAATGTGTTCTATCGGATTGAGATAGGGTGAATTAGACGGCCAGGACATTAACTGAAATTCAGCATCATGTTCCTGGAACCACTCCAACACAATTTTAGCCTTGTGAACGGGGCGTTGTCCTGTTTGAACATTCCATTTCCAGCTGGAAAAAACAGAGGCCATGTAAGGGTGCAACTGGTCCGCAATGATGTTCATATACCCTGTAGCATTCATGGTCTGCTCTACCACAACCACGGGTCCCAGAGACGCCCAAGAGAGCGTCCCCCAAAGCATAATACAGCCACCACCGGCCTGTGTATGACCTACTGTACATTGAGGGAGCAACAGTTCGCCTGGAAGACGGCGTATCCTGACACGGCCATCGGCGTGATGAATGACAAACCGTGATTTATCTGACCAGGCAACTCTCTCCCACTGATCCATGGACCAGTCGCGATGTTCCCGGGCCCAGCGCAGGCGCAGTTGGCGATGACGCTTGGTCAGCAAAGGCACACGAGTGGGACGTTTGCTGTGTAGCCCCATATCCAATAGTGTCCGCTGAACAGTGTGCTGCGATACTATTCTACTTGGTCCTGCATTGTATTGGGCTGTCAGCTGAGCCACTGGCTCCGGTTTTGCTTCACCCTGCGAGACAGTCTCTGACGACCTTTTTTCTTTGATAGCGTGTGGACATTCAACACCATGTCGTCTACTGCCGGTTTCACCGTCATTCATCCACTTTGCATAAGTACTAACAACTGTAGGTCGCGAACAACCCACGAGTCGTGCAGTTTCGAAAATACTTATTCCGAGCCTTCGATCCATTACAATCTGCACTCTATCGATGTCGCTTAGATTCGCAGCATTTCCCATCACAATCAGAAGTAAGTGAAAGAATGATTCTTCAGACTCTCCAGCAGCAGTTAAATATCACTTCCACCTGATCACGTTCCTTCCACGTCATCCAGGCGAATTCATTGCAAAATGTAGGTGTGGTCATAATGTTTTGGCTCTTGAGTGTATATATATATATATATATATATATATATATATATATATATATATATATATATATATATATATATATATATATATATATACATATATATATATATACATATATATATATATATATATATATATACATATATATACACATATATATACCGGGTGGGCAAAAATTCCGTATAAACTTTAAAAATTCATAAAGACCGGAAAGATAACCAAAATGAAAAGAAAGGTTTGCAGGGTTAGTATCGCTAGGTCACGGGATTTTTTTTTAAGACAGGAAAACAAATAACTAAAAAAAACAGCCGACAGGTGGCTCTGACGTACACAAGTTAAAGAAAAGATACGCAATTAATGAAACGAATGCTTCTAAATCGTCTATCACAGCGGTTGGTGTTCCACATGACCCCCACCACAGGGGATAATAAATTGCAGGCGAGTCAGAAATCCAGTAACGGCAGAGTTCAGCAGGTCCGAATATATACGAGACACCTCTCGGCGGATCGCATCTTTCAGTTCCAACAGATTGGACGTACCAGATAGATATACCCGGGATGATACACCCCTTTGACTTGTGTAAGTCAGCGCCACCTATCGGCTGTTTTTGAGTTATTTTTTTCCTGTCTTAAAAAAAATCCCGTGACCTAGCGATGCTAATCCTGCAAACCATTTTTTAGGTTATTTTTCCAGTTTTTAAGATTTTTTAAAGTTTATACGGACTTTTTTCCCAACCGGTATATATATATATGTGCGTATATATATATATATATATATATATATATATATATATATATATATATAACGTTCTTTGATACGAACCACCTCCTAGTAATAATTTTAAAACATTTCTCTCCTCATAGGAATTATTAAGATAATTATTTTTTTTTTACAATTCTTTAATGCAGTATATATTTTCATGATTTTATTTATTTTTTTTCATTGCGCTTATTTCGAATCAGAGATTAAACTCATCACTTTTCTATTTGGGCAAATGGCCTTATGCCCTTATTGACAGCTATTACGTTAATGTCAAAGTATTTAACGTTTCTTTGTCAGTAAATATTTGAGCCCCATATCGAATGCTGTTTATCTCCTATTGTAATTATTGCTTCATTTCTGATAGCTTTCAGTGAACTTCCTCTAAAAAAATTTAAGAAAAATTCATTAATGTATTATTTTTTTAAGATAAAAGTTTTACAAACAGTTTTTCTCGTATTTAATTGTTGGGTTCATCCGCTCATCTGCTAAGAAAATATTTTAATAACCTTTATTTTTTTTATTTTACAAATCTCGTTAATACAGCACAGAATTTTGTTTGCAAGTTAGGATTAAAAAAATATTTTACATAAATTAGTATTTGCAGTATGCATTTTAAATGGTCTTGCGAAATTTCAAATTTTTATTAATTTTATAGAGACTGTGCACACATTTTTATTAAGATTTTAAATAATGTAATTGAGGCTTTAAGTAATAGTAAATTTTCTGGAATATACGATTGCCTTTTATCTAGAGTATCATTCTAAATCTTAATTTCCAGGGTATAATACCTTTCCATAAAATTATGAATCATGTTTTATTCTATATTTTTCCGCAGTTTACGCTCTCCAATCATTGCTTTACGTCAGCGTTAAGAGAATTTTCTGTTTTACAATACTTAATAATAATAATATATATATATATATATATATATATATATATATATATATATATGCACCTGGGGCCACAATCCCCTCAGTCTGTCAGAAACGGGTAAGTTCAGTGTTCAAGTTGAGCTTTCATTAGTGGAGAAAATGAGAATTAACCAAATTATAACTTTCCCAATTTCATATATATAAGAGAAAGAATCAAAATAGATGCTCATAATGGCGTCCAAGTGTGTCGCTGCACAGTTGTCACCCATGAATGAAAGACTGTCTCACCCTCACATACACTCCTGGTGTCGTGTTAATCTTGTATTCTGCAACAACGATTTTCACGACTAGAGCTTCCACTATGTCCATATGTCCCTGGTGTACATGAATGATTTCAAGTTTCTCACAAATAAATGTAATAGATTTAGATCCGGTGAGCATGGAGGCCAAGCCACATGTCCCTCACTCCCAATCCACCATCTAGGATATATGGCATTGAAGAAGTGATGGGCCGTGGTGCTAAATTGTGGTGGGGCTCAATCATGCATAGACCACATGTCCCTCTGATTGTTGAGCGGATGAGCTTGCAAGGTGCCAGGAAGCTGTTGCTCCATGAAGACAAGGTAAGCTGCGCCATTGAGACGTTCCTGCAAGTGTATGTATATATATATATATATATATATATATATATATATATATATATATATATATATATATATATATATATATATATATATATATATATATATATATATATATATATATATAGTTTGTTTTTTGAAAATCCGCCTATGGTAAAGTTACATCCAAGAAGGTCATGAGACTAATATTATTGCAGGACGAAGAAACATTCTGCAAATTAGTTTTCTTCGTAAAATATAAAACTCACCATTTTATAAATTATTTAATGAAAAAATTTCTGCAGCAATTGAAATAACAATTTAATTACTATGGGAACACAATTTTTTAAAATTCAAAAGAGTAAATATTTTAATTAACTTTAAAATTATAAAATAATTTTTTCTGCACGGCCACATAAAGTAAGAGGGAACTGTCTCTAAACACTAGCAGAAAATTTTCTTTTGTTATTTGTCCCTAGAGGAAGTCAAACCTTAACTTTGGCGAACTTAAGATTTCTACCAATTAGAAATGCATTTATTACCATAATATCTCGTTGTTACGAGTCTAAAGAAAATGTTTTGAAATTTATTGCCCTTTAAAAATTTTATATTTTTAGTTCTACTATAATTTTTGTGTCTGATGCTTTACCTTTTCATCATTTATTATGATTTAATATTGATACTGATTTGAAAAAAAAAATTTTTTTGCAACATTGCAAAAATTATCATCATTTTGTAATGATCATTTACACTTTGAAAATAATAATTGTAAGGTGTTGATAAAATACGCCAGGTGAAACATAAAAATTTATCGTGATTGGGAAGTGAAGAAGTCGAATTGCAATAGTTTTTCCTGAGTTCAAAGCTGAAAGCTCTCTTTCAGAAAAATAATGCCAAAAATTCTTTACTGTTTGAAATTTTGCTATTTATTTTCTTTGCACCTTGTCATCCCTTTTACATCTTAAAAAAAAAAAAAAAAATTTTCTCATCGAGAGTCAGAGAGTGCTCTTATAAAAAAAAACACCCCTGACAAAATTGCATAGATAAAAAAAATGTAGTAGACTTTTGTTCTATGATATTTATATGGAAATGTGAGGGTTTCTGCATAAAAATTTCTTTGTAATAAGATAAAGAAACAAACTTATACTATACGTGAAAAAAAACTTATTCTATATGTATATACGTATGTGTATACGTTACGAATAATCTTTATGCGTATACGTTACGCATAAAGAATGCGTTATAATTACGTTTCTTTAAAAAAGTATATGTTACGTAACGTATACGTATTCGTTTATTGTATCAGTAGTATGCTAATAGTATGTTAACATATACTATACGTTATAAGACCAAATTAATTCTCACTTCCTGTATATACGTAACCTCGTTTCTATCGAAATTTTAATTCTCTTGAAACCTAAAAAAATTTTTTTTAATTTTAAAAACAACTATTTTATATGGCGATAGTATTTATAGTTTTTTCTCCGTGTGCCTAATGCAGCTTTATACGAATTTTAAAACTAAGGAATCTTAGATCGACTAGCAGATCCTGTATCGTCAATACATATGTTACAATTTATTCACAGATAAAATATATGTCGATTATATTTCTGTACAGCAATTTTAATCCAAAATTTTTTATATAATCCAGTTCAAAGTTTATCATATTCTGCTTATCATAGGTGTGAAAAAAAAGTAGAAAGTTTAAGCACAAAGGAATATTATTTTACCTAGTGTTGCATTTCAACACAATTTTTTTGAAATAAGAAAATGAAGTTTCTGGCGAAAAATCCTTTCATAAAGCATTTTTTATTATTATTATTCCGGCTTAAAACTTTACGTAGAAAAATTTAAAAGTCTCCCCTTATCCAAAACTCTTCGGCTGGAAGTGAATGGCATTTTAATATCATGTTTTTATGAACACTTTTAAAAAATAATTTAAACTTCTTTTTTATTTAACAATTATTTTTTTCCAGAAATGCAGCTTTCAGCTGTAATATGAAACTAAAGAGACATAAATGAATTTTTTTATTCCAAAAAACTTGATTTTTGCATAAAGGTAATGTTTATATTATTCATGAAGTGCACAACAAAATGTCAGTTGTTATATTTTCTTTATATACTAAAAGAATACAATGTATTAAAAATAATTCATACACTTTGAAAATTTCTTGCAACTGCAAATAAATATGCTAAAATTTTATTTTCTTAAAAGCGTGTAATTTTTACCCGCATTTTTTTTAAATATTAAAATGAACTGAATTTTATTTATGCATTCTATAAATGGAAAACGAATTAGTCAGGAAGCATTTTTGCAGTAATGATTTGTCGGGCATTTCCAAAATGACGAGGGTAAAAATTTGGCAACATAAAAGTGTAGTCGCAGTTCTCAGTGAAGAAAAAAGGTCATTAACTTTTAGTTAAATTAGAATTTTAGAAAAACAAAAGTTAAATTAGAATTTTAATATTTTAAGCAACTTCTTAATTCGAGCTGAAAATTTAACGAGCATTCTGGACAAGCTAGATCTGGCTAGCATTCTGAAGCTAGCATTCTGGACAAGCGATTTCTGGACAAGCTAGACATAATTGCTTTTTAAAAAGGGATGTTATTTCAGTCTCATGAGAGAAACCAGTTAATAAAGATGTATTTAAAATTTGATACTTATTTTCTCGTGTAGCTTATGTCTCCGAGTGTATTTCCCGTTGTTATCCATAAAAAAAATGGCAAAACATTTCCCACTTGTATATAGACCCATTTTTTAGTAAAATCTTTTAACAATCGTTGAATACTTACATCTGTGGCTAGGATCCATTGAACTTAATAAACAATGTATATTAGTTATTACCAGGGCTACTAATTTACTACTACGCCTCAAGTAAGAGGGTGTCAATTTACTACACGAATTCCATTGTTTTATAATACATTCATTAATAGTCTAAGCACTGAAAACAAACTCATGATATCGATCTGCTCTATTCTATCCGCAGTGGAAAACTAGATTTTTTTTAGTAAACTGTGGAGTAAAAATAATTTCCAAAAATAATAAATATAATGCACACACACACACACAAACAAACACACACACCCACACACCCACACACCCACACACAAACAAACACACCCACCCACACACACACACACATATATATATATATATATATATTGTTACGAATTTTCTAAATATTGCATTTTGTTTCGTTAAAAGGGCTTCTGTGGAAGAGCTCCTATAGCTATGTATTTAACATGGATGTCTATGGGAATATCCCCAAATATGAGAGTTATCGCCAAACTGAGGATGGATTTTGTGACTTATTTTGGTCGCCAAATTTGGCAATATTTCACCAACTTGCCGACTAAACCTTTCCGGAAGCTTCTAGAAATATCTAGCTGTGACTGACCTATAGAGGGCACTTTGGAAATCTATAAATATCCCCGATATTGGCATTGGAACTCAGTTCAGTTCCCTAGTGAGAATTGAATGTGTTGTAACTGCGTTAGTTGGCAGTTCTCTGGTTGTTCAGGTCAAATTTTAGGTCGTTCTGACCAGTGGTTCTTTTTTTACAACTTTTTGAAAGTCCAACTTTAATTATAATCCCCCTGTACACACACACACACACACACATATATATATATATATATATATATATATATATATATATATATATATATATATATATATATATATATATATATATATATATATATATATATATATATATATATTAATAAATTGATATATAGTATAAGAACATTTCTTTAATCTGATAAAATGTTATATATCTGTTAATTTTGTACATCTATAAGTAGCACCACAAATGTATCCTATATGGATAATGGCTAATACGATTTTATAGAATTGCATTTTGAATCATTGAAATCAATTAAATGCCATTGATATGGGTAAACATTTTATTAATAAATGAGTCTGAAAATGTATGCCATTTTATTGAATTTTGTTTTCATTTGCAATAGGAGACACAGGCATTGTGCAACTTAAAATTATTCGAGGTAAAAAAATTGCATATTGGGCCTAAGATTTGCGTAATTATGTGAAAATATTCTCTTCATTTTCAAGCGCAGATGATGAAGCATATCCTTAACATCCATCGAAAAAGAAAAAAATACAGATATTTCGCTGTCGATATTTGCTTAGGATTATCGGTATTAAACATGTTAATACGGTGGTGTCTCGTGAGGTCTGGGTCACCTCCTAGACATGCAGATAAATGATCTTTTCTCCTCTTCAAGGCTAGTGACAGAACTATCTTTCGTTAATGTAAAAATAAGCAGTGGGGAGTTTATTATATGTATCGTGTATTCATAACAAAGGAATATAATCTATACTATGCATTTTTTCTATTGAATTATTCATGACTTCATATAAAAGAATTATTTCTTGAATCTTGATTGATGTGTAGTCATGTATATTATATTACACTTTCTCCAATGTGAGAACCATATAATTTATATATATATATATATATATATATATATATATATATATATATATATATATATATATATATATATATGTGTGTGTGTGTGTGTGTGTGCGTGTTTGTTTGTCTGCGTGTGTATGTGTGTGTGAGTGTGTGTGTAAGTATATATAAATACAAACCTATGTTACAATAGTCTGATAATATACTTATATTGTTTCAACGAAAAATAGTAACGCATTTTCGGTAGCATATGTAATTTAGCATCTGTTACTCATAATGAAACATTTCTAGTTTTTGGAGAGGGTTATGTAATTAACAGTTTACCTTTGTACTGATAATTAGCCTAAATTCCATTTGATCTGCGGTTAATATTAAAACTGCAAATACGTAACAAAACTTTAAATAAAATATATCTAACTTCTTTGGGTTTATATCCACTGGAAATACCATTTATTGCTCTAAAACATGCCCATGCATGTTTTTGTAAATATTTTATACAACAATTTTCATTTTATCCGCTTTCCACCATCTGTTTTAAAATGAATGGTTTGACAGATGTATGAGTTCAAAATAACCACGGTTGAACTTTGAATAAAAAGTTTCTCAAAAGTTTACTTCAAAAGCATAACAAAAGTCGATTCTAATATTAAATGTTTATTACTGTAAACAACATGAAAAAATTTAGATTGAAGGAATTCAATTTTATTCTTCTTTCTACACATTTTTTATATGTCATTTCATGACACAATGTTTTCAAATTAACTTCAAATTTTAGTTTATCGCTTTATTTGACATCTAGCGATAGACACAGCTTTTTCTTTTTTCTAAAATAAAAATGGAACATGTATAGATTATTTAAAAAAGGAAAGAAAAAATAAAGTGTGATCCTTGATTTTCTACTGAATTGAAAAGACGATGAATGTACTCAATTAACATCGAAAAAAATAAAGGAGGCTGAAACGAAATAAAAGCTATGGTAACACATATTAAATTTACTTGCCTTGCATTCAATTTCTCTTTTATGTTTCATCAAACGCTAAAGTGGATTCAAAACATATTCATTTTTATCAGAGAAACACGCTAATATTCCCAGTGGAATTAGGAAATGAAATCTTTCAAGAAAAATTTGACTAAACCGTAAAATGACAGCAAATATTTATATTGCTTGATATTATTCAAAGAAACTTACTCATAGTTAACGACGGTTCTAGCTTATTATAAAATGAGGAAAATATGATTATAATCATATGAGAAGAAAAAACAGAAAAGCACAACAATACGAATCAAGAATTTAGTTTCCCTTCTAAACGAAAGATGTTAAATTTTTAAAAATGTTAGCTCATTGAAGATAATATTCTGCATTCCACTAACAAATTTAAATACCAAAAATATTAATTGGGATTTTCAGGTGATGTACGTTCATACATTTCAAATTTGGACAGCATTTTGTATACTATACATGCTCGTTTTAGCAAAATTTTAGGAAACAAATGAGGCGTTGAAAGGCAAAGTGGTGTAAGTCACATTTTCAATTTTTTTCATTTGGGGTCAAATATGTAATCTCCATGTCCAATTTATGGTGGAATTGTAAATAGTTATTATTTGCAATATTTTAATAATTATTATGAAGTTTAATTTCTTCAATTTATGGTGGAATTTTTTGTAGTTTTGGCAGTTAAACTCTTTTGACTTACACCACTTGACTTACTGACTTACACCACTTTGCCTTTCACCGCCTCAAATCTCTAAGCTGGCATTATGCAGACTAACTATAGTGAAATATTAATTTAAGAACCAGAATAAGTATTTTAAAATATTCAGTACAGAATAATCAACATGTTTTTTCTCTTCTTTGTTATTCTCGATAGTGGAGTATTCAGTAATGTGCTGTCCGTTCTCTCTTTTTGCATAAAACATTGACAAATGGTGATTTTTTAAAACAGATAATAATATAAAGATTGAAAGTTATTTACATATTTACAAAGAACAGAGGAGAGAATGTTAGCATCTGGCTCAACTGATATCTAATTCGCTAAGCACCGCGCAGTTGCATTCTCCTACCAGGACAGCTGATATTTACCTTCATTCTACACGTGACCAGTCTGCAAAAATAAAAACATGGAAATTGTTATAGAATGTTAAGACAACATTACAGGTGTAGAATTAATGAAGGTGGGCATTTTTTTACTTATATATACACACACACACACACATTTGTATGTATATATATATATATATATATATATATATATATATATATATATATATATATATATATATATATATATATATATATATATATATATATATATATAGAGAGAGAGAGAGAGAGAGAGAGAGAGAGAGAGAGAGATAAAGACCAATTTCTTGAATACCAGAATACCATAAGCTATATTTAAACATATTTCAGCATTCCAAATGTGCAGATTTGTATACGATTAGCTATACGAAATTTTCTCTGTCGTAAGTAATTGCCATTAAATTTAAATCGATAATCGTAATTATCAGGACTGCATCATACCCAGACTATTCTTTCGTCTGGAGTCCCTCTCCACATAAAGTAGTCGGGGAAAAAGCTTGCTTAATTCGAAATTTAGACCACTCTCATCAATTAAAAGAATTCGAACAAATTACTTCCAGTCCCCACACCTTCTGCGTCCATTACTTTCGTTCTAACTGTTTCCCAGTGTCCAAACAGTTGTACGAAAATTCTTAAAACAACTTAAAACTTTAAGCTAGTGAGCCGTCCTTAATGGGGTCTAAGCGATAAACGCAACCTCTAAACGAGCGGCTAAACGCTAAAGATTCGCAAATAAAAGCTACAAAATAGGTCGGGACTCGCACTAAACGAGGCCTTCTATCTTGCCTAATTGCGGTGCAGCTACGCAACGTTTCAGTCATTTAATTACGGGGCTCATTAGCCGTTTTGTGTATAATGGTTTGAGTTAAAAGGTGTGTGCTTGATACCTTTTCAAAACTTATTGGGGGAGGGGGAAAGGTTTAATGTAATGAACCCGATAGGTAGGTGGCTGAGAACTTTTCACCGTTTACGGGTATCGATATTTTAAAGAGTCGTTATCATTTGACATAAATTGCAAATCACGCTGCTCCTATTATCATAATTTAGATAAGGGAAGTACTCCTATGGAAAAATACCTCCTACGAAATGTCCTGTCTCAATCATAATTTTTCTGTCTGGCCAAAGAGTTTCTTGGGGGAATCGAATAATTTTACGGGGGAGCAAGGGATAAACTAGTTTAATTTCGTTATCTAAATGATCATGTAAAATATTACATTATTGCAATAAAATTGCAATTCATATATATATATATATATATATATATATATATATATATATATATATATATATATATATATATATATATATATATATATATATATATATATATATATATATATATATATATATATATATATATATTGTATATACCGTAAAATCTCGACTATAATACGCACCCATAACTTTTCAATATTTTATTTAAAAATTGCACAAATATTTATTAACATAAATAAAATTTGTAATAAAAACAAATGAAAACGTCAAATTCGGTAGCAAAAAACTTAAGATGTTAATTCAAAACAAACAATACTGTCAAATTATCAGTCTTAATCACCTTCACTAGAAAACAGCTCATCTATTATTGTTGCGTCCATGTCACAATTATTTTTGCCGTCATAATATAGATCACCATCATCAACCTCACTTGACGATACGAAATGTCAGTTCCATTTGTTTAAATGGAATACCTGCTTAGGAAGCGGGTGGATGAATCACGGAGTGCAGAGGCGCACGCACCATGTTGCGGTAATGTGTTACAGTTGCAGTGCGATCGTTTATCCAATGGTTAAAACTACGTTTCTTTTGGTACGCGAGTACAATACGCACCCTCAATTTTGCGAAATAAAATGTGAAAAAAAATGGGCATATTGCATTCGAGATTTTACGGGATATATTTATTTATTTATTTATTTATTTATATATTTCTAGAAAATTTATTCTTCGTTGACTCCTTAAACAAAGTCAGTAAAACATATTCATGGATATATGACAAATAAATACTGAAGATATGGTTTTGTATATCTTAAAGAATATAGTCTATTTATTTATTATGGATATTTTCCCAAAGCTACTACTCTATAGATTAATAGATTTATACAAAAGGATGAAAAACATAATATGAAACTCAAAATTTGTAACAATTTTTATAATACCCGATTAATATTTACTTTATATCCAATTTCTATTCTATATATAATTGACTATGATTCATATATATGTTATTAAAAGATTATAAATTTTCGGTATAAACGGATTTTACTGGGAAAATCTAAGTTATGATAGGGAAGATATAAATTACGATATTGTTTTATAGCACAACAATATATGCCAGATGATTGAAAAATAATTTTATCTAGCTTTAGAAATCTAGAAACAAGTAATTAAATTCAATAAAACAATTTTTGGATTGCGGATGGTATGGACAGTTGAATTAGTTTTTTTTACATTTTTGTTTTGACTTGAAAGGAAGTTTATGCCGACTTCATTTTTTGTCTGTGACCAAAAATGCTTTCTCAAACAAGTTGTCTTCAGACTGATGTCTCTAAAAGGAAACATAAATGGTATTTATTCATACTAATTACTGGCATCAACATATTATTGGCAATAAAAAATAGCAAATATTGAGCCTGAAGTATGATACTTATAACTATGTTCTATAATTCTATAAATTTATAGAGAAAGATAGTACATTATATGGTAACAAAAGTGTTTAATATTTTTTTGTAATCTCTCACTATAAATTATACACAATAATTATTTATATATATATATATATATATATATATATATATATATATATATATATATATATATATATATATATATATATATATATATATATATATATATATATATATATATATATATATACAGGGTATCCATAATTAAAGTCTTACTTTCAAAAGGCTGCAAAAAAGAACCACTGGTCAGAATGAAGGGGGAAACGATTTGGCATAATAAAAAGAGTTCCAAAATGTATCAATAGATGGCGCTGTAAGCGGTTGGAACTTTTTTTTTATTTATTATGCCAAATCGTGTACCCCTTCTTTCAGTATATTCAGTTCAAATTTGAAGTCATTCGGACCATTGGTTCTTTTTTTGCAGCCTTTTGAAAGTGGGACTTTAATTATGGACACCCTGGGGTGATTATATATATATATATATATATATATATATATATATATATATATATATATATATATATATATATATATATATATATATATGTGTGTGTGTGTGTGTGTGTGTTTGTTTGTTTGTTTTTGTATACATGTCTGCGTTTTATGTGTTGATAATAAATCTTTGGTATGAATAAATTTTATTAATTTAGCTGGGAAACTTGGTGACAGTTACAACCTTTGTATTACGCTTCGCGTTCCTCCTATCTTCTTTCCAATTATCTTCACTTTTAGACCAGTTATCTTTGGAAATTAGATCGGAAAAACAATTACCCCTTTTGCAGCACAATTCACCAATTTTGCAGCACGCTGTTTTCTTTCGTGCTAGAAAGATACGAGTCTTATATTTCCCAACTGCTTTGGAAGTTTTGGTATATTTTGGAGAGGTGCTATCAACTGGCATGTAAATCGTCAGTATCAGGTGTTGAGTAAAATAAAATCACGGAAAAAATAACTGCGAATTTATATATAGGTCGAGTATCTAATAAGTTTTAACAGAGAAGACGTAAATAACAAAGCTTTTTTATATTAAAATAATATTATTTACAGCAATATTGTTACAACAATGTTTTTATTTACATTAATAAATACGAAATTAGTATTTGAAGACAATTTTTTGTAGCCTTAGACACCGCGAAATAAGTAATTAAATTTTATAAAAGATGTTTTCGATTGCGAGTGGACGAGACATATAAATTAGTTATTTTTTCCACATTCCTTTTAACTAGAAAGAAAGTTTATGACCATTTCATCCTTAATCTTTAACAAAGATGCTTCCTCAAACAATTTGTCTTCTGATTAATGTCCCTTAAAGGAAATTGAAATATATTTCTTCATATCAATAACTGGCTATTAAATAGTATAAACAATTAAAATATATGCAATACATAGGCTGAAGAACAATACTCATACCGCTGCGCTATAAATTGATAATTTTATTTCATTTTATTTTCCCAATGAAGACGCACTTGTCGTTAAACATTCGCCTATACTACGCCGCAATTTTACTGGTCATTTTATTGTGGGGGCACCTTATAGGCGGACAGCATTACCCCCTATGAAGGGACAGCACGAACGGAGGCATTTTTCGTGGCGCGACACCAGCATTCGATCCGAGCACCCTCAGCACCGAAAACCAGCGCGCTGTACCACTGGGCAGCCACAAGCCAAAATTGATACATTTATGAAGAGGGATGTAGCATATTTTATGACAACAAAGATCTACATTATATTCTTTGGTATCTCTCTATAAATCCTCAACAATAATTTCTTTATATATATATATATATATATATATATATATATATATATATATATATATATTTGATATAAAATTATTTTATTGATAGAATCTTATTCAGAATGACTGAAATACCCGAATAAAAAAATGAAGAAAATTCGCCTTCTTGAAGTTCCAATTATAAAAGAGACCCACCATTTCGTTCCGGAAACCAAAGAACAATTCTAAGTTTATTTTATGTTAGGGGGCAAAAGAGTAATCGAATCTTTACTGAAGCGTGAGGATTACAGGAATTAAGCTGGGAAACTTGGTGACAGTTACAACCTTTGTATTACGCTTCGCCTGCCTCCCATCTTCTTTCCAATTATTTTCACTTTTAGACCAGTTATCTTTGGCAATTAGATCGGAAACACAATTACTAGTCGCTAATTTTGCCGCACGGTGTTTTCTTTCGGTCCAGAATTATAAGATGCTGATATTTCTCAAATGCTCTGATCTTTTTGATACAATATTTCGAAATATGTTATCGATCGGACGTGTAAGTCGTCAGAATCAGATGTTGTGTAAAATAAAATAACAGTAAATAACAACTTCGGATATATTTATGTGTCACCTAACTAATAAGTTTCGATAGAGAAGACGTAAATAGCAGTGTTGTTTTATATTACAGAATGACGTGCCAAATGATTTGGAGAGAATTTCATGTAGCCTTAAACATCTAGATAAAAGTAATTAAATTTAATAGATGTGGTATGCGAGAGATACATGAAATTATTTCATAGTAATTTTTTTACCAAAAATTAGTGTACGACGATTTCATATTTTATCGATGAACAAAGATGTTTCCTCAAACTATTGTCCTCAGACACATTTCTCTTAAATTGCACTTACATAATATTTCTTCATACCAACAATAGGCCTTTAAGTGTTATAGATAATTAAAAAACATATTATATAAATGAGTCTATGATGGATATGTAATGATGTTAATCTCTTCACATCTAATCAATGAGTCCGTCTTGAGAATTTATTTCTGAATTCTCTGCAAGTATAATTGACTGCAGTTATGATAATCAAGGCACATCCAAATAACAACCATGCATGAATGAAGGGAAGATGTTAATCGTATCGAGTGTCACTGAGTCTGTCTTTAGAATTTCCTTCTTATTTTTTTACTGGTGTAGTCGACAGCAGTTGCAATATTTAGGGCGTAGCCAAATAAGCAAAAAAATTTGAAGAATTATGTACAATTAAGAAATGCTAGAAAAATTGAAATATTGGACAATGAATGAGGTGAAGATGTATTAAAGTGAATTCATTTCATCCAGTGTCACTGAGTCTGCCTTAAGAATTTCTTTCGGATTTTTCTGAAGCACAATCAACAGCCGCTATGATATTTAGGGCACAGACAAATGGCAGCCATTGAGGTATTATATAGAATTAAAAATACTAGACATATCGAAACATTGGTTAAGGAATAGGGTAAAGATGTAATGATTTGAATTTCTTAATTGCAATCACTCTCACTGAGTCTGCCTTAAGAATTTCTTTCGGATTTTTCTGCAAGCATGTTCAACAGCAGCTATGATATTTAGGAACCAACCAAATGACAGCCATTGAGGTATAATGTAGAATTAAAAAATACTAGACACATCGAAACATTGGTTAAGGAATAGGGTAAAGGTGTAATGATTTGAATACCTTAATTGCAACCACTGTCACTGAGTCTGTCTTGAGAATTTCTTTCGGAATTTTTTTTTCATAATTGACAGCAGAAATGATATTTAGGGTACAGTCAAATAACAGCCATTGGAGTATTATAGATAATTAAAATAATACAAGATACATTAAAACGTCCGTTTATGAAAGAGGTAAAAATATAAGGTGACGATTTGAATAAGATGTAATGATGTGAAAACCCAAATCGCATACAGTGTTTCTGAGTCGGTATGGAGAATTTCTTTCCGATTTTTTTTCAAACATATTCAAGAGTAAATAATATTTCGGGCATGGCCCAATAATATTTAGGGCTTGGCCAAATAACAACGACTTAAGTGTTTTAAACCATTAAAAAAATACTAGATAAATCGAGACATTGGTTTATTAAAGAGTAGAAAACGTAAAGATGTAAATTCCTCAGTCGTATCCAGTGTCATTGAGTCTGTCTAGAACATTTCTTTCTGATCTTCTTGCAAGCGTAATCGACAGCAGTTATGACATTTAGGGTACAGCCAAGTAGCAGCCACTGACAGAGGAAAGACTTATTTATGTAACTTCATCTAAAAACTCGAGTGATGGATATTTGTATGCAAAATATATTATTATCATAAGGAGTAGTTGCATAATTTGAGTGGCACGTCAAAGGGACTTACTTCGTTGCCTACTTCAATCGATGGATCTCAAATGAATTGAAGTTTAGTTATACTAAATCCAATGAAATCTTAAATTAGAATTAGTTGTAATAAAATCTATTTTTGAACTAGATGATGCAAATATGGCACCTTTGAGCAAATATTCGAAGAAAAACATTCCGACGTTAAAAATACGTTTGTGGGTTTGGTCAAGTTTTAGAAAAAATATATCTCCCGAGAAAGTTTTAACCAGATGTTTTAGTACTTTGATTAAATGAGTATGTTGGATATGCCATGTATATTCAATCCATGGACCTCAAATGAATGGAATTTTTGTTAAACCAAAACCATAAAAACCTTAAAATTAGAGTAAGTTACGATAAAATCTTCTTGAAGTATAAGATACAACATTGTCACTTAATGGCAAATATTTCGTGGAAAACAATTCGACATTAAAAATATGATTCTTTGTCTAGTCAGATTTATGAAAAAAACATCTCTTGTTTTAAAATTTTAACAAGGTTTTCCAACAATTTGATCAAATTAGTATGTTGGATATGTCGTATACGTTCAGTCCCTATTCATATACATTCAATATCAATATATATATATATATATATATATATATATATATATATATATATATATATATATATATATATATATATATATATATATATATATATATATATATATATATATATATACAGTAACCACCGCTTATAGTGATCAGTGGTTATAAGAATCAACCGTTTACAAGAATCAATATCGCAAAAACAAAAACAAATGCATTATTTCCATGTTAAAATTTTCACTTTAAAGAATCAATCCACCGGTTTTAAGAATCAGTTTACACTCTTCGCTTTCCTTTCATTTTTCAAAAAAAAGCCACTTTAACCCTCAAAAGGCACGAAGTTCTTTCTTTTTTTTTAAAAAAAAAAGAAAGATTGATAAGATGGGATGGAATACAGTCATAAAATTAATCCATTTCTTTGTTAGATCCAACTTAATAGTTTCCTTTTAAAAGCTTTAGCGCAACACTGTCCTATTAGTTTGACCCAGGGGTATCTTATAATAGATAATTAACGCAAATTAAATAATATTTTATGGTAAATTATCTAATATATGTATACATAGGTGTGTGTGTGTGCTTGTCCAAAAACCTAAATTTCGGCTATAAGAATCAACCGTTTATAACAATCAAAAACAGTAATAACAAGCGTGATTCTTATATGCGGAAATTTATATATATATATATATATATATATATAAATAAATCAGCAGTCAAACCTAAAGGTATGCAAATAACCAGGCACAGATAGTTGGTCTTTCTGACAAATATTAATCTAAATGCATTTAACGATTATAAAATAACAATAATACAGAAGGTAACTCTTAGAAATATTCGACAACCAAAATAAACACTACGCAATCGGGATTCTAATTTTACAGAATGAGGTGCCAGTCGAAAGGTTAAGGAATTAATATCACACCCTAGGAGCTTTTTCAAAAGGGGGAAAATATACGGCTAATACTTTGGCAGTAATTTCAGAGCCATTACTTACGAAGAAATCATTTATATTTCTTTGTAACAAAGTCACAGTTTTCATTAATATCTGCAGAAAGTTATCAAATGATATTGCTTGCATTAATAAAAAAATATTCATGTTTTAATGGCATTACAATACATTTGCATTACAAAATAAAGCAATCTATTCGCCTATGGCTACAATTATAATAAAATGGTGCTTTTATTTTTTGAAAAAAATCGATCCTATTTACCCTGACAGATGCATTCACCACAGTTTCAGAGTAATTGTTCATAAACTGGCAGACGCATTTTCCTTCATCTTTAAATATAATTTCTAGCTCTGGAACCGTGCCTGAAATCGCCTCTCGCAGCAAATGCACTGCAACAATACACCACCACATGGTTCCACAGTCCTCAGAAATGAACCATCCAATATTTTCCTAGTGCAGTAGATATCTGCAAGTTTATCGTTTGTCCCTGCAAAATAATCCGTTGATCATCAGTGATATTTCATTAAGTAATTTTTGACGGTTCTATACTTAACGGGAATCATATAGCATACCCAATACACTATCTAATAAAAAAAATTCCATTTACATGAATATAGAAAATTTTAAATCTTTGGACCCTTATTTTGCTATTCAACTTATCCTTTAATTAAAGAGGAAACATAATATAAGCAAATACATGTGACAGATCATTTTATTACAAAATAAATACAATTAGAGCTATTGTTATCTAGTCTAATTACTAGAAGAAAATGTCTTTAAAATCTAAAGTTTTATTTCAACTTCTTGCTATATGTTAAGCTTTAATGTACTCGCAATCATTTCCCATGGGATGCAGAATATTAATTTTATATTCCAAGAAAAATTTAATTAGTACATATATTATTCAGGCATCTTTTGTTCTCCTTTCTCCCGGCATATTACAGAAAAGGAAATGCATCTATGAATTTTGGTATAGGGAAACTCTCCTGAGACGTTTATTGAAAGAACATTTAACACTTTTTCGTATCGTCATACAAATAAAGTAAAAATATTGTTTTGTATTAGAAATGAATCCCTAGAATTATGAAAAATTTCCATATTTGTCTAATCCATGTATATTTTCATGAGATTAAATGCGGAAATCAGCACGTGTATATTTTGAAGTAAAATTTCCAAGTAGCCTACAAACAATAAAACATAGTTTAGAATGCATGTGTTATAATATTTTTATGTCAAGAATCTTCTTCAGATTACTCAGTCACGTTCTAAAAATGTGGGATACTTTCTGATTTAAGCCGTTGGCTCTGTGGGGTCAGTTATTTTATTAATATAATTTTATATCTTAGTGGACTGTACTGTCGTGATGATTGTTCTAACTGTCGATTAACGATTTCCTTTTCTTTTTTTTCATCACTCAATAAGTTTGTTTTAACTAAACCAAATAAAAGTAATGTCATAGTAATTTATCACCATCTCACTTGAAAGCTAACTCTATATTAATTAATAGTAATCATAATCTTTCACATAATTTTCTAATAGTTTATTTTTTTTGTTTTAGCCCCCCCCCCCCTTTTTTGACACTATGCGAATCTATTACCAAAAATAGTTAATGTTCTTCTTTAAGTGCAATTAATCAATCTTCGTACTTCTTTTAAATAAGGTAATACTGGAATGGCTTACCTTTAGCATCATCTGAATAATACTTGAATAATAAGTCAACACTAAAATATTTAGTTCCATGCATGTATCCTTAAAATGCATTTAATAATTGACAGCATTTTAACACATAACTGTTGAATTCCTCATACACTGAAAAACCTTTCGGAATTAGGTTTTTCAAACTGAATAATTGACTCCAAAATGTCGACAGCTTGAGCAATAATCTGCCCAGAATCTTAACAAAAAAAGAATAAACGGAATCGCATCCAAAATAGTGATTTTTGAATTCTTACATGACATTGCTTAGAATAGAATATGCACCACAACAGATTAAACATTTCTTAGCCATTTTCTTGCATTACTCAGAATCGAATGTGCAACAACAAAATTTAAAAAAAACATTTTAGCTTGAAGGAAAAAAAAAGTTGCATAATGATGCCATCTATTGACCCAAAACACAATTAGAATACATATTACAAACAATGCAAAGAATAAAATTAAACAATCATTATAATGAATTATTTAAAAAAAATAAAAATAGTAAGTATTTTATGAAGACTGAACAGGCTTTTTGTAATGCTACAAAAGAGGTGAAATTTCCAAGTGGCAGTTCCTTATTCGTATACTGTCATCACAAATCATCAAAGTAGTTTGATAGTGAATTCCATTACATTACGGAATCCCAGGAAAGGAACTCGCCGATTGATTGGCAAAGAGAGTTGCTGTTGTTATGTAAATATAGAAATCCTAATAACTTATGGGTTCTTAATAGTGCATTTATTCCAGATTTTCCAACGAAAGATTCGGTTGCCATGATCCAGCTTTTAACTGATCATGACAGCTTAGCTAAATATCTGAGCCGCTGGAAAATTCATCAGACTCCTTTCTGCACTATTTGTTATAAAACACGTGCTATGGACATTTACCACCTCCAAACTTGTGAGACACTATCGGCACGGGATCTCTGTAACCTATATTGGGGTCAACGCATACATCATTTAATACGTCTGTTTCCTCCTTCGTTTCACTTTTTATCATGTTGTACTCGCTGTTTTTATTTATTGTTGCCATTGAAATTTTAAAAAAAATCTATGGGTTAATGTCATAAATATGTGTGATATTAATAGCAGGTAATTTTTCTCCAGACAAGTTAATATTTCAGGCAAAAAACTTAATAAGATATACATAATAAATATTTAACGATTTCTTTAATTTTAAATTTAGAAAGAAACTTGACAAATTGAAATTACATATGGGAATATTTAACATAAATATTTCACCTCAGCATAGATATTCCTTTAAAAGCAATTTTTAGAGTTTAAAACAAATCATTTTGATGAATAATTCTTCAAAACTCACTCAAGACACAAATTATGACTTGATTTTCTGAATACACGACAGGAATTCGAGGAGAAAAGAAGAGAGTATGGAACTATATACATTTTCAGCATCGAGTAATGAGCAAGAAGGAAGCATTAATTCGTCTGTAAATACAATTGCTTGTGATAAAAGAACAATTATTTAAATGTCTTACTGCTAAAACATTGTCGGTAAAAAAAATTTCTAAATTTTCAAAAATTTATGGAAATTTTACAAAGAAAAATTTCAAATAAACAAAGTCAGAAAAACAATAATTGTTCTGCAATTATGCAAAAGCCGCTTTATCATTCTTTTAAACTATTCGTATAAAATTTTAATACAATTGAAACATAAAATACACGAAAATAAATCTAAAAATAACATTAATTTACCAAACTACTTTAAATATTATTTTTAAAAAATTAAAAATTAGCTCAAAAATATTTTTTATATATAAAAGTCACATTTCTTTACAATGAAAAGCATTTTTTTTCTTTCTTGAGGTCAAAATAAAAATGTTCAACACTTGTTAATACTAGAATTTACATGATAGTTCGTACGATTTGTCCAAAGGTAAGTACACTTTTAGAATCCTGAATTGGAAAATTAATCGTTTACTTTCACTCATATATATATATATATATATATATATATATATATATATATATATATATATATATATATATAGAGAGAGAGAGAGAGAGAGATATTCACACAAAATTATTGAAATCTCAGTGAGCGAATCAATGTTAATGATACAGCTGAATTTCCCATACCTTAACATTACTACTAAATAAACTTTTAACCTAAACATTCTGAATTGGTTTTATTGTTAAAAGTATCAAATGACGTTTTTTTATAAATATATTAAACTATAGAAAGTGATGGAGGACATAATGTGGAGATAAAACTGCTTGTAATTTTCTTCATAATCCGTATCAGCAAATTAATAAATTTGTAGACCAGAAACATTTGGGAATTTCTTATATCATTATATTAGGCTGTATAAAGGTGCAGATGTCTCGTTTCATATGTTTTTACCATTTTCTATTTTTTATATCATTATTTATTTTAATGCTAAGTTTTATACAAATGAATTCTAATGACTAATGTTTGTGCATAACGCGTACAAGTATGAAATTAAAAAAAGCTTATAGAAAGTCCAAATCTTCTGGTTATGAACCGTAGTCTACGGAAGGCAATATCTGAAAATTTAAATTAATTCACAGAGACAACTATTTTGCACTAACTCAGATTTCTCAATTTCTTCTTCACATGAAATAGCCCGCTGAGTAGTTATAATACAAGAATATTTGGTTTCTTAGATTGTCGGACTGACTACCCATAAATCGATTGTATCCATGTTGTTACGCGACGATACACATATTCTCTCTCAGCCCGGAGAGAGGAGAATGGATCCTCAACTGCGGTGAAAATCTATTTTTTCTGCCTTGACTTATGAGAGTAAGCCCTTAGAGTGCAAAGGAGAAATGAGACTCATTACTATTCAGTCATAAGCCTCATTTCGTCCATGCCTTAGGAGATTGGGCCTTAAGAGATTACGAAGAGACTAGGGCAGAAATGGACATTGTAACTAGTTTCATTGTTGCATTCCTCTCTATGAAACAGTATTGAGTGATCTAATGAGATCCTAGATAAAATGCTGAGAACAACAACGACAGCAAAAAATTAAATACCTAAAACTGTGAAGCAATTTGTTTGATGTTGTCACTGTTCGAAGGCATGTTCCAAGTTTCTTAAAAATTATTTACCCCGTTGTACACCCCCCATATATATATATATATATATATATATATATATATATATATATATATATATATATATATATATATATATATATATATATATATATATATATATATATATATATATATATATATATAATTATAATTATTATTGATTCGCTGCTTTTGATCTTGTCTTCCCAGTTATGCCGCATTCACACATCGCTCGCTCGCGTCTCCCCTCGTCACCCCCAAGACATTCGCGAGACATTCCTCACGTTTCTGTATCGCTGCGAGTGACCGTTGTCACATTCGCGCCTCTTGCTGCGAACAAGTCTTCCCTTCCCAACTTCCCGTTGCCTTTCGCCCCTTGGACCCTCCCCCGCCCCCTATCGCCATTCGCCCCTTTGACTCATGCCAGAAAAACCTCTCCCGAAGCGAGTGCCAAGATTGGCGAGGAGAAAACCGGGGTGAATGCCGAGCGCACCGTTTACACATTCGCTTAGCACCTCCTCCAGCGATTCGACTCGCTGGGGTAGTGCGACTGTGTAAATGCGGTGTTATATAACTAACTTTCACGTTCCTCCGTTATGCACTTGCCTATGGCCTAGGAATACGACACCAGAAGGGGGGGGGGGGGCACGTGGTAAAAGAGAAACCAATTTTATTTTGTGTGCTGGTGATAGCATAGGTACTACGCACTACGAGGTAAGCTATGCATTGAAATATTCGCTATCTGGCCTCTCTGTATATATGTAAATAGTTTCAGGTCTTTTAAATTTGTTATATCGTGTTTGATTACTTAATGGCTATAATGTGAGTAAAGGAATAAACGTAATATTACCACCAACTGTATTATTTGGTTTGAATTGGCTACTCGTGGCTGACTATGACATTCAACTCGAGGTGTTCATAATAGTAGATTTATTATATATATATATATATATATATATATATATACATATATTTTCTTTTCAAAAGAAGTCAAACAATAATACGACAGTAAAATTATTGAGCTTGTTGATGAATTAATTGACTTGTAAAAAACAAATCGCATAATTGCAAGGAAACTTTTCTACAGCATATTACTTAAACAGAAAATTTTATGTTCGAAAAATCAAGTTTAAAGCATACGTGATCTATAAATATATGCAAGTTCTAAAATCTGTACCAGTGTCAAATGGAATTTTGCTCCCTGAAATAATTTTATTTTAGTCTCTAAATTAAAAATTATATTTCTTTGTGTGGCACGAAGCTAAATAATGGCTTATACCTTATAATAATTCAAGTAGAGAACATAACTGAAATCAACGGAGCATTCATATCCCATTTTATCTCATTTATAATCTCTTTTTTTTCTTTATTTCATAAGAAATATAATTTGGCGTATCAAATCTTTCATTTATTATCTCAGCTGAAGGCGACTAATAATACTATAATCTCATTCTTTATAATTATCGTCATTTAAAAATAAATAATTACTCACGTCAAACGGTTACGGCATATTGATACTGTGTTATTTTGCTTGAGGCGCGAATGTATGAAAGATATTTTTATCACGTAGCGTTTTATGATTTTTCTGAAACCCCTTCCAGGCATTTTACGCAATTATGCTCTAGATTCTAATTAATTTTTCGTATTGGAATTTTTTTCTTCTATCATAAATATAAATCTTCGTAACAAAAGAATATTTTTCTCAATTATCAAATATGCAAATTTATGGTTTCAAGGAGAATTGTTTTCACTAATACCAGCATCAAATTTTTGCTGCAACTATGCAAATAAAACACATACTTTACTTATAACTGGGGTCTTCATTTCATATTTTTAGAATTTACCTACAACTTTCTTCGCCACCATGATGCATTATTAATATAGCAACCTCCCAAGTAACACATGGTCATTGAGGAATAGTTGGACAACCGATTTTAGAGTAATTGACCAACAATCAGATTTGGCAGTTGGGAATACAGGGAAACAACGGCTGGCATTGCAGCTTTGTTTTTTAGTTGGCCCAGCCTTTGGGATAGCAGTTTCACTCTCATTTTCAGCTAGAACAAAAACATGTTGGCCCAATATTTACATTTTGCAGTAGGTCCATATTTGTCTCCGGAAGTTCTACCAACGGTAACCATTCCCCAACGGTATAACGAATTTACTTTTGGGCCAGTGTGTATTACGTTGGCTTGTTCTCTAATTCTCCTATCACAGGTCAGCCATGAGAGCAAACAGTGGCAGCAAATTCATTATCGTTCTTCCTCGTACTATACAAATGGACAGCTCGCAGAGGAAAGGTGAACTCCAATTAAACTACTCGTATAACCGTTTACGAGATATTCCAAGAGCTTATCTCAACAGTTTTAGAGAAAGGTTCTTTTCTTTGCCTAAAGTCTCTCCTAAAATACGCTACTCCTATCCTACAAAACACAAGACAGTTCGATTTGTCCGCAGGGATTATGTTGAAACTACGGTTGGCATTGCATCTCACCCAATGATTGACTGTTTGTTGGCCAAACCACTGGGAGAAGAGTTCAACTCTCATTTGCAGCTGGGACATGAGCCTTTTATAATTGTTCGCCCAGCATAAACATTTTAGAGTTGGTCAGTATTTGATTCTAGAAATCTTGCCAACGGTAAATATTTCCCAATAATGTAACGAAAATTTCCTTTTGGGACAACAATATGTGTTACTTTGGATCTTACATCATATATTTGTGAATTTTTTTGTCTCCTGGTATGTGCCGGATAGAGTCTGAAATAGTCACAAGGCCCTTCACGTTAAATCCCCGTTAAGGGTGGTGGACCGAACAACATTATCTTATAAAGTAGTTCATTAATGTTAATACTGAGAGAAACCTTCAGTACGCCTAAAGGTGGTTTTACATACATCTATGAATAGCGGACAAAGACAAATGAACAAATTGCGATAAATAATTTCAACAAACAAATCCAGTGTTCGGTTTGAAATTCAGTTGGATTTCTACTTCAACAAACTAAACGTTTGGGAAGCCGTTCTTACATTTCAGTGAAGTCAATTGTTGTGGGTATTTCTAAAATCTATGAAACATTGCTCAACTCAGTTTCTGATAACAAACAAGGAAACTTTGTAACCTACTCAAAATGATATTTCCAAGCAAAAATTAAAAAGATTCCAAGATGAACTAAAGGACATGTATAACACCCATGGAACGACGGCGAACGAAGAGATACGACTTTCCTTCGATGTAGCCTACAGAGCAATCCTTTATAAAAGCAAACAAATGCGATCGGTGATATTCGCTACTACGTAAATATGTAGCGAACAACTTTGTTTGTTTGTTTCCTCCTTTGTTCACCTTCGTTCGCTGTATGTTTACCTGCTTTGAAGCTGATTGTTTTGTAGACGCTACATATAAAATAAAATGAATGAAATGCTGATCTAGCTCTTTAAAGTAAGAACCGGGTACCTTAAGTATATATATATATATATATATATATATATATATATATATATATATATATATATATATATATATATATATATATATATATATATATATATAATTAATTGCTTAATTCATTAATTCATCAATCTTATATAAATAGAAAATTAAGTTTAAAGTTTGCAGATTAAGCTTTTCCTGGAACATTAAAGTGAAACAGAGCCGAAATGGAGGAGATTTACTTTTTAAAAGCGTCTCCCTCCGCATTTTAACTAATAGTTTCCATTGCAGAAAACACGCAAACATCAACCGTTTCTCTTTTACATTCAATTAAAATGCTGAGTCAGCCGTAAAATGAGATAACATAATGTTGTCGTTTAAAATTTAAACTTATCTGGGTAAACAAATAAACTCTGTACAGGAGAGGAAGAAGAAAAAAAAAATGGCCCAGCCATCGCTTTTCGTTCACAATGTCAACAAGCACCGAAGCGTTCAAGTATAAAATAAATTTAATATTACATGGCTCTTTAAAGCAAACAGAAAAATGTCAGCCCGAAAAATAAAAGAAATAACTCCTTACTCCGCAAAATGCATTGAAAATAAGAGCTGAAGAAATAGAAATTTGGCGTTCACCCAAGCTGTCTGAAGAAGAATTCATTTGAAATTCTCTGCAGTTAGATATTATAAAATTAAAAGGAGATGTTTTTGTTTTTGAAACAAACGAGGTATCTTTTTTTTTTTTTTGAGAGCAGTCAAAACCACTCTAGGATATCAGTTTTTCATTCTGCGTATTCTTTTCTATCGCCTATGAAATGGGAAGATAAAGGAACAGCTTTTATACGTATAGAGACTTTGCTCCAGGGCTTTAGAGGCAATAATAGTTTATTTATTTTCTTCCATTACTCCCTTTGTATTCAACTCTTACTACAGGAGAGATGTGGTTTCGGAAATTTTATAGAATTTTTTTTTTTTTTTTTTATCCGCGACAAGAATATAAAAAAATTCTAAAACCTATTACTTGTAGTTCTACTAATATACCACCACGTCAATTTCCTCATAAATTCGATGTAGAATTATGTTCGATAAATATGTATATGGAACATATTTATAAAACATAACGTTTTATATTATGTTTTATAGATTTGCAATATACTATGTTTAATGAATGTATTGCTAAACTAAAATTACATTATATCTGAATACACATATGCAAAAGCCAAATCTCATTATATATGCATACGCAGATTATGTTTTATTAATGTTTGTATGCAGATATAATGTGATTTTGCTGTTATATATGTACGTATTGGCAAAAGCTAAATCACATTATATCTCTATCTAGTCCCAAAACAATTATATATATATATATATATATATATATATATATATATATATATATATATATATATATATATATATATATATATATATATATATATATATATATATATATATATGTGTGTGTGTGTGTGTGTGTGTGTGTGTGCTGGTGTGCTGTAACGATATGGTCAGAAGCATAGAATTTTTCAGAAATATGGAGTTTAGGTTTTAAACAAATTATTTAATTATGTACAATATATACACACTTCAACTACATGAAATATTACATTCATAACCACCCGGGCACCGGGAAGTTAAGATTCTTCCCAAAACAGTCGGAGTCTACCAAGTACGTGAAACGGCAGTAAGCCCAGGATTCAAGGTTCCCCAAAAATTGCAATCTGGCACAAGGTCGCAGGTATTTATCACCTTCTCAGAATAGATCTCAAAATCTAACTCTTTTCTGCTCTGTCCGTTCTTCACGAAAACTTTTAGACCTCTCATTCTAGGAACACCTTCGTCCCTCTCATTCGTTGGCTCGTCTTCTTCGAATCGGATTTCTCGAAATTAGTGATATTATCCACTTCCACCAACATTCCAGGAGTCTCTCAACGCGGGGGGTCAAAACGCAAACAGTCCGACCGACCCCTTGAGCCCCGTGTGGGGTCCTTTCATCGGCAACACCTTGTTGGCAGTGGATAGTGGTCGATCCCGCCCCCAACGCTCCGAAGTCTCGTTTCATCACGTCCAACCATCGGCTGTCACATCGTCTACTCCCCTTTTTGTCAGACAATAGATCACTTTTGCTGTGACTAATTGAACCTTCGAAATATTTGCAATGTCTCTTACCTTGAAGGCATATATGTAAACGGCTTGATTATATATATTCCTATTCGTCACAATATATATAATCCTATTAGAATTTTTTTCTGTATAAACGAAAACTATAAAAGAAATCTTTTGAATCTAATTGCATACTGAATTTTTTTTCACATATTTATCAACAAATTATATTTTTCTCGCGGATCAAAGGCAGTTTTCTATATTCTATTATATAATATAAAACATAAACTTCTTTAACGCACATTCTGAGAACTGTGAGATAATTTATTAAAGAGCACATAGCAACACTTTCTAAAATAACCTCTCCCAATATTCTATATATTTGGCAGAAAAAATAGTCTTAAAGCAAAAACAACAAAAAAGAAAAGAAAACACCGGCTTTCTTTCTGTTAACGAATCTACAGATTGGATATTATAAAAAAAAAGCCGATGAGTGGATGAAAAATATAAAAATAACGAATTGGAAATTCCTTGAAACTATATTCATTTTCTTATTTTCGAAATCCTCAAAAACTCCGTGGGATTATAAGATTAGGGCTGGTGTTCCTCGAGAGAATGAAGTACCTTCGATCTTCCGGTTTTTTAATGGAAGAGAGGGAGAGAGACAGAAGATTGAGCTTTCTTCAAGTTTTAGTCAAGATCTCCTAATGATATGAAGGTTATTCTAGTTAATTAAAGCAACAAAAAAAGCTTGGATGAAGATAATCCCCTTACGGATGACATTATTTGAATCTGCAGCTGCTTATTGGCATGAATAATTTTGCAGTAAACGTTGATGAATGTCAAATTGTCAGTATTAAGATTTTTTTAAAAAAGTGTCACTAAATTTTAAATCAAGGTTAATACACATAAAAAAAGTTTTATTTAATTATATACAGTTTTTCATATTTTTGTCGTTTTTAGAAACTATTATAAGTTAAGTGAAAAACAACATGCATATATATATATATATATATATATATATATATATATATATATATATATATATATATATATATATATATATATATATATATATATATATATATATATATATATATAGGGCTTGTGACGGCCCTGGGGCACAGTGCGCTGGTTTTCGGTGTTGAAGGTACTCGTATCGAATCCCAGCGTCGCTCCACGAAAAATGTCTCCGTTTGTGTCGTCCCCTCATAGGTGGTAATGCAATCTGCCTATATGGTGCCCCCCCATAATAAAATTGATAGTAAACTGCGGAAAAGTGCCAATATTTCCCGAAGGATTTCATTTATTTATTGATTCTGCCACATCTAGTTTTAAAAAAAACCCATCCCCAGTGACATTATTAATAGACTGGTGCTGCCATCTGGTATGTAAAATCTCTATATATAAAAATGAATGTTTGTTTGTTTGTTCGTATTTTATGCGCTGCCCTACCGTTCATCCGATTGCGATGAAACTTGGTCAACTGATTGCTTGAACTTGCGCGATTGTTATAGACTATTTTCATTCCGCTACGACGTTCTTTTCCCGAATTATATTAGAAGTATCAACGGATATTGAAAATCGCCAAAAAAAATCGCCAAATTTCCCCGGATATTTTGATTTATATAACCGAACGCGATGATTTATATAACTGAAGTGACATTGAAAAATAGCAGATGATTTAGTTTTGAGAAAGAATTACAATCATGAAATTTGTGTATATTATAATTAAGAAAGTCTGAAAGTGGCATTGAAACGTAGCAGACGATTTAGTTTTGAGAAAAAATTCCTAGCATGAAATACGTGTATATACTTTTTCTTTAATAATTACCAGATTTGCTGTGTTTTAATATTGAATGTGATCTCAATCCATTCAAACATCATTGAATATTTTTCTATAATAATAAATACATTCACACGTTATTGACTAGCTGTAAATTAATGCTTTAAAATGCCCAAAAAGAGGAGAGCAACTTTTAATCCTGCAAAAGTAAGGGGAAAATGTCAAAGATTGTTGAGAAATGAGCAATGTGATGAAAAAAAAAACAGAAGAGCGCGAAGCCAACAGAATTCGAAATGCAGTTAGACGCACACAATCTGAAGAAATAACATTCCCAAGAGCTCGAAGGTAACAGAATTCGAATTGTAGTGATCCAAAGCAGTGAGACTGATGAAACTTTTAACGCGTCGAACATACGATTGTCTTCGAGCTTCAACATCGAAAGGAGCGGAAAGCGATGAACAACGACAGCACCGACAACAAACTAATGCTATTTGCTAAAGCAAAAGAATTTTAGCGAAAACTGTAGAACATCATAACATGACGCTAATCATTTAAAAAATAATAACAGAAACTGAATCCCGAGCGAAGCCGGGTAATAGATCTAGTAAGAAATAAAATTTCTGGATAAATGAAATGGATTGTTTTTGTTGTTTTCTGATGTCGGAGACATGATATCCAGTCCTTAGATCTTGATTAATTAAATTTATTATACATAAAAAACAGTTAAAAGATAAAATGCACACAGCTCAAGATATGCGCGCACACAGCGACACATTCCCTACGCAGCTCTGGAGAAGAAACGGAGGCGAGGCGGACAGCGCCACTATACGTAGCTGTATTCTTCCGCACAGAAAAATAGTGCCACTCGCTCAAACTCAACACACCCCTCCTGCAAGGGACACATTTTTTCATCAAGTTTAAGAAATTACTACACACTACAAAATTATAACACAAAATACACACATTTACAAAAATACAACACAAAATACATACATATACATAATTAAGAAATTAATGAAATACTTTTCAGAGAGTAAATTAGCTTGTTTTCATTGACAGCTTTTGTCAGAAAATCCGCTGTAATATATTCAGTCTGTATATAACCCAGTTTAATAATATTGTCCATTAACATATTTTTCACAAAATTAAAGCGTAAGTTCATGTGTCTTGATTTAGTCGATGATCTGGTACATTTAATCCACTGGATTGCTGCTTGACTGTCTGAATTTAAGGTTACAACATCATTTATAAATTGTTTGCATTTCAACTCAGATAATAAATTTACAGTCCAAATAATATCTTTACAAATTTCAGAAATAGAAAATAACTCTGCTTCACATGTAGAAAGACTAACACTTTTTTGCTTATTACATTTCCATGACACAAGTGAATTACCTAATAAGATTACACCACCTGAAAATGACTTACCATTTTCAGCATTTCCCCAACTTGCATCTGAACTAGCATTCAAAAAACCAAAATCGTTGCTATAAAACAATACTTTGTCTTTAGTACCTTTTAAATACCTTAATACTCTTTTTGCGATAAGATAATGTCTCTTTTCCGGTTTATGATTAAACTGAGATAGATATGTTGTTACAAATGATATATCAGGACGCGTTCTATTAGCTAAATACAATAATTCACCAATTAATTCTTGATACATAGTTACATCAATTAAATCATTTGTAAGTGGAAAACTTTTATCTTCTCCTTTAAGAATTGGAGATTTTACTGATTTACAATTTTCTAACTTATGTTTAAGCAAAAGTGACTCAATATATTCAATTTGTGATAAACTTACACCATTGTCATGTTTATTAATTTCCATACCTAAGAATTTAGAATTCTTATTCTCTTGAAATTCAAATACACTTTTAATTTTAGAAACAATCTCGTGATACATTTCATTATTATTACAAAAAATAGCAATATCATCAACATACATACTTAATATAAAAAGATTTGTACCATCATGTTTAGTAAATACACAATTATCAGAAGCCAACTGTACCAAACCTATTTTTTCCAATTCAGATTTTATTTTCATGTACCAATTCCTGCCCGATTGTGGTAAACCGTAAATACTCTTTTTTAATCTACAAACTTTTCCATCCCCAATTAATTTTTCAAAACCAGGTAGAGGTGACATGTATACTGTTTCCTCTAAGTCACTATACAAATACGCAGTTTTTACGTCAAAAAATTTAACTATCAAATTTAATTTCGCTGAAAGCGCAAGTAATAATCGAAAAGATTCTATGTTTACAACAGGTGAATAAGACTCTAAATAATCCTTATTTTTTATTTGATTGCATCCAGCAGCTACAAGTCGCGCTTTATATTTTATTTTATTGGAATCGCTCTCCTTCAAAGTGTAGACCCATTTACTTTTTATTATTTTTTCCTTTAGAGGTTTTCCTACTATTTCCCATACTTTATGCTGATTCAACGAATCTAGTTCATTTTTAATTGCTGACTCCCAATCGCGCCAATTTACACTATTTTTCGCCTCCAAAAAAGTGTTTGGTATATCATCAGTTAGATTTGCTGACATTTGTTTATATTTTAGCCGTTTAGAGCGTCGGAGTTGCGGTTCGTGTTGATAGTTTTCACTGTTTATTTCCTCATCGGAGGGTTGCTTTACCTCCTGTTGCATTGAGACTGGCTGTCTCTTATCTAGGTCGTTGCTATCAACAAAAATCTCAAACTCCGCCATTTTGTTTTTGAACTAGTATACTCTAAATAAGTGCTACCTTTTAAATTTTCATTGAATCGAACTGATCGTTCTTCAATAATTTTATTACTTTTTAAGTCATAAATACGGTATCCTCGGCGTTCTATAGCATAACCTAACATTATCCCCCGTTTTCCTGGAACATCAAATTTATTATTACGCATTATTTTCGGAATGTGAAAATAAGCCACACAGCCAAACTTTCTAAGATAATTTAGTTTGGGTTTTTTGCCTGTCCAGATTTCGAGAGGAATTTTTTCTTTTCCTTTACGTGGCGTCAAATTGGAAATTCTTGTACTACAATTAATAGCCTCAGCCAAGAATTTTAAAGGAAGTTGACTTTCATATAATAAAGCTCTAGCTCTATCTAATAAAACTCGATTAGCTCTCTCAGCTTTCCAATTGCTTTCACTGTTGTATGGTACAGTTTTTTCCCGAAATATACCTGAATTAGAAAGAAAATTATCAAATTGCTCATTTACAAACTCTAGGCCATTATCGGTCCTTAACTTTTTAATTTTCTTACCCGTAAGATTTTCATATTTAGCTTTAAATTTCAAAAATACATTAAATACTTCACTTTTAGTTTTTAAGAAATATGTAAAATACATCCCAGAAAAATCGTCCACTAATATCATAAAATATTTCGAACCGCCAATTGATTCCGTTTGAACCGGACCGCAAAGATTTGCATGAATTAATTCAAGAATTGCAGAATTTTGCTCAATATCAACATTTGGATGATTTTTCCGTGTAATTTTACTTATATCACAAGTTTCACAGACAAAATTCTTTACATCATTAATATCAATATATTCCTTCATTTTAATCATATATTTAGGATTTAAATGACACAACCTATTATGCCAAAGCTCATAATTTTTAGTAGAATTGTCATTAACAATACAACATTCAGAATTATAAAAAGGTTCTAAATACACTTCAAGTCTGTTATCATTTTTAAACGCTTTGGTAAGTAACTTATTATATTTATCAAAAATCAAAACACAATTATGATTTGAAACAATTTTACATCCCTTATTCATTAACGAGGTTACTGATAATAGATTATATCTTAAATCAGGAACATAATTTACATTACTGATAGTTAAAGTTATAGGCTTAGAATTATTATTTATAGTATTAGCTTTAACAGTACCTGTTCCTTGAGAATAAATCACTGAGTTTTTACCTGCTTGGTGGATGTCCTTAATTTCTGGTATTATTTCCTCAAACCAGAAAGAATTTTTGGCCATATGACAAGAAGCCCCACTATCTAGTAGCCAAACTTGATCATGCTCATCATCTTGAGCAGAAACCGTAAGCGCAGACCTGGGATGTTGATCACCCGATGAATAATGCGCATTTGGTGAACTCCTCTTTTTTTCTTTATTATTTCTTGTGTTGAAGTAACAATTTTTAGCCAAGTGACCAGGGTGTCTGCATATGTAGCAGTTTCTATTATTAAAATTCTTATTCTTCTTCGAAATGAATGCCTCTGCGTTTCCTTCACTGCGTCTTCCGTTTTGGGAATTCGTCGCTTCTTCTTCACGTAGAATTTCTAATACTTCCTCCATTGATTTGTCCCTTTGGGTCTTCAAAATGTCACGCACACGGATAAATTTGCCTTTCAGGCCTCGAACAGTGTAAAAAACTAATTCCCGTGGTGTAACTTCTAATCCGAGAGAAAGACACTTAGTCAATATCCCTCTTGCTCTGGCAATATAGTCGTTCGCAGATTCATTCGAAGTCATTTCCAGATTTTTTAATTCGTTTCCTGCATCTATTTTTCGATCTTCAGCTTGCCCCATGAATGTTGACTTTATTTTCTCCCACAGAGTTTTTGCATTTACTTCCGTGGCGAACTGCAGCGCCTGCTCGTCTGACATAGCGAGCTGCATGTAAGCTACTGCGTCAGCATTCTTCTGATCCCATTTTTCAGATTCCTTTTGATCCAAATTTTCTGGTTTCACACTGGAAATAACAGTATCTAGACGTTTTAATGAGAGCTGCTTTCATTTTTAAACACCAGATGAAATAATTTTCTCCAGTCAGTTCTGGAACGTTAAGTTTCTCCATTTTCGATTTGTGCTTCGGCAGTTTCGATTTCAGCAGCCTTTTTAAATATAATTAATCATAACCACGCTCTTCTGCCAATTTGTTGTTTTCTGATGTCGGAGACATGATATCCAGTCCTTAGATCTTGATTAATTAAATTTATTATACATAAAAAACAGTTAAAAGATAAAATGCACACAGCTCAAGATATGCGCGCACACAGCGACACATTCCCTACGCAGCTCTGGAGAAGAAACGGAGGCGAGGCGGACAGCGCCACTATACGTAGCTGTATTCTTCCGCACAGAAAAATAGTGCCACTCGCTCAAACTCAACAGTTTTTAATCTTTTTGGTGTGTTACTTTTGAACACTCCAGCCCGGGAATATCGCGCAAGAGATATTCATTTGCATTAATTATGTTAATTTTTTCATAGCTGCTTTTTTTTCATAGCTTTTCAGAACTGAAATGAAAATGTAACATTTTCATTTAAAATGCTATGGTAAAATTAATAAATGTAATAAGTATAATCAATAATTAAACGTAACATTAAAATTTATTTATAAATTAATTATTTTAGAATTCACAGATAAATATTAATTTATATCTATTTATGATATTTTTTAAAAACATTTATTTTTAATTTATTTTTAAACACAACAGAAAAAATAGTAAACGTTCCATGCTTATCAACAGCGACTGACATGTGCTGCATTTAAATAATAAATAGACGCAGACGTAATTGTGTTTTAGAAGAGGAGCGCCTTGGTCGTGTCGACTTTATCTCCTGTAAACAAGATATATGGAATCAAGGTGGGAGTGCTCAGTAGTTAAAATTTGAAGTAATGAATTAAAATATTAAGGTAAGAATAACGCGGGTAAAAGGAAAACAAATTTAACAGTAAAGTTAAATTAAACAAAAAAGTTAATTTTAAGAGAAAAAATATAGAGTTACTAATTTTGAAGAAAAATTAGATAAGACTAATGATCTACGGAAAACAAAAAAGTAATAATGTTAAGAGGCCTAGAAAAGCAGTTATCATAAGAATATAAAAAATATTTTTGGAAGTTTTTCAGTTTTTTCGGATTTTTAAAGTTTTATGATTTTTTTGTTATTTTTAAAATTTAAGAATACGAGGTCAAAAGAACAACAAATGAAAAAATAAAAGCCCCTCGCCAGGACCATACACTTCGTAATGAGATAAATGCGGAGTTCGAAGGGGGAAAGCTAAAAATAGCAATAGAGTGAATTTGGAAAAGTACGACACCGGCTGGGGTCGAACCCACAACGTGATTTACAAGGAATGATGGTGTATGAGGATCACTGCCGCCGAATCATGTGATGGCCGGTCAGATGGGTAAAAGCAGGAAGAAAATGTTCCCGTGTAAACGGACTTCAAAGGATATCACTGTTAGCGGGTAAATCCCGGGTATTATTGTTGTCCATGTAAACGCAGTTTAAGTGGACACTATTAGTTTCCCATTGTGTTAGGATTTTTCCTCTAATGTCAACACTCCATTCTGAAGACCCCTGTCAGATGTTCCGACTGGAGTGATTCAAAAACTGACTACAAAACTGTCCCCTCCCCACAATGTGTGTCTAGTTCCAGAGTAGCAGTCCTGAATTTGCTGGATAAGCATTTAAGGAATCTAAATCAAACTTTTCTGCGAAAAGGGGTCATTTCTATTTAAGTGATGTGCGTTATCCTACCCTCATTTCGAAGAACGATTGCGCGCTTCAGAAGGCTTTGAAAAAGGCTTCGATATTTGAGATAATAAGATTGAGTTGAGAAGAAAGTCATGGATCGGAATTTAAACGTTGTACATCAAACTTTTGTGAAAAAAAATGATTACTTTTGTCTGATCATGAGTGTTCGCCTGTCCTTATTCAGGAGTTCAATTGTGCGGTTCAGAAGCAAAAGTACTTGGATATTTCTGTTAACAAGACTGAGTTAATAGTAAAAAAAATCATGGATATGAAATTAAACTTTCAAAATTAAGGTTTGGGTAAAATGTTATTATCTGGGTCTAATGATTCGGGTTTACCCTTATTGATTGCACTGGTCAGAATCAAACAGGCTTCGATGTTAGAGTTAAGAAGATGAGATTGGGCAAAAAAAAACTCTAGTAGTGAGGAAATATTAACAGATGCGGGATCGATAAAGATGCCAGTGAAATAGATGGTTAATGATGAAAATTTTTTGTTGATGGACAATAGTCTTCGAAAAGAATTATGAAGTTCGCTTATACCAAGCATTATATGTAAAATAATAGTTTTTGTTAGGAATTGCAGAACTGGACTAAAAATTCAGACTCTAGTTCCGGATCTAAATTACCTGGATTTAAATAATACATGAACCATAAAACCATAGGCGTAATATCAGGGGGGGGCGGGCACGGGGGGGGGGGTCTTCTGAATCCCGAAAATAAAGAATTCTGTGTGAAGATTTTTATATTTTTATTTTCTATTTGCCACAAGATTATAAATTCTAAAACTAGATTACATGACTTAAAATAATATAAAATTCAATCTATTCTTTTTGTATACCTGCAATAACTGTGTTTTGGAAATTTTCTATGAAATAATACAAAAAAGGCAAATGATACTCGATGGCATATCTTTTGATAGCAGGAGGGTTGACAGCCGACATGTTTGAGAAGAATCTATTAGTTAATACTGTGGTGGCGGCTTAAAACAAAAGGTTCCATACATAAATATATATATATATATATATAACTTCTCGCAGTATCATCAATATACCTCGAAATTTTTCTGCAGCTTAAATATAGACTACTATTTATTCTTGGCTTATGTCATCTGATAAGGAAATTCTGTTTAGGACTATGAACTGCACCTATAATGAGCGATTACAAATTTACTCACCTGAGATATGTATCACTGGGTCATTATAAAGGATCTAAAATTTACAGTCAGGAGACGATGTTGCATTTATCCGTGAGAATTGGTAATAAAATCAAAATTTGGATGTGCGAAATGTGCGAGAAACATATACGGTGGACAAAAAGTTTCTATGAGTGTGTGTAGTCTATTTAAGGATACTATATGAGTATTTAATTTTTCAAACATACTTATGTGTAAACGCTTCTATTTTTGCTTAGTTTCTCAGAAAAATATGTAATATTTTTTTTTCATAGATTGCCATAAAGATAAACAAAAAGCTCGAATTTTATTTTCAACAAAACCACACCAGTCCTTGCAAAGAAATCAAAACAGTGAAATGAAAGATGTGTAGTGGTGGTGAACTTTAGAATTTTTTTTTTTTAGAAATGCCTTGCTTAGGTGATAAAGCAAAGTATCCGCTAGATACATTTCTTAAATCGGATGATCAGACTGACTCATTTCATTGATAGTTTTTCAATGAAAATAATATCATAAAATATTTTTCAAGTAACTTCAGAAGAGAAAAAAAAAATAATTTCCTACTTTATCAAGCTAGATACAGTGAAAAAAACTTAAATTCACCATAATATGTTTCATGTCGAGTATTGAAAGTTTTGATTCAGGGGTACTCTCACTACTTCAAATACTCATGTATTACGTTTACAATGAAGGGAACCTTACCAAATCAAATATAAGAGTTCATTTAACGATTCAAAGTTTACTTTTTTTTTTTACTTCCTGACTCGTTTCATTTCTTAAAGTGTATTTTCTTAAAGTGAATTTTCAAATAGTATTGGGAAACATATTATAATTTTAATTTTGAAGGACGTAAGACAGCTTAAAGCAAAATTTCCAGCTTACAGGTAACTTTTGACCAAGGTTTCACCGGCGTTGTGTGCTCCTCGGCTCAATATTACCCGTAAGTAAACTAGAGAGAAAGGAATTGCTAATGCTGAATTTCTCGAAATTTTTGTAGGTGACTGACAAATTGCCATCGTCTAATACGAATTGGGTAAACAATTTAGAGCTAAAGAGGATGTCAAAAGGCATTTAAGCTGAGACTACCTGTGCTATGGAGGTGCATAATCTTCTGTAAGCTCCGCCCTTTGACACACCCTATGCATTTTGTAGATCATCTTGTTCTGACCATGAGTCTTTAAATTTATTTAATTTTACTATAAGGGTTGTAAATAAATGTGATTACAAGGGTAATTAATAAACGCAGGAAACAGATTATAATTTTAATAGACGTAAACCATCTTAAAGCAAAATCTCTAGCTTACAGGTATCTTTCGACCTACATAGGTTTTGCCCGTATTATGTTCTTCTCGGCAAAATATTACCAATAACTGCGCTCCGCTAGTTGATGTTTATGAATTGGAGTGCCTTGGTCCGATTGGACTTTATCTCCAGTAAGCAAGTTAAAAAGGTGTCAAGATATCTGTGCTCAGTAAAGTTAAAATTAAAGATGGAAGATATTTTAAGATAAGAGTACATTACTATTAAGATTAAACTTAAAGATGAGAGAGAACGGTCAATAAAGTTAAATAATTAAGTATGGCTCAAGGAAGATACTAGAAAGTTAATTTAAGTTTTGAAAATTAAATATTAAAACACTAGTCGAGAGGAAACGAAAATAAAAAAGGTCCATTTCAGGGTCGTACAACAACAAAATGAGATGATAGCGAAGCCTCGAGGGGAGGCTAAAATTAGCAGGAGGGAAAATGTGGTAAAGGGTAGACTGCTCAGACGGGGGTCGAACCCCTGACCAGCGAGTCCCGAGACGTGAGCGATAGCAATGCCCCATAACTGCGCTTGAGAGAAAGGCATTCCTAATGCTGAATTTCTCGAAATTTTGACTGGTGACTGACAAAGTTCCATCGTCTAATACAGGGCAAACTTTTGAGGCTTAAGAGTTAGAGTTGCCCCCCAAAACAAATAAAAAATTATTCGAGAACCATAAATATATTTTTACAAATTATGAAAATTTAAAGTAGTATTATAACAAGTTATAATATTAATTATATCTTTATAAAAGGAATAAAATATGAGATAAAATTGCTCTCACTGGCTTTAATGTGTGTAAGCAATGATATTGCATATCCTTAGAAAGTTTCTGTACGTCCGGTTTGTAGCTAGTCGGTTTTAATTTAAGGCTGCTGTGTACTAACCCTATTGGATTCGCTCACTCAATGTTAACGTATGGAGAAATAGTGTCCAAGGATTGCCGACTTGAATTTAGAGATTTTGTTTTGCTTGTAGTCCGTAATAGAGAAATAAATTTTACACTAAAAAAAATGCAAGTAATATTTTGAAATTCAAATAATTCGGGAACAATATGTGGTATAGTGGGCTTTAAACACACATAAATTTCTTTGGAGAGTGAAATTTATAAAATGAACCCTGTTGCAATTTGCAGAAAAGTTCAGGCTATCTGAAAATATTATTTTTATTGAATTATCAGAATTTATATAGGTGTAAATAGTAGACAAATTTTTTCCATAGGTTAACAGTGAAGTGAGCGAATCCAATAGGGTTAGTACACGGCAGCCTTAAGGCACGATTCCAAGTTGGCATCAGTAAGTTGGCTACTCAATTTACATGTCATGAAATTCATGTTAGAAAACGCTTCCTTACATAAATGCGTAGACCCGTATGATACTGAGAACAACTGTTGCAAACTTTTTCAACTCATGATTTGAGTCCGGAAGACTATTCCAAGTACTGAAAATCATTGAGTCTGTCTTCTGTAGGTCTTTTACGGCAGTCTGCTTGTGATGTCAAATCAACATTATGGCATGGCATTTAAAATCACCATGTGAATAAAATACTTTAAAATTTTTATAAATGAAGCTATCAATTTTAATTCAGAGCCATATTAAAGTAACCAAAGAGCCACATGTAGCTCACGAGCCGCAGTTTGCCGACCCTTGTCTAATACGAATCGGGGTCAACAATTTAGAGCGAAAGAGGATGACAAAACGCATTAAGCATGAGAAGACTACCTGTGCTATGGAGGTGTATAATGCTCTTTAAGCTCCGCCCACTTGACACACTCTATGCATTGTTGATCATATTGTTCTGACCAAGCATCTTTAAATTCATTTAATTATACCACAAGGGTAGTTAATAAACGCGTCTAATCCACCTCCCCTTATTAATGTACCTTATGCATCCAAGGCCGATTGTATCTTACGAGAGTGCGGTTCTTTAGTACTTTAGATGTAAATGAAGTTCTATTTCTGGCTGAGACCTGAAAAGTGAAGTTCTCGAAAGTTGGACCAGCTCTATTTCACTATTAAGGCAGAAAAAAAACCTTGAATGCAATGCTAATTTTGGTGAAAAAAGGTGTTTTGTTTCACTTTTTTCTTTCGTTCTGGCCTTGAATGGTATCAGCAACGCTATGCACCAGGCTTTAATAGGCTTTAGCATAGGATCAAAACCACGTTGCGATTTTTTTCCCCGTCTTTGATAGGATTATATTGTTTTCCACAGTTCTGATCACTTCATTTCCAAATAAAGGTTATTTTTTTTTCGTGCTAGATTTTACCATGTACCTTCCTAGCTTTGATGGGATTTGGCGGTTGCAAGTAAATTTGTGAGTTTGCTCAATTTTACACTAGCTAAGAGTAAGTAGTTTGGGAGGCAACATTCAGCTTCGTAATTTTCGACAGACAATAACCAATTCAGTGAGAATCTCAATATGTGATTTTCCTCGTCTGTTTATTAACCTTTTTTAAGCATATCGAAGTAAAATACAATTAATTCTACTCGGCTACTTCAAGTAGAATTGCGAGCTAGGTCAATTTTAGCTGGGAGTTAAATAATTTTGGAGACATTATTAAGCCTTGTAAATTTCGAAAGGCATTAACTGATTGTGAGAAATTCAGTATGCGCTTCTCCTCGTGTATTTCAAAACCCTTTTTTAGCATATCGTCTTAAAATATTATCCTACTTGGCGATTGAAGGCAGAATTGTGAGTATGATGAATTTTACATTAGCAGAGTAAGTAATTTTGTAGAGAACATTCAACCTCGTAATTTTTCGACACATATTAAATTATTCAGAGAAAAACTCACTATGTGCTTTTCCTCATGTATTTAAAAACCCTTTTTTCTATAGTACATGTTCGTAAAATATAACCTAATGATTTAAAACTTGGAAATTCCCAACTTTTAACTGCTTCTCTCTCGAAATTAAAATCAGTTGCATTAGGTCTTATAAAATTGAAAGATAACGGACATAAAATTTTTATAATCTACTAATTTTAACCAAAGGGAAAATTGAATGGAGAGTAATTTCAAACATTTTACATTTAAAGTTAATGAACTGTATAGCGAAACCAATTCCATAATGCAAAAATTACTTCTTATAAATCTACATAAAAACGGTATTAATGTTAGTTTTGAAGCAAGAAGTCATTATTCAAATGAAAATTATGGGTTGTCTATAATTACTTTTGCTCAATCCTTACATTACTGCTTATTTCTTGTCATTATTCATAGGCTGCTCCTTTTTAATAGCAGAACCAGTAGTAAGATTTTTTTATAATAACGGTGATCACCCTTTTATCCGAGACATTAATGCGATTGTCCTTTTTTATTTAAGAATGCTAAAGTATTTATTAATTTTCCTTGGATAAGTTTTCCAATTTACTTTTGTAATGTGAAGTACATGCCATTATGCGATTTTATCAGTTTTTGATATAAAAAGGGAAATAAAATAGCCTATGTAACTTTGAGATCTTACTTTTGTACTGCTGATTCTACTGTAACATTTTTCAAGATATATAAAATGAATTAATCCTTTATGCATTGATAGGACATTTTAATAAACAGGGCTATGCAGGTATTTTGAAATAGAAAGAGATTTTGAAAAACATCCACTTTTATTTCATACATTTTTAGATTGCATAATGCCATTAGTGTTATGAAAATGTATAATCTTAAAAGCTGTGGAACATTCGGCATCTTACTTGCCCTTTTTATCTTAATGCTCTTTAATTACCACTAATTAAACATAGTTTTAAAACACACGAGATAATTACACCAGATATTACGGAAAGAGTTTCGTTATGTCAAGTACGTGTTATTATGTGGTTTTATCAGTTTTAAAATTAAAAAAAGGATAAAATTATATAACTTTGAGATATGATCTTTGTACTGCTAATTCTAATGTAAAATCTTTCAAGAAATACAAGAAATTACATTATTTTGCACTGATAAGATATTTTAATAAACAGAACAATGCAAACATTTTGAAACAGAAAGAAATCCAATTTTTTGTCTGTTTTAATTCACTTCATTTTTAGATTAAAATAATGGTGTAGGATCAAAACTATCAATCTTCATCAAAGTTACTAATCTCCGACCATTTTTTTTTTCTTTTCGGTAAAGAACAAAAAACTATGTTATAAATTGAAATTAATTTTAGAAATATTACCGAAATTATTTTTTTATTAGTAGTCCATTTAAAAAAAAAATTAATAATAATTTTGAACTGATTGAAATACTATGATTTAGAATCCTTAGATAAATTTCGAAAAAAAAAATATTTGTTTTGATCATTCAAATTATCTTATAAATGTTACCACCATTTACGAAAATTGTTTGTATAGCTTTGCAAGGTGTATAGCATATCTAAAACTGGCGTCAGACTTCACCTTTCCATCTTAATGTTCTATAATTACTTCTAATTTCACAAGGTTTTAGAACATGCGGGGTAATTATACCTGGTTTTGCGAAAAGAGTTTCTTTCAAATTTGAGTTAATAAAATTTATGTCAGTTTTAATTAAACTGCACAATTTACTCTCGCTAGTTTTAGCAACATATAGAAATATAATTTATTTTTGCTGTCGTTGCATAATTTTTCGTATTGTTAATTTTATAATTGAAAGATAACCACGTTGTAAGCTCTTAATTTATGATTGTAGTCTTTTGTTAGGAACGTGTATTTAATAATTAAGGTACTACAGAAATCACAATGTCTTTTAATTGCTTAATCTAACCTTTTTGTGTGTAACTGAATATTTTTCTCATAATGAAGTACTTCATTTTTGACTGATGTATTGATAATGTAAAGTTTCTAGGATTTTTGTCAAGTAGTATTAAAAATTAAAATATTTGAGTTTTTTATGAGTTACTTTTATACGTTTTTAGGTACAGGGTGTCCATAATTAAAGTCTCACTTTCAAAAGGCTGCAAAAAAAGAACCACTGCTCAGAATGACTTCAAATTTGAACTGAATATACTGGAAGAAGAGGGAAACGATTTGGCATAATAATAAAAAAAAAGTTCCAAAATGTATCAATAGATGGCACTGTAAGCGGTTGGAACTTTTTTTTATTATTATGCTAAATCGTTTCCCCCTTCTTCCAGTATATTCAGATCAAATTTGAAGTCATTCTGACCAGTGGTTATTTTTTTGCAGCCTTTTGAAAGTGGGACTTTAAATATGGACACCCTGGGGTGATTATAATTAAAGTCCCACTTTCAAAAGGCTGCAAAAAAAAAACCACTGACCAGAATGACCCCCTCCAAAAAATCCTTTATTATTTAAAAACATTATATTAAGTAAATATTCCTAAGAAATGAAATTTCTGTTAAAAATCATACTTTCACGTACAAAGGAACATATTCGAAAATAGGCATATTTCCAAATTTAAAAGTCAAAGTTGTAAAATTCCTCAATGGCTTAAACTTTTTACTTTTTAATGTTCAGAATTCTTGACACAAATTGTACATGCAAATTTACTTAAAAAATTGACTCAGAAATTTTATTGCATCATGTTTCAAGTAATAACATCATTCAAAATATGTATGTTGAATACACAATTCCATATTTTCAAAATATTACGGAGAAAAATATCCCATAATACAGTGAACAACTCTTGGTATAGTCCACTCATTTTAACTCAGAGAAGAGGGAATTAATAAAATGCAGTCTTTTAACCATGTTAATAAGCAGGAATACTCAGAAATATGTTTTAGAAATACAAAAGTTTCTTATTCTTAATATGAACTGTTTTACCAAAGTACAGGAGAAAACACAATATGTTTTGTTTCACATAATATAATATATATATATATATATATATATATATATATATATATATATATATATATACGTGTTTACTCGCACATAAAAATACAAAGGTTTATGAAGAAATTATGTCACTCAATCTTCATGACATTTTTCGATTTTTAATAAAGCATAAATAATTGACCGCCGTGTTGAGAACAAGTCTTTGTAGCGCCCCAGATAACGTAATTTCTGTAAATGATCTGTACAGCACGGATAATCCTGCATGGTAAACATATGTTTATAAGTAAAGATAATGAAATGCGATGCTGTTCTCTCAGTAAAGAAGTCATTATTCAAAAGAGGAAATTAAGGGCTGTCTTCAATTAATTTTATCGAGATTCCGTGTAATTCAGGCGAGCATGTCTTTGTTTATAAATTACATCTTTAATAACAGCCGAAGTGATGAATCTACTAAAGTAGAAGTGTTAATAAATTTCCGTTGTCCAAAGCTGATTTGATGCCAGATTCCTTTTGCTATCTTTCCGTCAGGGTTTCTAAGGAGGATAATGTTAAAAAGGACTATATATTTATTGTGTTTTCATACTTATGAGAGGAATTAAATAATATTTCTCACGTATGGCTGGGTGTTAAGAAGTATCGTAATATTTGTAAAGATTGCAGCAAATTTTCTATATGTCGCTTAAAGTGGTACTATTGATAGTTTTGAAAGTTTGATCTAGTTCATCTAAAGTTAAGGTAATACTTAAGTATTTAAGTTCAAGAATTTCTATGAACAGATAATTCATAATGGGAAGATAGGTATGCAAGAAATAAAATATTTAAATAAACTTGAAATTCATTACCTCGTAAATAAATTCTAACATATGAGTTTAATTTCCTTATTCTCAAAATTTTATTTTGTATGGCGATTGACAAATATTAAATTATGTTCGTTTTAAGCGTAAATAAATTAAACCATTTAGATAGCTAAAAGTATTTAATAGCTCCTACAAAAATCAGAAACAAATGCATAAAATATATAATAAACAATTTATTTTTCTTCAAGTGCAATCGTGCATAATCTCTTTGTATACAAGCTGAAATAATCTTGTTTCACAACAAAGCTGTTAGAAGATATTTTTTCCCATTTTCAGATGCAAATTGAACTTAAAAAAATAGATGACTTCAAACAGGAGAAGAAAAAACTAAATTAACATAAGAAAATAATCTTGAAAAAATTTTGAAATCTACGAATATATATATATATATGTGTGTGTGTGTGTGTGTTTGTGTTTGTTTGAGTGTGTGTGTAAGTGTAATTAAATTATTTGTATTGGGGTGAAATTACAATACCATCAATGGAATTAAATATTGAATTTGAAAAATTTCCATGAACAAATACTTCAATAAAGGAAGATATGTGTGCGTTATTCAAATAGTCTTGATATTTATTATCTCATAAATAAATCCTAACATATGAGTTTACATTTCCTTACTTGCAGTATTTTAATTGCAGCGATGATCGGCACTTATTAAAGTATGCTCATTTTAAGCGCAAATAAAATAAACCATTTGGATAGGTTTAAGCACTTAATAGCTCCTAAAACTATCAGAGACATACGGATATAAAAAAAAAAATTACATTTCTTCAAGTGCATTTGTGCGTAATCTCAGTTCTGTATGCTGGTTGAAATTAAATTTTTTAACAACAAAACTGTTAAAAGTTCTTTCCCGTGTTCAGAGGCAAATTGAACATAAAAAAAAATAGATGACTTCAAATTGGAGAAGAAAAAAATAAATTAACAGAAGAAAAGAATTTGGAAAAAACATTTGAAAGAAATCTCCGGGGGATATTTTAAAGCGCAGAGAATGAACAATATTTCTCTTACGTTAATTATTTCAGAATTTTTTTATGCGTCATTACTTTTTTCCAACTATTGATTTACAGTGCCATATATCTTTAAAAATCGTGACCCCCCCCCCCCCCCCCCCCCCGCAATACATTTTTCTTTTTTTGATCATGCTAAAAGATACGGGTCTCGCAAATAGGCGGTAGGAAAACTAATTTCATATTCGTAAGTGTTTTGTAAACAAAAAAATTATTTTATGTAAAATTCTTATTTTGGAAAATGCAAATTTATTAAATTTCTAATATTGTCATGGAAAGAATAATTTTTAAACACCTTTATGAAATACTTACATAAAAATAATTTTTTAAGGCAGACTTTCTAGGTGATTCAATATATTCAACGTAGCTTTAAAAATAAAATTTTTCCTAAAATTTTAAATTTATTAGTCTAAATAATAATGCATTACTTTATTCCGAGTATACATGTTTATGAAAATGACCAATCCTACTTTAAATAGTATATACTTCAAATATTGCACTTGTTTTAATTAATTCCTTTTTTCCGCCAAACATAAGAAAGATGCCAAGTGCTAAGATGAATATTTCACAAAATATGAATCAAATTTAAGAATTAATTACAGAAAATATTGTAAGTTATCTTAAAAAATTCTAGACTTTGTTTAGCTAAATTATACACACACACACACACACACACACACACACACACACACACACACACACACATATATATATATATATATATATATATATATATATATATATATATATGTATATATATATATATATATATATATATATATATATATATATATATATATATATATATATACTAGTTGAAGTACCCGGCGATGCCCGGGATTTTAAGAATGTTTGTTAAACTAAATCAATTTAAAAATTAACACAGTATAAATAACATAGAAAAAATATATGTGAAATGTTATACACATCTCAGAATTTCAGCCTTTCATCATTGTAGCACTAAAATCTGAAAAGTAAAAATGTCAAATTTACTTAGTCGTGCTTCGCCCGTCTAGCCGGTTGGTTTAGGGACCCGCTCCTTCAGCAATCATTGTCAGAGAATGGAAATACTAAAAAACAACGAATAAAGTTATTTAAATTTTGTGAATACGCATCCCACGTCCTGTAAACAGTCGCAAGCAGAAGAACAATTCCCCCCCCCCCCCCCGGTGTTCCCCGGGATTTTAAGAATGTTTGTTAACCAAAATAAATTTTAAAACTAAACACAGTATAAATTACATAGAAAAAAAACATGTGAAATGTTAAAGACATCTCAGAATTTAGGTAGATGCAGCCCTCCATCATTGTATCACTAAAAGCTGTAAAGTAAAAATGTCAAATTGCGGAATAATTTTTAACCAAATTTAAAAACTAAAGACAGTATCAATAACATAGATAAAGAGCATACGAAATGTAATACGCATGAATAAAAGGTAAACCCAATACAAAAAAAATGTACTTTTATAACAAACTCCTCAGAATTCAGCTAGTTTAGCCTTTCATCATTGGAGCAAAAAAACCTGAAAAGTAAAACATAAAATGTATACATTTATAATAAACCACTGAAATCTGAAAAGGAAAAATGTCAAATTGTTGAATGGTTGGTATAGTTGAATGGTTGGTATAGTTGAATGGTTGGCACAGTATAAATAACATAGAAAAAAAGCACGTAAAATGTTAAAAACATCTCAGAATTTAGGTAGACTCATCAACTTAATGCAGTTAGGCCTTTCATCACTTTACCACTAAAAGCTGCAAAATAAAAAGCTCAATCTTGTTAATCGAAATCAACTTAAAAAACTAAACACAGTATAAATAGCACAGAAAAAAAGCATGTGAAATGTTATACACATCTCATAATTTAGGTAGATTCAGTCTTTTACCATTCTACCACCAAAAGAAAAATTTGTTATTCATATTAACACCCACCACCACCTGGTATGATATGAGCATACCTGCATTACAAAAAGATAAATTTGCATGTGAAAAGAAAGCAGCTGGCTAGAATTTTCCCTGTAGCACTTTGCAGAAAAGTTCAGGCTATCTGAAGATACCAACACTTCTGAAGAACGACACTCTAATGAGAGTTCATTCGACTTCCTGCAAACTGTCCCCTCCCTCCCCCCCCCCCCATGAGATTTCAAACATTCCGTTGCCATCATACGATTGCGTGAAGTTCGCCACGTTAGAAAAAATACCTCGAATTCTTAGAAAAGAGGTTTTAAATTAATAAATTGCTGATTTCCACATCACGCTAGGCGTACAGCAAAGGCGCCTTATCCTCCTTTTGCAATATTTGCAAGGCGAGGATTCCGCAGTAGGGCTATGTTTCCTTAAGTTTTGTAGAATTTAGGTAGATTCATCAACTTAAGGCAATTAGGTCTTTCATCATTTTACCACTAAAAGCTGAAAAGTAAAAATCCCAATTTTATTAACCAAAATCAACTTAAAAACTAAACAAAGTATACATACCATAGAAAAAAAAGCATGTGAAATGTTATACACATCTCAGAATTTAAGTAGATTCAGCCTTTTATCATTTTACCACCAAAAGCTGAAAAGTTAAAATCTCAATTTTGTTAACCAAAATTAATTTATAAATTAAACACAGTATATATAACATAGAATAAATAACACAGTATAATAAAAAACTAAACAAAGTATTGCTTGAATTGAATTTAGATAAAATGTAAATAATTCAACAAAAAAAAGTATTAAAGTGTAGGTAGAAAGCCCTGAGAAACATAAAAATTAATAGAAATCTGCAATTAGGTCTCCACGCACCATAAATGCAAGATTCTGTAGCGAAAAACTTAAAGTATTAAAATATAGGTTCAATGCATTGACAAACCAAAAAATTAACAGAAATCTGCAATTAGGGCTCCACGCACCATAAATGCAAGATTTTATAGCAAAACAATTAAAGTATTAAAGTATAGCTAGTATGCACTGACAAATGAAAAAATTAATAGAAATCTGCAATTAAGGGCTCCACGCACCATAAATGCAAGATTCTGTAGCAAAACAATTAAAGTATAGCTAGAATACACTGACAAACGAAAAAAATAATAGAAATCTGCAATTTAGGGCCTGTTCATATAGGAGTCCGTTGCGTTGCGTTAAGGAAAAGATGACGTTGAGACGAAAATAAACCAATCATATGCCTCCAAACGATTAACAATGGAATTTTTAACGCCTATGATTGGTTTATTTTCATCTCAACGTTATCTTTTCCTTAACGCAACGCAACGGACTCCTATGTCAACGGACTCCTAAGGGCTCCACGGCCCATAAATGCAAGATTCTGTAGCAAAAAAATTAAAGTATTAAAGTATAGCTAGAATGCACTGACAAACGAAAAAATTAATAGAAATCTGCAATTAAGGGCTCCACGCACCATAAATGCAAGATTCTGTAGCAAAAATATTAAAGTATTAAAGTATAGGTTTAGCAAAATAACTTATAATAAAACAGACATTAAATAGAAATAATGAAATTACAAATCAATGCGCAGAAAAATTAATATTTTTCTTTCAAAAACTGCTAGCTATTACAGGTTATTACCTTAGCACCTCTGGATAAAAAATGTTAAGTGTCCTACCATTTGGAGCATAAATGCTAAGATTTTGTCTAATTCCTACTCGTGAACAACCGACATATAGTTGACCATGGGAAAAACAGGGGTATTGTAAGTCGAGACCTACTACTTTTAAAGACTGACCCTGAGCTTTATTTATTGTCATGGCGAAACTTAACTGAACAGGAAATTGAAGCCGTCGAAATTGAAAAGGCAAATCTGATGGGATTAACGGAATCCTTGGAACAAATACATCTGTGCCTGCGGCTTGTCCACTAAGTATGTTATTACAGTCGCTTCTATAACGTTCTTCATCAATCTCTTTACACATAATCTTGTCCCATTATACAGTGTAGGTGGATCCAAATTCCTGAGAAGCATAATAGGTGCACCAATCTTTAATTCCAATATATGTGGCGGTACTCCAGATGGCCGCAGAGAGTTCAAAAATTCTGTAGGATAGTGTACTGTATCATCTGTAGCACAAACTGTATCAACAGTCTTATAAATCTGAGATGTGCCAGGCAAATGACCTAAAAGCTTCCTATTAATGAGTATAACGTTGTCGTTTTTTCGTGCAAGGATAGCTCTTTCACGTAACCAACTATGATCTTTAAAATGCTGAGAGAGGTTTGGAAACACTTCTTGTAACAAATCTTCATGATTTTCAATTAATTTTCCAATATCTTCCACTGCTATAAGTCCATCATAGCCATGAGACATCAAGTTTCCATTTCCTAGTTGAAGTAAAGTATCAGAAAACTGTTGTGCATCTGCATCACCTGTCGTATGAACCCTCATATTAGTTTGAAGATTAAGTGTTTCAGTTTCATTCCATATAAATGAAGATTTCAGGCATGCATGTATTTCATCAGTTCTTGTTCCACGTGGAATAACAGGCAGAGTCTGTCTGAAGTCACCAGCCAAGAGCAAAGTAATACCTCCCATCCTTCGGTTATTATGCCTCAAATCTTGCAGAGTAACATCAAGGGCTTCTAATGCAGCTTTGTGGGACATTGTACATTCATCCCAAACAATTTACTTACATTCCTGTAAAACCTTAGCCTTTCCTGAACCCATAGAAATATTACACGTTGGTGCCTCTGAGTTTGCCATATTTAATGGCAACTTGAATGCAGAATGTGCCGTCCTTCCTCCAGTGAGTAGTGTAGCAGCAATTCCAGAAGATGCAACAGCTAATGCGATGCAATTCCTCTGTCGTACCTTGGCCAAAATAAGATTAATTACAAATGTTTTGCCTGTTCCAACTGGAGCATCAAGAAAAAACACACCACCGGATTTATTGAAGACTGCTGTTGTAATCCTATCAAATGCTTCTTTCTGATCTGGAACCAATTTATTCTCATTTTCTTCTAAGAATTTAATAAGTGCATCTGTATCATAACTTCTTTCTGCAATTAATTCACTTGGTAACGTGGAATCTGGATTGCGAATCGGTTCAGGCAATCCAAAATTTGTTAAATGAGATCCTCCTAAGGATATAATTTTATCTTCAATAATTATCAAAGCTGAGTTGAAGATGGCCTCAGTGTATTGTAACTGCATATTGTTGAGCCTAACCTTTGCTTGATGCAAAATGTCTTCGGAGAGATTTTCCCTGTGCATATTCCATAATTCCTGAGGGTTTGACACAGCGCATGTTTGCAACATAACAGCAAAGAGGTTTCGAAGCATGACTGGAGAGCGAGTAAGTGCTGCTTCTTGTAATGTTGCATTCCAATGTTCATCATTTTCAAGAAGTCCACTAAGCTGGCAAGCTTCTTTGAAAGTTGGAGAAACAATTCCTTGAAATGTCCTCAAATCTTCGAATGACTTAGGTCCTCGTACTTCATGCAGCAGTAGCCTGAGATGAAAACATTCAGAGTTGTTCGGATATACTGTATATACTCTGAAGAGTGCATCACCTGACTTGATTCATGGGTGCTGAGGTACATCTAATCCCAATCTTCGGCAGTTCCATTTCTTGTTTCCACTATTCCATGTATAGTACTTTGGAGCCTCATGGTATAATAATGTCTGAGCAAAATCATCTTCAACGCAGAGTTTGAAAAAAGCTGTTAGTGTAGTTTCTTGAGAAAACTGGGCATGTTCCATAACATTGCTCGGTGTAAAGTAAACTCTGTGGCCATTTTCCAGGTGAACACTCAAATGAGTGACTGTTGGAAAGCGCTCATGGATGGGAAAATTAAGTATTCTTCAAACTGCTTGGTTACTGCTGATATATCTACCCATTTCATACTGCTGAACTTCATTCCTATCATTTTCTGGAGTGGTTAAACCAAAAACAGCCATATCAGATCCTTTATTTACATATTTGCAGATGTACTTAATTGACTTAACAGAATTGCAAAACTCTATATTTATGTGGGCCTTGAATATTTTTGACAGTAGAGGACAATAAGGAACGATCCATCTGTTGTCAACGACAACCTCAGCTCTTCGGACGACAATGTTGGCTGTTAATCCTCCATCTTCTGGACTCCTACGACGATACAATGGGTATCCATCATGACCTGTCTGTGTATCCTTTAGGATTGAACGCTGATATCTTTTGGTACATTTCCCATCCTTCATACATGGAGAATATGGATTGATGTTTTCGCAGGGACCATGGACGATCTGTGTAGTTATGCAATCATACAGCTGCATGTCTTCTTCTGGATTGGGTATTTCAGCACTGATGAATTGATCAACTCGGTCAGAATGAATTTGCTGTTTTAGCCATACCAGGATATGAGCGTGTGGAAGTCCACGCTTCTGCCATTCAATCGTATAGATATGGCACTGTACATCTCCAAAACTCTTTCCCTTGGTAATGCGATTCATAAGTATCTTCTGCTTGAGATGAAAAACTCTGGCTAACAGATCATGATGATGTTGAGGTTTCTGTCCTGGAAATAGTTCATTCTTGGTTTCATCCCATGCAGGATTACAGGTGAAAGTTATGAAGAGGTCCGGGCGGCCATAATTCCTTACATATGTCATTGCATCTTGTATACGATCATGCATCTATCTAGGACCTCCAGTGAATGTAGATGGTAATATTATGAGCTGTCCTATATCGTTTATATTTCCATCATTGTTGACTGTATCTCTTAGATGAGCATACTGTTCCACTCTTAGGGTTCTCTGATGAAGTCTGATGTACCTAAGCCTTTCAGATTCAATCTTTGCATACATATCCACAATAAACAGTTGGAAGAGGTCTCTCGCCCTTAGGAGAATGCTGAAAGATTCCGAACGCACCATAATTCTGAAAGAATAAAAATTCATAGCTGAAACTTCTTTATGGGAAAGCATGGCATTATGAGGGTTACTTTGATATATTTGAAAGTGATAGCCATCTTCTCCCTTCCAAAATAATATAGGATACTGCAGAGCATCATAAGACATGTTTGTATCTGCAATTTTTTTGATAGTGTTGTTTCTTAATTCCAATACAATGTCTCTAGTGCCATGTTCTTGCCCCGCCATAACTTCTGATGTCGTAGGTGCATTAAATCTTCTTTCAGGATGACCAACAGGAGTCTTATCTGCAAAAATTATTAAATTTACATCTGGAGAAATTTTTTCCATGGCCATTTTAAAACTTCTAACAAAAGCATTTTCCCTATTCAAAATGTCTTGCAAAATACTAACTAAATCTTCCCTTGTTTGTGGTACATTCTGACAACGCTGGCGAGCTTGTTCAAAATCATCTCCACTGAAATAAATTTGCAAAATTTTTGCCCGTTCATTTGGAAATGGCTGTAGACTGCCAATCCTATGGTACACTTCACCTTGAATTTTAAAAGTGGGCATATATACAGGTTCTTTAATCTCTTTGGTTGTCCCAAAAGATGTCATCTGGAAACAGCTGTTATAATGACGAATACATTTTAGAAAATGTGCTGAATCTTTTCAGTCACCATTAAACAAATTCTGTAACATCTGTGGAGGATCGGTGAGAAGTGGAATTTGAACTTTTCCACCACTGCAACACATTCCAGGAGCTTCGTTTTTCCACTTCATGGCAGAACAGTGTTGACATCTCAAATTCATATTTTGAATAAGACATGCTGGATCATTCCTGTAATCCAAATTGGGGTTGTATGCAAACGCTGCATTCTGTTTCTCTCTCCAGAAATGTGCTCTAGCATCGCTTTTATTAAGTCGATATCGCTGAAGTCGAGTCTGGTGCTGCTGGACTGTCTGAGAGGCTCTAGATGTTGCATCCCTCTCCCTCATAACCTGAAGTTTGGTCTCACGCTGCTGGGGTGTCTCAGAAGCTCTAGATGTGGAGGCTGTGTCCCTCATAACCCGAAGTATTTCATTACGTTTGTCTACAGTCTCTGCTGACCTTGAAATACTACTTCTTTCACGAAGGTATGCAAGTCTTTCTTCTCTGGACTCACTTGTTTCTTCTCTTCTTTGCAATTTCACTCGTCTTGTTTGTGGTCGTATTTGACCGATAAATTTTCTTTTTTTTGGAGGCATTATCATTTAAAAATTTGCTACTACACAGTTAATATTTCAATATATAATTCAGCGGAGCTATAAATAAAAGAATGAAATGTTACTACACATAAAATACAAAATTTTAAAAAAGTGAACACAGTAAAAAAGGATACTTAAAAACAAAAATGGAATAGCAGTTGTTAGATCTTCTACGATGTGGGTAAAGCGCTGTAAATAAAAGAATAAAAATGTTACTGCACAGCAAATACAAAATAAACAAAAAGTGAACACAGTAAAAGAGGATACTTAAAAACACACAAATGGAATAGCAGTAATCAAAGCTAAAATCAAAGCTTAACACAATTATATCACAGAAATATTCCAAAGAGTTAGTTTCAACTGTAATCCGTATACTGGGAATTAACCCAGTAAAAAAGGATTAATGAAAAAAAGAAAACAAAAGGAATAATATTAGAAAATTAACTTTAAATAACACCAAATAACTACAAAATTCCCCGCCCTTCAAAAATATCCAATAATAACACAATTTCCTTAGCAAATACAAAATAAACAAAAAGTGAAAATAGTAAAAGAAGCACAATAATTGATGTATAATAAATAGTTTTTTATTTGGGGCTGTTTTCATAAGGAAAGGAATGACAAATTGGGGAAAATTTTCAAAAATAATGGGTGTTGCCTTTCGAAAATTTTGAGTTTCTGTACCTATAACTGTAACCGTGAGGTCCACTTTGTTGCCGTTCACAGAATCCCGAGGACCCTCGGCTGCGTATTCAGGAATTACGCCAGCGACTGGTTACTTGGAGTATATGGTCGTTGATGGCTGACACGCTGGGTAACGTTATACGTTCTGAATCACAGAATCCTCAGCTCATACTTCTGAATAACTATATTTGAAATTTCATCTCGATCGGTTGAACGGAACCGCCGCTAGAGGTCTATATATCGGCAAAGTTCTTTTTATGACCACCCTGTATTGTTATAACGACGGAATAACTGGTATCCGTCTTACTTAATATTCTTCCAATCGATAAATAAATAGGATCCCGAAGTATGTTTGTCAAAACATGCTTCAGAAAGATATTGAAAGCAAATTTCTTAGTTGGAATAAAAAAGCCATGGACTGCAAATGAAGAGCTAATATTTGGATATTCACACTAAAAAAGATTTGATAGGCTGAAGAAGATTGACCAAGTGTAGCATCAGTGATAACTGTTACAGCTCAAAAACTCGGGAATTAGAGAAATTCAAAACATATATATTTGCAATAACGAGGAAATAATTTATTAGTAACCGTCCTACTTGCAAATGTATGTAGCAAAAATTACTTTTTTCGTTAGAGAAAAGGGATAACTCCTATTTTAGTTTTGAAGTATTTTAACATTATCATAAATAAGTAATCTTTATTTAATTAATTAATTGAATATTTAAGCACAAGAAATTATCAAAAGCTAGTAATCTTGAAAATGATAAATAAATCATCAGGGAATAATGATTGATAATAAAGTACTATAAATGTAATACAAATATATCACTTTCCTCTTATAAATACAACATTTTGTTAGCTTTAATTTACAGTCTATAAGTTATATATTGTCAATTTATAGCCAGCGAACAACAGTAGCATATATCAACAATATATCATATACAGCAATATCTCTTTAAGAAAAATCTTTATTCAGCTGCGTTTAAAACAGCTACAAAATGCGTTTTCTTAGCTCCCCTTGTTGCGAAATGATACATAGAAAACTAAAGTGATTTATGAGATGTTTATATTTATTTTCATAAAAGATATTGGATTCGTGTCAGGCGAAAGCTCGACACTTTACTTCCAGCTAAAGTGCATGCAAACGTAGTTTCAAATATCTTAATGTTTACCGTTTCAGGAGTTTCTATTCTCGACTCTCTGCAAGCGAGAACTACACAAAACACATTTTAGGGATAGCCATAGGGCTTCATATCGGATTTTAAAATAGCAAAAAAGGTGTAACAGCTTATAGCGATCCAGCTCTTTCTCTGTTACAAGTTTCAGGTCTGTGTTGAGAGCAATTTTGCTCTAGAGAAAATGTGTAAAACCTATTCTTGATATGATTTAACTTTTCGCATGATTTCACACCATTCAGCTTTTATATGCATGAATACATTTATATGATATATATATATATATATATATATATATATATATATATATATATATATATTTATATTCCACAATGAGTTTAAATTTTAAAATTTCGTAAAACAAGAAAAGTGTCAGTATAACACAAATTTTTCACATCTAAAGAACTTGTTCTGTATCGGTGTAGAAGCCTGTGTTTATAAGATTTAGAAAATACGTTTAATACCTCATGATAATATGTCATCGGTTATCAAGCCATAAATTCAGTTGATATTCCAAGCGTTCATGGTGTGATAAAATCTTGATTCAATAAGTAACACAATTTTGTTCCAATGAATCTGAATGTATGCAACTCACGAACAACCTATACTTTCCAACAGGAAACAGTTCCCTTGAGAGTGCATTACTAGATTGGATCAAGCCTTATATAACACAACAATGGAAAAACAAAAAATAAATAAAATTTGATAAAAACTTCATACTGAATGCGAATTTCTTATTCATGCAACACTACCCTGGTGTATTTTGGGATTTTTTTTTCGCACCAATTTTCTTCTTAACCTTCGTGAAATTTTGTTCCCCTCATTTTTTCCATACTCAGTATCGACCGGAAAATGCATAAAATATGCGTTGCTGAAGTGTGGAGTAAAGCGAGGCTAAGTTTAAAGGATTAAAGATCTGAAAATCTTCTTAGAGAAGAAGCAGCAGGGTCAACAACAGCATAAAAGTTGAAAAGCATTAGCCGAATAGATTATTGATGCAAAGGCGCAATCTATCAAAATGAAAAAAAAATGCACTTCTCGAAACGATAGCAGTGTTTAAAAGTGAGATCACTTTTGCTACTTTAGAGCTAAAAGCTTTTACGTGCAATTCACAGATTTAATGATATTAATTATCGGTAGCCACTCTCGATTTGAATTTTTGGAAAATTGGGTCCATAAAGTCTTTATCTTATTTATTGGAATAATGAATGAGCGGGATTTCATCTGGCATTAGCCACATTTAACATTGAGTAAATCGATTTTTTTAAATTTTGTGTATTGTCAATAAATTACAGTTTAGATCTTCACCTACAACCATTACAATAACAGGAATAATTATGTATTGTTACGAATTGTATTTGAGTATGACAATTTCTTTAGTATAAATTTCCTCTTGCATTGTTTTCTGAAAAATCTGAGCATTTAAAGCACTGTTTCAGACCTGAAAATCTCCTAAATTGTGTATAGTTGATATAAATTTATGTACTGTTACGAATTGTATTTGCGTATTCTTAGAATTTCTTAAGTAGTGATTTTCTCTTGCATTCTTTTCTGTACAATCTGAGCATCTTAAACACTGTTTCAGACCTGAAAATCTCATAAAATGAAATTTTCAGAGTAGGTTATACAATATTCTCATTTATTTCCCTTGCTAATGGTTGTAACGTAAACTAACATTGAAGTATATAATTGAAAAACATAGGTGCGACTGCAGACATAACTCACTGTAAATTTTTATGTAAAATATTAACATTTTTACCAATTTTTAAGACCTTAAAACTCTCAAAAATAAATATTCTGAGAGGTTTATTGAAAATTCTCAAACTTTTTCATTACTAATAGCTGTATCGTAAACCAACATTGAAGTATAACATTCGAAACCATATATGCGACTTTACTCATTACCAAACTATTAATTTTTATGTGAAACGAGCTTTCTTAATTCTTATTTATACCTTAATTTTATAATTTCCATAATACAAACTATTTACTTGACGTAAAAATTGTCATCTATCGTTTTATAGCAAAATTTGAAAATATATGGTCCCTAAAATTCGAATATCCTCACACTTAAAAAGTTGAAAAAAGTTGTTGTTTGTTTCTTACATTAAAGTAAGGGAACCAGCATTTATGCTGTTTTTTTCTCAAATTTTTCCTAAATATTTATGACCATAATATTCTATAGCAACTATCGGATATGTACTTCATTTGCTCCCAAAATCATCTGCTAACATTACTTAAGGGGACAGGGACCTTTTCGACAAATAAAAAAGCCGAAATTTTTGCTATTGATTGTGTAGCCATAAAATTTTAGTGATTTAAATATTTCAATATTTTTTTATTCAGAGATAAATGCTGTAATTATGAGCATTTTGGTTTAGAATTTACATATATTAGTTTATAATAATATTTTATATAAGAATGCAAACAAACATTCTTTTTTTTTTGCCATGAAAAATTCTGGTGTATTTTCAAGTACACTTTACTAAAAAACTTAATAACGTAATATCTTACCTTCATAATTTGCGTGGACCTTATATATACTTTATTTAACATTGTGAGTACAATATATTTTTTCTTAAAGGCATACAAATGTATTTAAAAAATTATAAACATTATGTAGCAAAAAATTATTTTTTAAAAATAGTTAATTTCCTATTAAAAACATTTTATAACTTATATATATAAAAATGTTAAATTCAGTAGATGTAAAACTACCATTTCAATGATACAGTGAAATTTTACATGTATAGCTGCAATAGTAATAAAAAATGTACCAAAAGATGAAAAAAATGCCATTTTGAGAAAATTAAAAAAACACTTTACATACCTAATTTTTATAAATTTTAACATTTTAAAAACATTCTTGGCATGTTATCTCGTTGTTGTTGTATTTCTCTATTATTCGCCTTTTTTTGAATAATTTTTCTGGCTTCTTTTGTGCGCTTTTGCACTTTCATATCGCCTTCGCAAATTCTAGTTTTGTCAATTTTGTGAATTGAAGCTTGCGTATTTGAGTCAGGATTAATGTTCATTGTTTCAAACAGGGCAACTAATTTTTATTTCTATCCATCTATCGACATAAGTATTTAAAAATCTCTCTGCAACATATATTTGCACTTTTGTATCTTTCCATATTATATTAAATTTACATAATAAGACATTCTTTACTTAGTAGGGATACTTTATCCTTATACATCTTAATTATTAATCGCCCATTTTTGAATACTACCGCTATAATGATTTTTTTCTTATAATTAATGAGTTACTAGTTAGTATGAGTATTTGATAATTAACTGACGTCGTACTTTTCTTTTTACGACTCAGAATAAATTAACATTTCTTAAGGAATTAAAAACCATGACTGAACAGATAACAATACTTACTTAATCTCAGCAAATTCATAAAATTTTGTTGAAACTGAGGCAAACATACGTACAATGCACTTTGTGTGCCCCTTTCTTTATGTCTCTGTATATATATGGATGCATTATATTAATACACTAGATATATTGTTAATAATCGTATCTAAGAAACTAAACGTACAATTTTAAAAGTCTACAATATGTTCAATTTTTACACGGAAAAATGACTCCATATATATTTAAATACAGATTTCTTTTTAGAATTAAAATGTTATTCAAGGCTGGTTTTCATATCTAAAAAATATTTTTTTTTAATAATGCCTATTTAGACTTCATAAGATAATATTATATATTTTCCTTTAATTCGGTTATATATTTTACATTTTTATTTTTATATGTAATTTTTAGATTTTATTGATATATGTGATTTAATTATATATCTTTTCTTCTATTGTTCTTCTAATTTTATATATTTTCTCATAAAACTTGAAACTAATTTGAAATTTTATGTACATATACAAGACAAAGTGGATTTTATGCATATGTTGAAAAACCATTCGTTTCTTCGCTTTAAAAGTTAGAACATTTAAACACTAAATTCTGTGTGTAGTTTTATAGTTCACTACACTATACATGTTCAAATTTATTTTCAGAGTCACAAATTGTTCGAATTCATTTAAAATTTGAATATTCAAGATACCCGATTGACTCAGTTGTCTGAATTTCCTTAATGAATTCAGCTTTTATATAAACTCACTGCTCTGTTTAAATAATTGGTTCTAATCATTTGGTTTTCCTTCTCTTTCTGATTTACGAACAGTAGCGCTAGGTGATATTCATAAACTAGGATGTTTTCGGAAAGTTTATTACAAATTCGATATTTAGAAAGTCGTCTTGTCCTTAATATAAAGTTTCCAAACTAATTATTTTCGCGCAAAACTTTGTAAAAGTTTAAATGTTTTCAGACTTCTTTGTTGAACGAAGACCACTTTTGAAGTCTGCAATTTTCAATCATACTAGAAAATTTTCCTATAGCTCTCTTTAAAAATCCACCTCCTTGAATCTTTTCGAGATTTCTTTATTCTTAAGCTATTGAAAGTTTAATTAGTCATTACAAAGGAAATATGTTTGTTTTTAGATAGAATTTTTAAATTACTGAATTATGTTCAGCTAGGTCTGTCTGTTATATCATAAGCTAGGTCTGTCTGTTATATCATAATCTCAGCCCTTTCCGAATTGATTTAAGTTTCCTTCTTCATTAGAGGTAAATAAGCACGCATATTGCTTAGGAATACGTTATAGACACTTTTACAGTGAAACTAAAATGTTATTAATAATTTGTGTTAAATGTTCAATGTAAGGAGAAATATGCCTTGAGATGCAATGACGATTACAGTAAAGAATGTTATTTATTAAGAAAATCAGTTTATCTGTAAAATATATATTCCCTAGTTTTATATAAATGACGGAAGTATAAAATTGTTACTAATATATTAAATCTTTCTTTTTTAAGTTGCCCCAAGAAAGCGTATACAAAATATTTCTGCTATATATATTTTATTCGAAACTTATAAATGATTTATAAATTTCAATACAATAGGAAACTTTCTGTTTCAGGAATTACTTTTAAAGTACTGTTAGAAAAAAAATAGTTTGTAATACAAAATTTAAATTATTATTTAAGGGGATCGTGGACTTTAAAATTACCAAAAATTGAGCAAAAATTGGAATTTTTTGGGGTGATGTATTAATATTTTAAAAACATGTAAATATTGGAATGAAATGCATTTAAAATATGTAGTGAAAAGTAAAATGAAAACTTGGTGGCTTTACAAAAGTTAGTATTAAAGGTAGGTGAAAAAACATGTTTTAAATGTATTTTTCTCAAAATGAGTAATTTCCAGATTTGCAAGTCTTTAAAATGCTCCTCGCGTCATAATTTTTGACGAAAGTTTATGAAATTTATAATAAAGACTCCTGTAATACATGAAAATAAAGTTATGTATCCATTTTAGGATTCGAGGTCATTAAGGTTGTCAAAGTTTAACTTAAGTGTACAAAAGTACAAAAATTTCAAGAAAATTCAGAATGCAAGCATAAAAATATTTCCTGAAAATTAACTTTTCAACGAAAGTACAAAAAAATACATAACTCTGTTCACAAAGTATTTATAAGCAATATAAATGCAAAATTAAGGGGAAAAGTTTAAAATTGAGTCGCAAGGAGCATTTTAAAGAAGGGTAATTTAATTTCAATTTTTTAATTATAAAATATATTTTAAAAAATATCTATAAAATTTTATAAGGTGTTTAATATTGTTAGACTTTAATGAATATATAAGCAAAGTTTCATATCTCTGTGGCAAAAATTTCAAAAATCGCTGTGAAAGGTCCACCATCCCCTTAAAGGGCCACATTTTTTAACACACTACAATTGAAAACTATTTATGAGGAAAAAAAATTGTATTGTAAAATATTACATACAATTATTTTTTTCAATTCTGTCGACTGAAAATCCGTTCTTGTACTATTAATGTATATTGTTTGCATTTTAATTACCATTAGCAGCTGACTCCTATTCAATGAAAGAAAAATTTTTCTTTTATCTTTAATGCATTTAACAATTTCTAAAAGCACTTGGGGAGAAATTTCAAACAACACTGAGAAGTTACTATTAATTCAATTAAACCAATCACGTAATTTAATTACTTATGCAATCAAAAGCCCCAAAAATATATGATTGAAAAATGGATTACGAAAATAATTGCACTATACGAGACTGAATACTCAACCAGCCAAAAGTACGGAAATTAACAAAAGATTTGACATTATTTTGGTTCAATAAACCATTGCTATACTCATACGGTATACGAGGCAGCATGTGCTTTTCTTTCACGAACATCTCCTACAAGAAAAAATTTATGCTTTCTTAATATAGAGTTTTATTAAATTTTTTCGGAAAACAAATTTCATGAAGTTTTCCTTAGACTGATTTTACCTTTTCATGTCTGTTATATAAATAATGAACCCTTACTTTTAGTTCTGTCTATGAGAGCACATATATTACTAATTCTTTTATAATGGAAATATACAGGGTGGTTATAATTAAAGTTCCACTTTGAAATGGTCATAAAAGGAAAACTATTGGACCAAATGTTATCAAACTTGGTAATAGTTAAAGTAGGTCAAGGGAATTTCTTTTCCACAAAAAAAAAAAAAAAAAAATGTTCAAAAACTCACCCCCAGGTGGAAATGGCGCTGTTTGCAATATTGTTAAACGAAATAACGGTCGGAATCTAACTTATACATTTGTTACATGGGTTTAACATTTTGTATACCCTTAAGAAACACTGACCTAAGCAAAATTACCATTTAATGTGTGCGAATTCCGGAAATCGTTTTCTTACAGATCGCTAATTTGTGAAGACCTCAACCCCTGTGACTTCTGGCTATGGGGTTATCTCAAAAGCACTGTTTATGCTGATCATCTAAAGAATTTGGCGGAATTGAAAGATGCGATACACGGACGTGTCCGTAACATTCCTCCTGATATGCTAAGAGCTACTGTTTAGAATGCAGTAGTGCGATTTAACTTGCTTTCGGAAAATGGTGGATGCCACATTGAACATGCTTTGTAACACGTTTCAGAAACGATTAGACACATTTTAAACCGATGTTTTCACGTCTTATTTCGTTTAACAGTGCCCGAACGACTAAAGCGCTGGTACTCGGTAACGGTACCTATGGTTCAGTTCTCACTATTGGCATGGATGTTTGTAGTCGTTTGGAATCAACCTAAAACAGTAGATCCTGGTTTAATTAGCTCTCTTGTAGTAAATAATGACCGTATCGCTCCCATCCAACTAACCACTTGGTAAATTCTAACCCTTCCGTTTTTGCTTAATACTTAGGCTTAATGCTCTTTTTTTAAATAAATGTACCCTCGGATCGAAAATAGTGTGTAATGTAGGATTTAAATCATTATTTAAAACTCCAACTTTTTTAATGCAATACAGAGAAAAACTATTTGTTGGAGGCAATTTTCTTTTGTAAAATATTACTGACAATTATTTTTTTTCAATTAACATTTTTTAAATGAAAAAATGTCCTTGTGCTTTGATTGCATATTGTTTGCGATTCAATTACCATTGGCAGCTGACTTTTCTTCAATGAAAGGATAATATTTCGCTGTTACCTCTAATGAGTTTAGCAATTTGTAAAAGAACCTGGGGGGAATTTTCAAACGGCACTGAACAATTAGTATTAATTTAATTGAACCAATCACGTAATTTAATTACTTATGTAATCAAAAGCCCAGAAAATATGTGATTTAATATGGATTACGGAAATAATTGTGGTAACTGTGTAAGACTGAATATTTAACGAACCAAAAATGCGGAAATTAGCAAACTATTTTACATTATTTTTGCTCAGTAAACCAATGCTATTCTCCCACTGTACGCGAGACAGGAAGTACTTTTCTTTTACTAACATCTCCTACAAGAAATTACAATTCTTAATACACAATTTTATTATATCTCTTCAGAGAACACATTTCATGAAGATTTCCTTAGACTGATTTTGACTTTTAATGCCTGCTATCTAAATCAAGAACCCTTACGTTACGTTCTGTTTATTTAAATTTATGAAAGCACATATATTAATAATTCTTTATAATGGAAATACGTATGTATGTATTCGTTATACCGTTTTAGACGTTTTTGTATTTGCCGCTACACTTCGTTAGTTCTAGCACTCCACTTATTGCTTATTACTTAGGTTTAATATTTTTTTAAAAATAAATGTACCTTTAGAACGAAAATAGTGCGTAATGTAGCATTTAATTCAATATTCAATCTCCAATTTTTTTAATGCAATACAAAGAAAAACTATTTTGTTAGAGGCAATTTTCTGTTGTAAAATATTACAGACCATTATTTTATTTTCAATTAAATTTTTGAAATGAAAAAAATGTCCTTGTATTTTGATTGCATATTGTTTGCGTTAATTACCATTGGCAGCTGACTCTTCTTCAATGGAAGAATAATATTTTGATATTATCTCTAATGCGTTTATCAAATTGTAAAAGCTACTGGGGTGAATTTTCAAGCTGCACTGAGCAATTACAATTAATTTAATTGAACCAATCACGTAATTTAATTACTTATGTAATCAAAAGACCAGAAACATATGACTGAATATGGGATTACGGAAATAATTGTGCTATACAAGACTGAATATATAACGAGCCGAAACTACGGAAATTAAGAAAAGACTTTGCATTATTTTGGCTCAGTAAACCAATACTAATTCCCCACTGTACACGAGGCAGCATGTATTTTTCTTTTAGTCACATCTCCTGCAAGAAATTACAATTCTTAATATACAGTTTTTTTACATCTCTTCGGAGAAAACATTGTATGAAGTTTTCCTTAGACGGATTTTTACCTTTTAATGTCTGCTGTCTAAATAGTGAACACTTACGTTAAGTTCTCTCTATTTAAATTTATGAAACCACATATATTTATAAGTACCTATAATGTAAATATGTATGTATGTTCTCATTATACCATTTTAGGAGGGTTTTTTTTAATTTGCTGCTTCACTTCCTTAGTTCTACCACTCCCCTTATTGCTTATTTCTTAGGCTTAAGGGAAGAAGGGACTTTCAACCTCGTGTTTTGTTAAATTTTCAATATTTTACAGTATATAGAAAGTGAGAGTAATTAATGTTGTTCTTTACTACATTGAAGGCACTTAGAATTCAGAAATAAGTATTTTGGAGAAGAATAAAACCACTTTAAAAAAAAAATTCTTTAAAATTGCAAAAATTTTTGAAAATGCTCCCTGCGCCTTAAGGGAACAAGGGACTTTCAACCTCGTGTTTTGTTAAATTTTCAATATTTTACAGTATATACAAAGTAAGAGTAATTAATTTTGTTCTTTACTACATTGAAGGCACTTAGAATTCAGAAATAAGTATTTTGGAGAAGAATAAAACCACTTTAAAAAAAAAAAATCTTTAAAATTGTAAAAATTTTTGAAAATGCTCCCTGCGCCTTAATTTTGTTCTGATTTCTTTCAAATTTCTCACGATTGCTAACTACAGTGTTTGTCCCCTTAATAAACTTTTCAAAAAATAAATGTACTCTTAGAAAGAAAATAGTTTGTAATGTAAAATTTTAATCATTATTTGAAAGTCGAAATTTTTTATTGCAATACAAAGGAAAACTATTTGTCAGAATCAATTTTCTGGTGTAAAATATCACAGATATTTTAATTTTTTTCCAGTTAACTTCTTTAAAATGAAAAATTATTCTTGTACTTTGATTGCATATTGTTTGCGTTTATATTACCATTGACAGCTGCCTCTTCTTCAATGAACGAATAATATTTCGCTATTATCTATAATGCATTTAACAATTTCCAAAAGTACCTGGGGTGAATTTTCAAACGACACTGAGCAATTACTATTAATTTAATTAAACGAATCATGTAATTGAATCCCTTATGTAATCAAAAGGCATGAAAATATGTGACTGAATAAGGGATTATGGAAATAACTGCATTATACAAGATTGAATAATGATCCAGTCGAAACTACGGAAATAAAAAAAAAAGATTTTACATTATTTTAATTCGTTAAACGAACACTATTATCCTCTTCTAAGCATCAGATTCTATTGGTTTACTAACGTGTTCTCCAAGAAAAGATTCACGAAACCTTAATATATAATTTTATAACATTTCTCCAGAGAATTGTTTTTCATAATGTTTTCTAAGACTGATTTTGTATTTTAATGTCTCCTATCTGAATCATGAACCTGTCTTAAGTTGTGTTAAGTCTATTTAAATTTATGAGAGCACATACATTATTAATTATTTGTGATGGAAATATATTGTATGTATTTATTAAACCGTTTAAGTAGTTTTTATATTTGATGTTTCTTTTTGTTAAATCCACCCTTCTCCTCATTACTTATTACTTAGGCTTAATACTCTTATTTAAAAGTAATTATAATTAAAAGTCATTTAAAGTTATAATAAAAAGAAATGGAAAAGAAAACAAAATAGAATTTCAGAAAAATATATTCCTAATGCTCTTTATTGACATTTTAAAAGTGAAATATTTCTTTTTTCACTTCAATAAACTGTAAGTGATTTTATTATTTTTTTTTTGCGTTTAACAATACTTTCCTCTGACAAGAGGAATTTAATTTCCATAAAATGCATTTGCTTTAGTTTAAACACGTACAACACAACAATAACATCTTAATAGCTTTCTAACAGTGGAAAGGTGGTATACTTCTTTTTGACCTAATTTTAGAAGTAATGAACAGGGGTTGTCACGACGTAAACGTCCTGAACACTGAGAAATGGAAAAGGTGCTGATTCGTTAGTTCGGAGAGTTTGGTTATAATGTAAGTTAGAAATAAAATATTTCCCAAACTTAATGCCGCTTATAACTAATCTGCAATTCTGCCTATCTCATTCTCCCTCTATTAAATCACAATAGGAAATATTTCTCACGAATAAAAGACATTTTTTTTGTAGTTCCATAAAACATCACGATTTTTTAAATCTACACTTTGACTTATTTATTTTGAGATGTTGATATTGTACACGAAATGTCATGTAAATCATGCATATATGATTTCAATGGATAATTTTTTTTTCTTTATGGATAATTTTTTTCTTTATGGATATTTTTTTAATCTTAAGAGCTAAGGTGTTGTGATTGATCAAAAATAAGCTCTTTCAAGAGTTATTTGATATCTTATAGGGCGTGTCGAACCAATATCTTTTTAAAGTCAACTAGAAATTTAAATATTTTGAATAAAAAACAGTATAGTACTTTTCTTGTAAATAATAGGAAGTTTTTTAGAATGGTTTGAAATGTTCGGCACCGAATACTGATACTTTATAATTCCTGCTACCGGAACAATGCCTATTTAGTTGCATTTAGAATAAAAATACCTCAAATAAACATTTTTATACGTTTCATGTACATGTAAGATTGTATACTTTAAGAATTTAAAACATTTACCAATTAAGAAAATAGCACAATTTTTCTAAAATTCAATTTTTTTTGTAATTTTTTAATCTTTACGTATTGCACTTGATTCATATGTAAAATTTCCCCCACATGTGTATTACATTTCATTTAACAACTTGTGTACTCTTAGAATTTAAAACGTTTGACCAATAAGAAAATAAAGTAAATAAGAAAATAAAGAAATAAGAAAATAAAGTAATTTTGTGAATTGTTATTTTTTTTCAAAATTTTCAATCTTTATTGCACTTCTTTCATATGTAAATATTTCTTGATATACATATTACATTTCCTTCACACAACTTCTAAAATGTAACTTTTAGTTCAGATATGTGGGAATTCGCTTATCATCTGAAATGAGAGAAGTTTAAGGTATAAAACTGATATAAAACTTTTTCGACGAAATGTTGTGTAATTTTTAGAATACCCCTGAAAATAGAAGTAAATGAAAAATCAATACTTATGGATAAAGTGGAAGTGGTGGTCATTTACTTGAGCTCAATGTTTTCAAGACAGATATTTTGTTATTTTTTTTCCAGATTTTCTTTATTTCATTTTTAAACAATTTCTCACCCTTTAAGTTTGGTAATTACGAATAAAGAGTGTCGAGAAACATATCAGGGGTATGAAGATAAAGGGAAAACACAACGCAACAAAATTACAACAAAAATAATTGAAAGAATAAATGCATTTCTACTCAAGCTAAGTTTTTAATTTTCATTTTAATAAAGAAACATCAGATGATTTTAAATGGAATTGATTTTTTTGTATATTGACAAGGAAATAATCCATACCGACAACAGAAAAGCGATGTTTATATTTTATTGGTAATACCAAGTTTCACACGCAAAAGGGAAAAATATATTAATATTATACAAGAAAAATTGTATTTATTAAAACTAATGTTATGTACCGGAGTAACTATTTAACAAAATTACTTTTTTTTGCTTTAAAAAAATAAAGTAAAGATATTTATTTGCATGTAAATCATTGCGATATAGCAATAATATTATCGAAAAGATATAGAAGAACTTGATTCAATATAGAGACTATGAAAATCATAAAATAATATGCTTGTTATTTTTATGAATATTCATAAAAATATGAATACTTTTTATAAACATGCATAAAAATATGAATTTTTTTATTGAATATTAATGAAAATATGGATAATTTTTATAAATATTCATTAAAATAGGAATTTTCATAAAACTATGAAAATTCACATAATCTATATTTTTATGATTATTCATAAAAATAACGAAGAGATTTGACTTTTTGTTTTTAACTGTAAACAACTTGTTCTTCATAAACGAGTAGTGATTCAGAACATCAAAATAAGAGCAAATATAGTCATAATGAGTTTTTATTATTTTGTTGATATTTTCGCAAGACTAATTTCTCTCTTCAAGTTTCCACTAAATTCTGTAATGTAAAACTAATGTAATACAAATAATAAGTCAGTATGTTTTATACTGAAATGCGAAAAGTTTTCATTTCTTCATAAATAATTTCGTCCATGCATTTTCATAAGATAGTTTTTATGAAATAAACTTATGTAAGATAAATTTAAAAACGTTCGCATAAATTTTAAATATTTAAAAAATTTTCGTTAAAAAATGCAGCCTTTAGTATTCTTTTCTAAAATACATTTTTCATTGGATATCCATCAGTCATGAGCCAATGCAGATGCATTGATTAGTTTTCGTTATAAATCCCTTTTCTTTTTATGCTAATATGTTTTATATAAGAGCATGAAAAATGTCTCATATAAGGGTAAATTCGAAAATGGACTTAAAAATGTAAAAATTCATGAAAAGTAAAAAGTGGTTGTATACAAGTACTGAACTGTTAAATTTAGAGCACTAAGAGTAAAGTTAAAGAAAGTCTTCGATTTATCTGTACCTTGTCGATCTGAAATACTTTTACTTGTTTCTTCCAGATATGTCTATTTTATTTGATTATAGTGATGAGTGAACTTTCAACATAGATATATGGATCTCTAAAACATAGATTTCAATTTAGATTTGATTATTGTGATACGTGAGATTAAACATAGATAATGCTACTATTATTGGTATCAATTTTAACTATATATTTTATACTTACGACTGGTGTATTTTATACACGCTGCAGATATCTCCAAAAATGGTAAAATGAGGAAAAAAAAGACTCAAGAGAAGAAATATAATATAACTCATTTACATTGATGATAATCCACCTTAATTTGTATAAACATTTCGTCTCTTGAGCGAAGATATAAAACCCCAGCGCGCCTAGCAACTATGGATCAAGGTTTTGTCCTTGTTATCGGTTCCTCAGCATGGCATAGCCTATAAATGTGTTGCAATCCCTAATTAGGGAGCTTGGATGCCACGCTGATGAGACAAAAACAGACTAAAGGAACATGATAATTCAAATGTCAAGATTTATCAATAGTAAAAAATGGTTGAACATACAGGGATTCAATCCCGGAAGGTCATAGTTTTCCTTTTCGGGCCCTAGCTGGTGCATTGCACATTGGAAAGTGCTTGTCAGTTTGATTTCGAGGACTAATATTACAGTCCCCAGTTCCTCTACCCCTCGTCCTTACGTGATGGAGTTCATAACTAGGGCATTTTGGGAGCTTTGGATGCGATTCCGAGGAGACAAAAAGGACTGAAATAAAATGAACTTAGAAATATCAAGATTTGTCACCAGTAAAAAATGGCCCAGAACTAAGGCATAATAATGGTCTAATAGTGTGTTTGGTATGTTTTATGTATTAATTATTTCATTTCGTTTCAAGTTTTAATAAGAAACTTAATTTCGTTCCTTAGTTATAATACAGTATAGAAATGTATGATTGTCTTGTGGGCTATCAAAAGACATATAGTGTTATTCTTAATGAATTATCTAAAATAAGGTGTTTAAAGTAAAATATTTAGGCATCTCATATCATACCCGATATTAAGAATCCCCATAGGGAAGTCTATTAAAACAACTGTTTTAAATAGCTATTATAAGTATATAATGAATGAGAAGAATTTTAATGACTGAACTTGAGCTGACAAAAATTACAAGAACTAACTGTGATAGATTTCTTATTCATAAATTAGTTATAATTATTTTTATCAGGGTAATAACTCTCTTTTAAAACTTTACAATCAGTTTCATACATTTTTTACTAGCCAGAATATTTTATTTCCACAAAACGTTTTCTAGTCGAATTATTTTATTTCCACATAAAGTTTCTACCAATTATCTGCGTGATAAACATGAATGAATATGAATTTCAAATTACTTAATTATTTTTGCAGCTAATACAGTTTCTTTCAGCTTAAAAGGGGCATTTCCTTATATAACACACAACTGCAACAATAATTTCCTTTTGATATGATTATTATTGATAGATATGAAATACGACGTGAATGAATATTCACTTTTATTCATAAACCTTAGATAGATTCATATTAAACATTTGAAACTGTTTTCAATTTTCCAAGGGCCTTTCTCTTAGAATTCAGCATTTTTTGCTTCCCAAATCATTTTCCCTTAAAAAGAAAAAAAAGTGTTAAGGAATTCTGTCGAACAGCAAGTAAATGGAGTCTTTTCTCACAATCTTCGCTAGGGTGTAAACTTGGAGTTTTTTAGCATATGTGATAGTTTCTTGCATAAGAAGCATTTGCAACAATTATTTCCTTTGGATATGACTATTATTATTAATAAATGCGATTATTATTAATAAATAGGAATGCAACGTAATTGAACATGTATTTTTATTCAAAAATCTTATCTAGATTCAAATAAAACATTTGAGACTTTTTTCAATTTTCCAACCAATGCCTCTTTTCTTCTAATAAAACATTTTTCGCTTCTTAAATCATTTGCCCTAAAAAAAAAAGTGTTAACAAAATCTCCCGAACAGCAAGTAACTGGAGTCTTTTCTCGCAATCTCCGTTAGGGTGTAACCTTGGGATTTTTCAGCATATGTGATATTTTCTTACATAACAAGCATTTGCCGCAATTATTTCCTTTGGATATGAGTATTATTATTAATAATTACGATTATTATTAATAAATAGGAAAACCACGTAACTGAACATTTATTTTTATTCATAAATCTTATCCAGATTTTTAAAAAAATTTGAGTCTGATTTCAATTTTCCAACCAACGACTCTTTTCTTATAGAATTTTTCACTTCTTAAATCATTTGCCCTGAAAGAACTGTTAACGAAATCTCCCTAGAAGCAAGTAACTGGAGTCTTTTCTCACAGTCTTCGTTAGCGTGTAACTTTAGGTTTTTTTTTTCAGTATATGGGATTTTTTCTTATATAAAATACATCAGCAGCAAGTATTTCCTTTGAATACGATTATTATTGTTAATAAATACGATTATTATCAATAAATAGAAATACGTCGTAACTGGCGTATTTTTTTTTTAAACCCTAGGTAGATTCAAATAAAACGTTTGCGACTTCAATTTTCGAATACCTTTTTTTATTCTTATTATCTTGCATTTTTCGCTTCTCAAATCATTTCCCCTACAAAAAAACGTGTTAACGAAATCTCGCGAACAGCAAGTAAATGGAGTCTTTTCTCCCAATCTTCGTTAGGGTGTAAATCCTTTCGGTAATAATCCTTAAGATCCTGATCCCCGAAGAGCAACAAAACTCGACGCGACAAAAGCAGAAATAAAATTTGATATCGGGGAAAAAAAAACGGCATATCCCTTCGTATCCAGTAATGAGCAATGTAGGCGTACAATGTAAGAAGGAAGGAGAAATGAGCTAACAAGCGCGGCTTCTAATAATGGCAATGTTTGACCAGTTACAACTGTTTTATAAGGATTTATATTTTTTGGTTCCACGAATTGATTGCGGGACTGGATCACGGAAAAGTTCGCAAAATATTTTTCAAATTATAATTATTTCATTTCCATTAAATTTTGTTTTAAATTTAATTCTTTAGTTCTAATGCGTTTCATTGATAAAAAAAAGTGTTTTTAGAATTATTTTTGTATTTCTATACTAGCTAAATTAAGATAGATGATAATTTAAGGTACTTGTAAGCAATTACGTTGATATATTCTCAAAGTTTAGAGAAAAAATATGAATCAAATTTAATTATCGAGTAAATAAAGTATTTATTAATGGAAAAAATATTTTGATAATTATTTTTATTTCTGTAATAGCTTCATTGAGATACGAGATAAATACAGCTATTGTAAGCAATAACGTACATATTTTATCAAAGCTTAGGGGGAAAATATTAGGAACTAAAGCTTAATTCTTTAGTTCCTAATGCGTTTTATTTGTAAAAATTGTATTGTGAATTACTTTTATGACTATTATAGCTTCCTGCAGATAACAGATAATATCAGGTACTTGAACGCAATTACGTAGATATTTTGACAAAATTTAATAAATTTCCAAAACAAACAAACAGAAAAATATTATTAAATAATTACAAAATAAAAATAACTTTTTAAATACCATGTTTTTAAATTTTCTGTTGAATCATATAAACTTGACAATTCTATGTATTAATAAATACTTAAACCTTTTTTTTTGATGAATTATCCCATCAACTTGAAATAAAATGAAGTTAATTGGAAGTTAACTTGCGTTTAACTTTTTGTTCCTGTCCTGGGCGATAGATGGCTGCACCAGTCTACAAAACAAAATTAACTGAAAATAACTGAAAATGAATTTATTTATGTTTAAAGATGGCTAAAAGTATTAAAATAATGCATTGTCATCGCTTTCTGGGCTATTTCAAGAGTTTCAAATATCTAGATAGTCGGGAAGTTAGTTGAAAATCGATTGCAAGATTTGTACGAGACAAACACACAAATACACAAACAAGAAAGCGAGTTAATAAAAACATGGTAAAAATATCATTGATCGTCTTTGAACATAACAGAAAAATGAAAATGTAAAAACATGTGGAAAACAAACATGTTTCAGCATTAATTAGGGGCTAAATTTTATTAATGTGGATTAATTTTTAAAATAATGTTACTTTTAATTAGTACTATTTTAAAGAGTTAACGCTAAAAGTTACTTTTGATTTTAATGTTATAAATCTTCTAAAAGAGTATACTGAAGTCAACATTCACCATGGCCATTATACATAGAAATAGGTTTATAGGTGAGCTAGTGATAGACTCTGGTCCATTTAGACTGATTGACTCTGTCTCTTTTAAGCTGTAAATCTATTTTTTTACCCATTGTGTCCTCCACTAACAGTTTTAAATGTAATGTTTTTAATTTTTGTGTAATCTATTCTTTTATGCTTTTTGTGCTGAGTGATGGTACACATTCAGAACAGAAAAAGAACGGCGGAAAATTTTATATCAAGTGTCCCTACTAGAAGTTAAAAAAAAAGATTGAAATACGAATAAAATTATGAAATGTCCTTACTTTTTGACCAAAACGTTGCTATTTAATATACAATGTAATTACAGTATAAGGTGCTTCTCCAAATGCTTAAAAACGTCAAATGACGAAACATAAAAATAAAGTGTACAGGTATTAAATTTCTAAGATTTAATCTTTCTATTACAATTGAAGATTTTAGCAAATAGAGCCAAAATTTCTTTTGCAAATCCTGTTCCTGACTATGTATTTCACAGGTTTCAAAGTTTTTCACATGTAGATATTTTGACTATGTGTTTCAAAGTTTTTCACAGGAAATATAAAGGGGAAAAATTTTGTAAATTTCCTATTTACATGAGGAAGTAAGGAAGATATATAAAATAAAAGATGTTACAATAACCTTATATTAATTACAACATGATTGTGGTTTTGTTTGGGTATGATCTCAATCAAAATCATACCAATTATCTTTTGATATAAGTTATGCTTCAAAATCGATAAAATAAATGTCCCAAATGCGAGAAATCTCTAGAAGTAAGCTGCGTTAACCGATGCAAACGGAAATGATAACATGTTGAATAGATAAATATCTTTTTGAAGTCAAGCCACCATATTTTGAAACGTCATTAATCAAATTCCCTGATAACGTTACAATGATCAAAGCGAACATGTTCCTTAATAGAATTACCACAAAAGATTACATAGGATGATATTATTTAACAAATTTACGCCTGTGCGAGAACTGATATTTATGCCATGTTATAATATTCATGTACATGAGCGTATATTACAAAGTTATAAAATAGATTTAAAATCAACTACATTGTTTTAAAGCTAATAAAGCACTCTGTGTGTTTTGCCTGTACTTGTATGGTATTACTGAGTCTAAGAACAATTATAAAAAAATTTATCCACATTTTCCCCTTATGGTAACTGATATATATTCTCTATTCTTTATTATAATATTAATTGACATATATTTAAGTTTCCTAGTTTCTAAATGAAGAAACATAGCATAATCTGCTTTATTCTTCATCTAAATTTGTAAGTTATTCATACATTGTATACGAATAACTAACAAAATGTAAGATTAAAAATAATTAATAATAAGACTATAAGAATGATAATAATGTAATATAATTAGTTAACGAAATGTAATGTTGCTGCAATGTAATTAACATAAGAGTAATTTACACAATGTATATACAAAGTCAATCTACACAATTGTTTTATGCAGTTTTACTACAAGTACCATAATAGTAAAATTGTAACTAAGAAAGACATACTATCATATAATCCAACGAAATTTTATATTTACGATAATTGATATTTATTATTTGGTATAATGGGCCGGCAGATAAACTTATGTTCTTATGAAATAAAATAAGTAAATAAAAAACATACTGATTTTAACCAAAAATTTGCAAACTATACTTTTCATTTCTACCTACATGAACACTGTGATACTCTTTTTTTATACAAGGTGTGTATAAAACACAATTAATTATCTATTACAAAAAACGGTGTTTATATGTTATAAAAATTCATTTTTATGTCATTAATTTTTTTATATGTTATAACGCTTAAATGTTCGTTGCCAAAATTTCACTTTCAAATACTAATTGTCGTGTTCTCGGTAAAAAAAAAATTATATATGTTGTGATAGAAAACATTTGTATTTCACCTTACATGACTTTAAAATATGCTAAATTTGCAACTTTATTTGAGTTCGAGAATTTTTAAAGGTTTTCTAATATTTTCAAAATGAGACGAATAAATGAAAAAATATGCAATATTTTGTAGAAAAATTATTGTATGTAAAAGAATGTTCAATAGTTTATAGAAAATTTCATCTAGAAAATCGTTTAAACTTTTAGAATTTTAAACGATATTCTGTCGATATTGGAAGACTGCAGCTGACACGAAGTAAGCGAATATAACTCCTATTTCTTAACAGAAGGGGTGTTATTCAGGCATCATTTTCCCAGATTGTGACGTCTAGCGGCAGGATGATAGATTTCATGAAGCTGACGGTCAGATAATTGCCAATATCCCCTAAAACTGAATACTATAATTTATTAAAGTCTCTGAAAATATTTCAGAACTTTTAATCAGTTTTATACTGATTAAAAGTCTGCACTGAAATATTTTTTTGCATATTTAGAAAAATACAGCGGATACAGAGAAACTAATATAATTAAGATTTTTACATTTTTTTATGAGCTGGGATTTTGTATTTTTAACTATACATCAGTGATGTGATTCAGAGACAAAAATTACGAAATAAAAGTGAAAAAAAGGGTTTATAATGACGCCGTTTATTATTTCATGTATTTTGCAAAATTCATATCTTATTTTTTTCAATATATTAGAGTTAATCTATATATATAAAATAGTTCTGTAACTGATTTACTGACAGACAGGTAACGCACAGAACAAACCGCTGGACCTACAGGGCTAAAATTTTTCATGGCGATTTTTCATATAGTGTAGGGTTGCACTAAGAAAAATTTTTGAAAAATTCTTCTTAGAATTTTTAAAATTAAAATTTTAAGCTGTTTTTGTAACATTCTTTTAAGTTTGCATTTAAAATCATAGAGAGTTATAAAATTTATATCACTAGAAATATCGTAAAAATGCCTCTAAAATGAAATCTTTTTCGAATCTTTACCTCCATTTTCTGATTTTTGGGGAATTTTTAAAGATTAATTTTTAGAATTTAATTTATTAAATTCTGATCACGGGGTTTCTTTTCTTTTGGTGATTCTACAACTTAATTTTGCGTCACGTGCATAACAACGAAATAAATTGACAAAAAATATTAAAACACAGTAGAAGATATAATTTAACGACTAGACTAATTTAGATGGAAGTTTTTTTAAGAATTTAATTCAAATTAGTATGTTTTATGGATATTAACCATACAAATTAAATGCATACATAGGCCGTTGTATTTAATTTGAATATTTTCTTCTACATTATTTTGTCTATACAAATATCCGTTACGATTTTTTTAATAAATACATATATATATATATATACACTGCTGGCCACTGTAAATGCAACAACCTGAAGGAAATATGCAAATAACATGAAATTTACAACATGCATTAGCGGAGGTGAGATATGCAAATGATTAGAATTTCAGCGCAGACGCACATCACGCGCGCCTGTGGCGCCACTTCAAAGCGCTATTTAAGGTTTGGAGATTTCGACGAATTCTAGTTCGGCAATTGTGTTTTTCTTGTGGTTTTTTTAAAAAAACGATCAATTATGCCTCGTTGAAAACAGCGATTAGCTTTTGATCAAGTATCCGAGTTCGACAGAGGAAGGATAGTGGCCTACCGAGATTGTGGATTATCTTTCAGGGAAATCGGTAGTCGTGTTGGACGAAACCAAACAACTGTAATGCGGATATGTGATCGTTGGATGCAGGAGGGTACGACGGACCGGCGTGTTCGATCGCATCCACCTCAGCGCACCACTTCACGTGATGACAGGCAAATTGTGCTCATGGCAGTGACGGATCGCTCAGTCACATCACGAACCATAGCACAGCACATGCAGTCTGTAACGCATCATCCAGTGTCTGCGCGTACCATTCGACGCCGTTTACAGCAGAGTGGTCTGTCCGCAAGACGTCCATTGCTTTGTCTACCCTTGACGCAGAACCACAGACGTCTCCGCCGCCAATGGTGCGATGACAGAAGGATGTGGACAGCAGAATGGAATGAAATTGTCTTTACTGACGAGTCACGCTTCTGTCTGCAACACCACGATGGTCGCATTCGAGTCTGGAGACACCGTGAAGAGAGGATGCTGAACAGCTGCGTTATGCACCGCCACACTGGTTCTGCACCGGGTATTATGGTATGGGGCGGTATTGGATATCACTCTCGCACACCTCTAGTACGCATTGCCGGTACTTTAAACAGCCAGCGCTACATCTCCGAGGTGTTGGAGCCAGTTGTCCTTCCTTACCTTCAGGGCTTGCCCACAGCCATATTTCAACAAGATAATGCGCGACCACACGTGGCACGCATTGTCCAACGGTTCTTCGTGAATCGCCAGATTGAATTGCTTCCCTGGCCGCCTCGCTCTCCGGATCTTTCGCCGATAGAAAACATGTGGTCCATGGTTGCTCTACGATTGACCCAGATTCCATCCCCAGTTGCCACAGCAGATCAACTTTGGCAACGTGTGGAAACTGCTTGGTCTGCTGTACCCCAAGAACTCATCCAAAGTCTCTTTTAATCAATGCCGAGGCGTGTGGCAGCGGTGATCTCCAACAATGGCGGCTACTATGGCTACTGATTTTGGCAGGAACCACACTTCACAGAAGTCTATAAATTTAATCATTTGATACTTGGTCAACATGTTATCTACAAAATAAATTTTGTTGTGATATCTCTTGTCTTTCTTGGTGTTGCAATTTGGGTGGCCAGCAGTGTATTTTGTGTTATATTGATTGCATACATTGACCGTTTCATTTACTATAAATATATGTTTTTGTATTTTGTTTCTGACCGTTTTTTGTATTTTGTTTTTGACCGTTGTATTTAATTTGAATGTACTCCGTAGTGATCGTATTATTAAGCTAGTATATCAAATATTTAATTTCGGTTAGTTCAGGTTTACAAATTTAGATATTAATGGTAATGCTGATGAGAAGTTAGAAGATCATTTTCAGTTTAAAGTTAACAGTAATCTCCTTTTAAGGTCAGAAGTATGTTATTTTAAACGTTTAGAAGTGAATAAGGTATATAAATTATTTAAGTTTGCGATTGACTTGTAAAGTTATAATACAATGTAATGTAACACAGCATTCGATAGTCAATGCCTGAAAGAGAGCGACAAGCCGAGCTGCTCAAGTCAAAGAGTCGTTCTGCACTAGACTCTTTGTTTTGTCACGAATACCTTTGATTTTTACATTATAAGTCAGTGCAGGTAAATTGACTGAATGGCCGAGCACCTTTACAGCCGATCATTCAAAGTGAGTATTCACGAAGGAACATGGGTACACTTTTAATGTATTACTCGCCACGAACATTACAAAGTCACCACCTTAAGTTGTTTTCAATTGTGTATCTATTATTTTATTTCAATTGTGTATCTATTGGAAGTTAAATAAAACGGACATGATACTAGCGGAGACAGATATGAGATCTTTATGATTTCAGTGTAAACTTTTACAGATAATTATTTTAACATTCACTGTGTCATGTAAAAATAAGGCTCTGTCTTTGATATTTTACCATAATTTGCAGAATAAAATTATTAGAAAGATAATAAACAAGATTTTTCCAAACACTTCAGAAATTGAATGTAGATACAAATATTCCGACAGATTCATAAAGAATTATATTTGTGATTCCATTGTATCGAATTATTTAATTTTTCCTAGTTACATTCACATTTTAATTCCCTTACATCTACCAGTAAAACGTATATTCCTTTACATTCATCGAATCGGCAGAACTTAACAGGATTTTGAATTCGGTTCTGATTATACGCGGGGAAAATCCAATTATTAAAAGTTTATTTATACATAAAAATCTTCCGTTTTCATTAGCAAGGAAATAAATTAATTCCGCTGAAGATTCCTGATATTGTATGCAAATTTGCCGTCTGTAAAGTTCTCAATAATTTTTTTTTATTGTTTACTTTTACGATTAATTCAGGTGATGGAGTTTTTGGAAAACATTGAAATTTGTTATCTTGTTTATCTAGTTAAAATGTATAAATATCGCAGCAACCTTAAAATATTTTGCTCTTAGGATTTTTTAGGAATAGAAGGAACACTAATGGAGTAAAGGAAACTACAGCTAAACAGACATACATATTTTTAAAAGTTAGAAAATTACTAAAACAGAGACAAAAAATTATAAAATCATACACTTATGAGTTCAGACATAAATCGTGAAGAGTTACGAGAAAGGAAAATGAGTGAGACGAGATGATTATAAATAAATTCGAATAATTCTCGAAGAAATAGGCATTGGTTTGAAAATAAATTCTTCAGCCCGAGTAAGGTTTAGAGATAATTTTAAGGAATATACATTTTTGTACAGAATAGACATTTTTGTCATATTTTTCCGAATATTTTAAGACAACACGTTTATTTATAAATACCAAGCTGCCGGCACTTAATCCAATAGCATTCTGGATTCTCTATACTTCGGAACAACAGAATTAAATCCGGTAAAGACAGGGCACGTTTCGGGGTCGTCGCGGTCTATAGGTCGTCCTGAATCACAACGAGTACAAGCCATGGAGTCCTTACGTCGAATACAAAATAAACATGCATTGCTGGGACAAGCGATTTTCAAACTCGACTTTTTTTAATTTTAATTTTTTTCCTATATATATATAGAGTGCGAATAATTAATATTCTTTTCGAAGATCCTTAGAATTCAAAGTAAGGATTTTTTGGCAGAATAATGGCTGTTTGAAAAAAAAAAAAAAAAAAAAAACCGCTAGCATTTTTAAAAATGCTCCACGCGCATTCAATATCATTTAAAAATATTATTTTTTAAGTATAAGTTTAGAATATATATATATATATATATATATATATATAAATATGACTGTTATTTCTTTTTTTACATTTTTGAGTGTGTTTACTTTGTTTTATGGTCTATAAATTCAAGAAACAAAATTGTGGTTTCAAACAATAGTGCATAGTTTTGTGACAAACACTTCATATGACAATCCTGAGAAATTTGGAAGAAATCAGACGAAAATTAATGGCATGGAACATTTTTGAAGAATTTTTTCTTCAAAAATTAATCAGGTCTTATTTCAAAGTTTCCTCTTCCCCGAGGTACTTATTTTTGAATTCTAAGTGTCCTTAAGGTAGCAAAAAAGTGTATTAATTATTCTCAATTTAAAGCCATATATATATATATACATACATATATATATATATATATATATATATATATATATATATATATATATATATATATATATATATATATATATAAATATATTACATTACATTGCATTTAGGTTCAATGGAAAGTCTTTCAATATTTTACTGACTTTACCCTAGTAATTTATTGATATTTCAAAGTAGATTTAACAGGCGAAGAGAATAATGTTTTAAATGACCAGTTCACTTTTTCATCAATGGTCCACACAGTATGCTATTACTTTCAATATTAAAATTCCAAAAACAAAGAGGTCTCCTCAGAGCTCTTTGCTTCAAAACTAGACAGAATTTAAAAAAATAATTTCCGAAGTCCATTTGTTAGTTTTCGAAATGATAGTTTAAGTAATAAATGCATTTATTTTTTTAAAATATTAAAAATAAATATTAATGTGTATATTTCAAAAAATGTTGACAAATATTTGCTTATGGTTAAAATATTGCTAAAGTTAGCGTGATGAGAATCAAAGATGAGACTATAAATGCAAATAGCTGAACTATTCAAATAAATACCTAACAAAATATATACTGTATTCATAGAACATAAATTAGAATTTAAGGAAATTTAGTAAATATAAATATAAATATAAGGAAAATTAGTATAATTATGGTGCGTGCGTATTATTTCTGATTTAAATCTAATATGCATATATATACAAATTATAAATGTTTCATATTCTAGCATTTTAGGCATATAGATTCTTATATTAATAATACGTATGAGATTAAGTGAAAAATGTCAGTACATGAAACACATTCTTGTATTGCTTTAAAAACAATACCTTTCTCAATCAAATAATAGCCGCTGAATTCAGTTTCAGATATCGAAATACATTTATCAGTACTAAGTTTTTTTACTGGAAGCACTCAGTTTTTTACCTTCATTCGTTTTCTTCGTAAATTGGTTTCCCCTGTATTTATGCTTTTTTGGGCCCTTACCAGAGCTTTTTTTCACCTGTTTGCTATCCATAGCAATTAATCAGGAATAAAATTTTAAAAAAACAGACAGAAAACACCGTAAAAATCACTTGAAAACTGCGAGATATATCGAACAGAACTCAAACAACGTGGTTTCAGAAAGTAAACAAGCCGAATACCAACTACTGTAAAAGTTTAGTAGTACATATCCTACTGGAATCAGAAGTCGGAAAATATAAACCATGGGGTCAACAATGTCAATAAATAGAGTCAGAGGATGGACAGAAGTAAAGATAGGAGTACGAAAGTAATGTAAACAACGGACGGGTGATTTAAATGCCCGAGTTATCTGTTCTTTTCAGAATTTCGTGATTGTAGCGGTTGTAATTGGAATATGTTGATGCGGTTTGGTTTAAACGATTCAGAAATCTTCAAATATTATGAATATGCGAAAACTGAAAATTCGATTTTTCGATGGTTCAAAGGTGAGTACTCCCCTTAATGAAAAAAAAGCGTAACTTATCAAATTATTACGGAAATCAGTACAAAGAGGCCATGGCGAAATTATAAATTTTATACAAATTATTATCGCCAAACACATTCTGTTTCTCGTATTTGCACTGTAGACTGAAATATAATTAGCCCCTTAGCAAGAGAATTAAATAAATATTCATCGAAAGAAATGCTGAAATAGGGGAGAGATAATCTATTTAGATAATGCTTCGTGATATATATTCTACACATTTTTTCTTTTTTTAAATTTATCTTTTTATAAAAAGAAACTGAAATTCTCTTTCTTCAAAAAGAGGGAAATGTGAAGCAAACAATCCGAATTAAGTTAATACGTTAACGCAAGACAAGCTCTTTCCTTTAAAACCATTATCTAATAAGATTTAAATAACTTTAGTGATAAAAAACACTGCGCTTCAAGACATGCAATACTCCGTAGAAGAAAATATGCTTCCTCAAGTCTTCTTGGAGAGGGTTTCTAAGAAAACAGGATTTAAAGCTAAGTAGAAAGTAATCGCGAAGTTCCAGGACCCTTCTCAATATTTTTATTCTTATTATCGTTTCTCAAGAGTCTTCATCAATAGAAGACATCGTTCGACATGCTGGCGTTAAATCATTTTTGTAACATTATCCATCAATGTGACCTAAATATTTTTTTCACACATCTGACGTGTATACGTGGGATTAACTTTTTTAAGGCTTACATGGAGTAGAGATTACAACACTTGTTGTTTGATTTTCTTTTATTTATTTAATAATTTCATGCAGCAGATAGAGGACTTAAGAGGAATTATTGCTGTATATTCTCTCTTGAAAAAAAGCAAATATTGAAAGTGGTACATGATGCCTAAGGAAAAAGAGTGTACCAATCTATACTTCTTACTGTGAACTCAGATAAAATAATCTAAATAAAGATTTTAAAGTATTTACTTGAGACGAAATTTTATGAATATTCTGCTATATTTCTGCACATCTTAGGCGTACAGCTTATGTAGAATATTGTAAATACTAAGCATTATTTTATGCAAGAGCTTATATGATTTTGTTTTAAACGATTATATTTTTCGTAGCTATATATGCCATTTTGATGCTTGTAAAAAATATTGAGTAAAAATTTGAGTTCATACATTAATTTTACAATTTTCAGACATACTGACAAAAACACACTTATATATGAGATAATATTATATATATATATATATATATATATATATTACATAATATCAGATATTTCGTTCCACAATTTTATGATATATAAAGACATGTGGACATGTATAAACTTAATTTGTGATTAAGTGATATATTTGTTTTAAATAACAAGATTTTCAAATATGGAGAGTTTTTGAAAATATCATTCCCTCACATCACCGTGGAAGTTTAAATGGCAGCCAGCCAATAACATCAATGAGATTTTTTGATTGCGAGTCTGACCCCACGCTCAAAGAGGACAGCCATTTAAGTTGTTTATTAAACCGAAACACGTTAAATCCAGCTATTCACAAATCTTCTATATGTGCGAAAATATATGTATTTTGTTTATATTTCGATAACCTAAATAGATTGCCTACCGCATAGAAAAAGTTACCGAAATGAGCTTAATAATTATTAATTTAAAACATGTTTAAGAAATTAGAGTTTGATGAATTAAAGACTATATACCGCCGATTCCGGTTTTACGGACCACGGTTAATGGGACCATCCGCTTATTCGGACCGAATTCAGTCTTGTAACATAATGCATGTACGTTTAATCTTACCAGCCCGTTATTAGGACCAAAAGGATTGCGTCCCGATGTGATCCAATTAACCGAAATCGACTATATATATATATATATATATATATATATATATATATATATATATATATATATATATATATATCCTCATTGATACAGAGAGTTTCTTTACCTAGACGAACCATTACCGATTCGCCAAGCTTAATTTACATCCATGCTAACGAATCATTAGGTTTGTTCATAAATGTCCGGCTATCTTCCATGGTCGCAGTAAGACACAATCAGGAACAGAATTCAATTATAAAAACAGTGGCAAAACTTCTTATTTCGCGGTCTGAAATCTTTATCAACTGATGCAAAATGAAACACCGAATTAACACCGAAACGGCTAATTTATTCAAGCCATGCCGTTAAATTGAGATAACTGTGCTTTATTTTAAAAGACTTCTTTAAGCTGGTTATAACAGTAATTACCAAAATACTCATTTGATATTCTGTCTTTTTAAGGAAAAATCTCATTGTCGGTTTTATGAAAAATTCCCGGCATCTTAATTAATATGTTATATTTTCAATACTTTACTTCTAATTTTTGTCTATCTAAGAGTAATATGCAGTTCATCAACTTAAGAAACTGTCTCAAATTAATCATCTTACGGTTTCTTTCCATGAATTCATCATTCTTTAAGATTTTTCTTCGTCCTTTTCTTCTTCTTAGCAGGTAGTCAACGTAAGTTTTGAAGACAGCTTGGATCATCTATTTCAATCCTCTTTTATTATTGTTAGCTACTTTCTCTTCACTGAATTATTTCGACCTTTTATTTATAATTGATTATCCTCCGAGCCTTTATGTCTTAGTTCTTGTTCTATTTTTCATTATTTTGAAGCCCTTTTATTGAAGCCATTTAACACATAGTCTTTGCTCTAAAGCCTCTACTTTTAAAATAAAAATAAATTAGATTTCACCAAGTTTCTGCTTCCTTACTTTTTGGCGTCCAGATTTTCATAGTTACGTAAGAAATATGATCAAATATTTTTCACCATGGTAAAAAAAAATATATTTTTATGAATATGAAAGTGAAATAAAAATACATTTAAAAAAGTAATATCATACGGGTATGATCATTTTTTAGCAAAATATAAATTAAAACTACTTAGAATTGTGCCCTGCATCAAACATAGGTACGCCGGAAGTATTTTTTACATATTGTAAAGCATATTGAAGAAAATAGATATTAAATTGAATAATAAACATAGTTATTTTATTAACAAAATAATAAAACACAGGATTAACGGTGAATAAATTTAAAATAAACTTTAAGGAAAATTATAGAAAAAGGTCATTTAGAAAGTATGTACACGGATAGTTAGAATAGTGTATTTTTTATAAATCAAATTCATCTCTTGAGTCTGTTTTGTCCAAGTATTCGGAAACTGTGGGCGTTTTCCGGGAGGAGTCACCATGGGTTCAATTTAAATAATATTTAGCGAATTTCATCGAAAAATTCATGAACATTTATTTACCATGAAACTGTAAGGCATTGATGTTTGCAAACGGAAATGTCTCTTTCAAAAAGCAAAGTTTGTCTTTAAAACGCCTAGTTTCTCACAATTCTACTGTCTTCATTTGATGGGTAATGAAATTCGCGGTTACTATGTACAGTGTGTGAGTTCTAAAGGTCAGTTTGTATTTTATAAATCTCTGTTGTAACTTTTGGCATTACTACTTCAGTTTTTCGAAAGTAAAATACAATTTTATATAGTTAAGTGCTTTTTTCTATTTTTATTATTATATAATTCCGAATTCATAAGGCAAGTGAGTTATTTTTCTTGAGGTTCTGTTCTGTTCTGTCCTTCCTTTTCCAAACCCTTGGCTAAGCGAAGAACACATCTTAAAGTTCTCCATTTCACAAAATTTCATTTTTGTTAAATTAAACATTTAGTTGGAATTAAATTTGTTGAAAATGCATCTTAGATATTTGTCTTTTAATCTTAAAACGTATTTTTAATGAAAATATGCAGGGAAAGGGAGGGTGTGGGATCCCCATACAATGGAAACCATTGTACGGGGGTCACGGCAATGAAAAGTTTGGGAAACACTGGAGTTAAAATTCATTTGCAGTCTCCGTGCAATGGTTATTGTATTAATACCGATTTTGTAGCCCCTGTATGCGTTTCAGATAAAAATAAAATACTAAACCATGTATGCACATTGGCATCACACTTGTTCACGACCTAAATCAAAAATGCTACACTTCAGTCAGGGATTTGAGAATACTGGGGCTAACCAAGTCAATACATTATTGAGATCATACCGAATGCAGCGTTATTAAACATTGGTTTTCAAATCACCGTTTCTACGACAATGAAATAATCATGCTATACTATTCATAACTGTAGGAGATCCGTATATTTTAGTGGTAGGCTTGCAACGGCACCGTCTTAAAGAAAAGAAACCATGCTTGCAATGATCCACAGGCAAAGTTTGCTGTACTCATCCTGTCACTTGTATTCAGTCTCAATATATTCACCTACAGTAGTGGGATAGGCTTACAGCTACAGAAAACGAAACTATGTGTACAAAGATTAACGTGACAAGTTTGAAATATTAATCCTATTGACTGTACTACTTTGTCACTCGCTATATTCACCTGTTCAGGATCTAAAGAACAATTCAAGTGAAATACGGTAAGAGAATAACAATTCTTGCTATGTTCTTTAGCAGGGAAGTGCGAAAACGCGATTTCCTCAAAATTTTGAATGCGTGACTGAACACCTCTATCGTGAATTATGCTTTAAACCAGACGTTTTCAAGAAAATTCCCGTTGAAAGAGTTTCATTAGAGTTTAACTCATGCCAGTTGCATCGTATCTGATTACGTTTCTACATTCAGTGACTTTGATCGATCACCCTGTACAGTTTCAGTTCATTATCACCCTCATAAAAGGTGACAAATGCATTTGGATCTGAACGTAGCAGTGTAAAATATTAATCATCGACAGAAGCATTTTACGAATGTAGATGTGAAGGAAATAGATTATGACAAAGACTAACTTCAAAATGAAGTAATCTATCGTGGCTACAACAGTAACAATATATTTATTTTGCACCGATAGTAATGTTAAAACAACCATTATGACTCACTTTCTCACAAATACGATTTTTTAAAACTGTTTTATTATTTAATGTTCAATTTGTACAACTTGCTGATCGTAGCAACAAACGTGATATTTTTTTTGGACAGACAATATTTTAGTTATTTATTTCAATCTATCTTATTAACTTCACTAAAATAAATTTACACAGTTCATACCACCATTGCCAAAGGTATCCTATATCTCTTGCATAGAATTAAAACCTAATTACTACATGAAATATTTTCTGAAAGTCAAAAGCTGACATAGCTAACTAAGAATGAAAATACTAATTTAACATATCAACAAAGATTCAAATGTCAGTTGGATAACACATATTAAAATGTTTTAAAATGTCCAAATATTCAGGGGTGCTAATAAGGATTCATACTCGCCAAACCAAACGCTGCAGAAAACATTTGCTGTTATTTCAATTCAGTTTCCAAAACGCTAATGTTAAAAATTCCTTTTTTTTGGCGTACTTTACCTAAATTAGAGATATTTCTGTACGAGATAATATTTTACAGAGATACATGCCAAAGTACCAAGTAAAATGCCCCAGTTGAGCTATTATTGCATAAAAAACTTTACCTGAATTATACATGCAGTTTAAGGATAGGAAGATGCATTTGAATCTAAATTTACTTCTGTAATGAATTTAGAAACCTCAATAAAATACGTTACTTTCTACAAAAGAAAAGTTTCCAGAAAAACACATTCTAAAAAAAGTTTCAATTTATTAATTATGAAAGATCTCGTCTCTTATTAAGAGTGCCAGAGAAATCTTCATACATTCTGTTTAAAGCCTGTTAAGTATGGAATCCATCTGAAGTTGAAGTCTATTTTCAACTGAAAACAGTGGGATTTCTTCATAATGACCCCCTTCGGGAAATCGGAAAATTACATCTTGATCCATTTTAGTACTTGAATTAAAATTATGCTAGCCATTTTTGTTATCCACTTTCAAACAACTTAATTCCAATATTAAATTGATAGTTTCTACCTCCTCGAGTTTTTGATAGTTGTAAAATAAATTAAAAAGTTAGATTGCATGCTTAAAACTATAATATCACATTTACATTACTTTTTATTTTCCATTATGGAGTTTTAGAAAACAGTTAAAAATATTTTTCGCTTTGAGTAGTTTTTAATATTCTGTAAACCACTAAAGTATACAATTTAAAACACATATTACAGAATTTACCTGAATATAATCGATCATTTTGTTAATTATTCATTATCTAAAATAAGAAAATTGATATTTAGAATAAAATCTATTAATTTGAAGATTCGCATGGGTTTAAAAATTTTATGGCACTTCATTCGCACTATCTTAAAATAATCTAATTAGATGCATCTTACATTTTCTTCGGACTTTAATTCGTCTGAAGACCGAAATATTCCTTCTTTTCTGCAATATTGATTCGAAGTAAGTACCAGAAAAGGTACTTCGCGTGTTTTAATGAGGAATTAAAGAAAGTAATTAGAAAATTTTTAATCAAATTCTCTTTAACAGAAAAAAATCTAACGATTGTTGTTTTGTAACAATTTTAACTGTTTCAGTTGTATATTTCTTGTTTATAGTCAAAGCGCTTTTATGTATTTGTAAAATATTTAGAACTAGGGTAATGCATTATTTAAACAAATGAAATAATAGGCCTGAGTTTAAACAATTCAGTCTATTTCAATAGTCTTTTAACGCTTTTTCACTATTATATTAAATTAAACAAAATACTGAATTTTCTAAACTACACTAGCAGTTTAAAATATCCTTAAAATAATGCAATTTAAAGAATATTTAAAAAACAACGAAAAATAGGGCGGGCATTTAAAAAAAATCCTTTGTTTATTACTGTTTCTTACACTTCAATATTCTCCAACATTTAACACATGGCACAATATTTTCAAAACTCGTATGTAACACTTGATTTAACGGTTTCTATATTATATTTGAAAGTTTTATAAGCATATTCGTGAGGTGAATACTTGAACATGTTTTACTTTAGAGTACGAAATCAATGAATATATGTGATGCTGTAACAACATTTAACAATGATCAAACATTTCAGTCTATTTCAATATCTATTGTCTTATGACGCAACTAAAATATTTTCCACGGTTATATTAAATTGAACAAAATACTCAAGTTTATAAACTACACTGGAAGTTTAAAATATCCTTAAAATCATGCGATATAAATATTTAAAAAAAAACAGCGAAAATTAGAGTGGGTATTTTAAAAAAAAAAATTCTTTGTTTATTACTGTTTCGTACACTTCAATATTGTCGAACATTTAACACATGGCACAATATTTTCAAAAATCGTAAGTAAAACTTTATTTGTCGGTTTCTATATTATCTTTGAAAGTCTTATAAGGTATATTCGTCAGGTAAATACTTGCACATGTTTTACTTTAGAGTACGAAATCAATGAATATATGTGATGCAGTAACAACATTAAACAATAATCAAAAATTTGATTCTTAATTAGAAAAATATAACAATTTGTGAAAATATTCAGCACCGAGAAGTAAAGGAAATGTTTCCATGTACTTATTCAAACTGTAATCACTTTTGCTTATAATTTTTTTTTCAAAATATCATTAATGCACTATATTAATGTATAAAAAGAAAAAAATAATAATGGACATGAATAGCTGAACTTGGGAATATAACTGTATCAGCTTCGATGAAAACTACACTTGACATTTACGTTTACTTTTTATCTATTAATTTATCTTTATAGTTTCTTATCTTTTCATATATACGATCACAGAATGAATGAATCTTCTTCAGTTAATATATCGGGCATTCAAATTTCTATATATAAGTTAAAGCATTAAACATTTGGCAAGTTTAAGGGAAATCCTGTTTGACAGGAATTTAAAAATATTTATTATTTGTATTTTACGTGAAAAATTTTGCATTTAAATTGTCTTTCCATAAAAACTGAGAAAAAATTCAGAAAAAGCATAAAGAAATGCAAGCACAGTGTAAGAAACATGTTTTTATTTTGAAAAATATCTTCTATCAGATGATATGCAACGATTCCGTCGTTTCGTTCATTGTTCAAAGCATGTGGCGAAGGCATTTTGTGGAAGATGCTTCAGTGGACCCTGTACAACTGAAATAGAGTCCGTATGGAATTTATTTCTATGGAGTTTCTCCAACATTGGAAACTTCCAGGAATTGCATAGTCAGGACTGTAAGGTGGTTGTGGCACGGTTTTAATAATTTTTTTTCTCGAATGCGGCAGATGGTAGACTTGGACATTATTCTTCCCGTCATATGACAGTGTGGTTTTACTGGCCACTTTTCTGGGTGCATCGAATTGGTGGACCAGCATTATCCCCCCTATGAGCTGGTCCCGTTATGTTGAACTGAGCATTTGACCCCGACCCTCCAAAGGTAAATTTGAGAAATTGGAGGACATTGCAGCCACGACAGATTTTACGTGCACCAACCGCCATTAGTGTACACGGCGGTGGATTTGTCAGCGACAGGCATCGAACCCGCAGATAACAGCCTCGGCGCCTTTGCCAACCGGGCTACCATACCCTCGGGAATGCCAAGAGCATGCGGTGTACCCAGTTGGTCACCCTCCCAAGTACTGACCGCGCCCGATGCTGCTTGACTTCGGTGATCGGACGAGAACCGAAGTTTTAATATAAGGATATAAGTATTAATATTAAATTTGAAAGAAAAAAGATTCATAAAATTTATTTATTTTTTGATGCATTACAAAATTATTTTCAAACAAAGCATAATAATTCGTAAGCCTAAATCACTCACCTCTATTGCTGTATAAAAAACACATTTATTCTTCAAAGAGCTCCTTAGTGACGAAAACAAAATAGTCTACCACGTTTTAAAAATGTTTGCCACATATTCTTCTGTAATTCATAAATCCGTCTGCAGTTTACATTTTTCACTTTCGCATTGTTGCCACCTCGAGAAAAATAAACTCTCAGTTTTAAAGGAACGCCCTTCGTATTTTACGAAATCCTATTATGTTAACTCTTTCACTATAGTGTTTACATGATTTCATGCGCTGCAAAACAACTGTAATTTTGCAAATTTTTATTGTCAAATGATGTGTTGTTAAAATATACGGAATTTTCAAGCTAATAATGATGTACTGATAACATAATATGCAATTTCGTTCTGCAGATAGGATCAATTCATATAACGCTCTCAATCAAACTACACTATATAGTTTGGTAAAATTTATGTATGGCTCTTTCCACCGGGATAATTCATTCGTGCTCTTCATCCACGAAGCGTCATTAACGTCTGAAGTCACAAATTTCCAATAAAGTAACATCTGCCGTAGTGGGAAATTCACTGCGTATTATTGATCACTCGGTAATTATCTAATTAATTAAATTTGTTCTTGGTTTTTACGTCATGTAATCAGGTTCCAAACAATAATTGTACTTAAATTACCCACTTCCCAGCTCTTGATTTGCAGATAGATTCCGAGTATTCGCCAGTAATCTATAGTACTGCTCGACATGGCTGCAGAAATGAATTAGTTTATTCATGGAATTGTTCAATTACCGAAATAAAAATGTATTTGATATGGGAAGCGGGAGATATTTCCTTTTTATAAATCATGAATTTTCGGGGTTAGATATCGGAGAAAAAGTAATTTATATCTTCGCAAATCGAATTCACTTCTAGCTTTGTGAAAACCATAAAAAAGACTTATTCGCTTTACCATCAAGCATTGTAAAATATGAAACAAAAGATGTAGAATTTTGGAGTGTTATTAACGATTGCGTTCTTCAGGACATATGTGGTGATCAGTTTTTAGAGTTCAGATTTCTAAGTGTGTATGAAATCGATTTAACTCCAATAGTAAGTGCGAATGCTCTATTTTAAGATTTATGTTTTGGGGAAATTGCATATATGATATTTATTTTCTTTTATTTAACAAGTATGTGGGAAGATAATTTTTTTTTTACTATCTGTAAGAACATCCGTCTTCCAGACATATATGAACATTTTACCTAATTACAGACACACTCTAAAAGACAAATATTCCATTTTTCTTTTGTATTAGTTTGAATAGCTTTATAGAATGTTTAGCAAAGACGTTTTGTGCGTTTACGATTTCCAAGAGAAGGTTTTGTTAGGAAATCGCTTTGTCAAAACCCGGATAAAATGATAAAAATACTTCATTTCGCTTGTTTACTTACTTCAACACATGTCTGAGGAACACGGTAGGTTTAACAGAAATGGAACTTATCGGTCAATTAAGCGGCTCGGAGATTTTTGTTACCTCTCTGCACCAAGGCCACAGGCTAACTGAAGAACACATAGGCGGATAGCACTGAACCCGAGTCACTCGCCACTCCAGTCGAAAGTAAGTAAACAGTACTTGTTTGCCAGACATGTTCCCACGTAGGGTTAAAAACATGTTAAATAATAACAAAATTAATTACGATAGATAATTTCTACCAATGCATATATCTTGGATGGTATTAGTTATGCATTGAATATATATATATATATATATATATATATATATATATATATATATATATATATATATATATATATATATATATATACATAATTATGTAAACTGAAAGTAGCAGTAAGTAAAAAATGCGGCAATGAAAAACTGGAGCATGTAGAACTTTTATTTTTTATTAAAAACATGATAATTAGTAACTAAATAATAAAAAAGTAAATTTTTCTAACGCGAATTTCTTTAGTGAAAATATTCGTTAGTTGTGGATTGAACACTCATGGACATGGTATATATACACTCATGGTATATATACACTCATGGACAAAAAAATTAGTGCACCAAGAAGGAGTCGTCAAAATGAAACGAAATTTTACATACGTAATGACTTCTTTGATATAAGTAAATGATAAGAAAATCAAAGAAAAAGGATAATTTATTTCAGAGAAAAGGGCAAAAGAACGGAGGAGTTAATACTCCGTTGGACCCCCTCTAGCGCGAATGCACGATGCGATACGATCGGGCATTGAGTCATACAAGTTCTGTATGATGTCTTGAGACATTTCGTTCCATTTTTGCTGCAACCTTGCCTCTAGTTCGTTCAAACTCGTGGGATGCCCAACTCGTCGTCCCAAATGATACCAGATATGCTCGATTGGAGACAAATCTGGGGATCGGGCAGGCCAAGGAAGGGCAGTAACAGTGCGGAGACAGTCTTGTGACACCCTTGCCGTATGAGGCCGAGCATTGTCTTGTTGAAAAATGGCTCCTGGGAGCCGTTGCATGAGTGGCAACACATGTGGTTGCAGGATTTCATGAACATACCGCTGGCCTGTCATGGTGCCACGGAAAAATACTAGGGGTGACCGTGTATTGTGGGCAATGGCACCCCATACCATCACACCAGCTATGGGAGCGATGTGTCGCTGTACAGCAAAGGCAGGATTGAAGCGTTCACCACGGGCTCTCCACACACGAACACGATTGTCATCACTGCCGAGATAGAATCTGGATTCGTCGCTAAAGACGACCTGGTTCCATTCCGCTGCAGTCCAGTTTCCTCGTGCGCGGCAAAACTCCAAACGGAGGCGTCGATGGGTGGGCGTCAAGGGCAGCACACGTAATGGGCGCCGCGATACCAACTGTCCTTCAGCCAGGCGCCTTCGTATGGTTCGAGAAGACACATAGGCCCCTAGTGAAGGTGCTACTTGTGCCTGGATGGCGGCCGATGAAGCAGTTGGCTGTACGCGTGCATTTCTTACGATGTGACGGTCTTCCCGACGACTGGTCTGTCGAGGGCGTCCTGAGCCTGATCTTCGAGTACATGACATCTCTCGGGTCCACTGGTCCCAACACCCCCTCACAACACAATCAGAGCGGCCTAATTGACGAGCTACTCGCCTAGCTGACCAGCCAGCTTCCATCATCTCGACAATTCTCCCCCTCTCAAACTGCGACAACTGCTTATATTGTCTTCGAACACGGCGTAATGGCATGTCTATCTCAGCTCTTCTTTTGTAAATGATTCAGCACACTCAAACAAGCTTTGGTTACCTGTTTTATACTCCACAGAGTACGATGTTCAGCGCCCTCTACCGGCTATACGTAATGCGCAATCACGCTGCATTTCTAATCATTTGCATATCTCCCCGACATGTACCTCCATTGCAAGTTTCGCTACGATCCCGCAATTATTTCTTGGTGAGCTAATTTTTTTGTCCATGAGTGTATATTGATAGCAGGGGTATGAAAATATGTATATGCATGTTTTCTTATCTCAAATAACATGTGAAATTTTCTGGGGGCCTTGCAATCATAACAATCATAAAATCAGTTAGAGTAGGTTATGAATTGCTTATTGTAAAGTGCCACTCTAAGTGAATACTGTGGTAAGCCAAAACCTTGTAGTTACCTTGAAAACCGCGTACAGAGGAGTTTTTTTGATGATCAAACATGGGTCATCATCTATATAAATAGAATCCGATTCGAGAGTCGTACTTTATTTGTAATGCAAACATTGCATTGTTTCTCTTTTAATCGGTATACAGCGATGTACCCAAAATAAAGACAAAAAAGAAAAAAAAAACTTTTTGAGCTAACAGGCAACGTTATAAATATTTGTAGTATAGATCATAAACTGAGCCAATACCCCGACGAAAACTTCCCTAATGGATAAAGTTGATATGAAAATATTTTCCTGACAGTACTAGCGAAGTGCATATATAGGAAAAGACAGGACTTCTCTTCTTTCAGACACAGAAGAAGAGAATCGACATAGGATCGCATTGGATTCAAAGAAGGCGTCTTTATTGGCACCGAGATGAAAAATGTCTTCAACAGAGCTGCTAAAATTTTGCCTGTTATCAAATATCAGTCATGGAGGTTATGGTTTTACCACTGTAGATGAACATTTTTATAAACAAGAGAAGTTGATGAATGCGTATACATATAGAAAAGGGCATTGGATAATTTATGAGCTTTCTGAAGCAAAATATATAAAACATAGCTACAAATTGCGAATATTTTTCAAATCTAGGCATGAGAAAATTGTTTCATTCAAAACACTTCGGTGGGGACTCGCGAGATACGAATACCGCATTCGAGGTATATGGCAATTGTTTCTCATTAACCCTACCCTTGAGAATCGTCGAGTATAAAGGTCCAAATATACGTGGCAAATTGAGGTGAATAGTTATATTTGCCATTGTAGCTAGCGGATGTAGATTTCACGAATAGCATCAGCAAATGGAAGCTTTACTGTCAGATATTTTGCTTCAAATTGTGAAAAATTTCAGTAATCTAGGTAATCGTCTAGGTTCATTCACGTGACAGGGATTGGGTATTATTGTTGTTTTAAAAAATAGAAAATGCTGCATAAAATATTTCAAAAGAAAGATAGATTATCTACATGTGAGAATGATAGACATTTTCCCAATTTATCTTTCCCGGATTGTGATAGGATCATTGTCTTTTCATTAAGTAAATAGGCTTGACCCCTACATATTTGCGAAGCTTGATTCCAAGATGCTTTATCTTCCACTCCTGTGTTATTGAAGACTTATGCTCCCAAATCACGGGTCCCACCTTTAAGACTAATTTATCCATTTTGTCTTCAGCAGATATTGTACATTTTCTTTCGCTTTCAAACTTTTCCCCAAAGAATACAGTCTGTATTAAATAAATGCGGTTGACAAATAATTTGTAAAGTAAAAATAAAAAAAAAATGCTTATCCATTAATTTTATAGTTTCATCAATCTATTTACTTTTCCGTATCTTGCATCATGATAGATACTAAAAGGAAATAGAATTCAGAATCGATTTGTTATCAACAAAATCCCCGATTTTGAATTTATATGTAATTGTAATAATGCATAATATCCTCGCTTTTTACTTCTGAGAATACAGTGCTTCTAATAGAGAAAAAAAAACAGAATGAAACAAAAGTTGTTAAAATAAGGCCGCATCTTCGGATTTAACGGCATTTTTAATTATATTTGTTTGCATAGTTAAGTATAAAGTTCAAACCACCATGATGTTGTGTTTGTTTTGAAATTTTTTGCCGCTATCTGTCATCTGAAAAAAGAAACTTGTGCTTGCTGCATTTTTTTTTTAGGAAAGAGGTGATTACTCAGTACTGAGGCTTTTTGCGGCATTAAATACATGAAAAAAGGAAGTGTCTGATTTTTTGAACATGGCAAATTAAGAAAAAAAAATGTCATTTAGTTATTTTTTTTTTTGTCTAAAAGTAGAGAAAATGTATTGCAAAATAAAAAATAACGAATTCCAAACAAAAAGACTAAATACTTTATAGCTGAAATTTTTATGCTCTGAGTATTTCTGACAAATAAACAATGCTGATTTAAATGCGTATATTTTTAGTTCAAATGCTATGTAAAATCATGCAAACAAATATATTTATAGTAAAACTTTCATGGAATTTAAAAAATTTTAATTTTTCATAAATTTTTAGTAAAATTTAATTCTTACTGCAAATGTCCTACACTCCAATCAACTAAGCATATTTGTATTTCATTTTTGCTATATACTTCTGTGACATTTACCTGTGCAATAAATAAAAAGTTTTATATCTGAAAATCCCAAAAATAAACCAAAATATGTAGAAAAATGCAAATTCAAATTAAAATTCTTTTTCATGAAGAGTTGCATGTAAAATGAATAAATTAACACATCTTAGCTTTTAATTAAAAATATAGTTAGAAATGTCTAAATCCCTATTGCACAGTTTCATTGAAATATATGCTTAAATCTCGTTAAGTATTTATGTTTATCGTAAACAAAAAAAAATGAAAAATTAGTTTTTTGGAAAAGGCATTTAAAGATTTTACATCTGGTCTGTTAAGTATCACTTATGGTTTATTAAATTAGTTTAAGAATCCTAAAATATTGCCTTTTGAAATGGTATAATAAAGAAGTTTCAAAAATTTTTACCAAAACAGTCAGTTCAACGTAGGAAGATACGATAATTAAATTACTGACTATCAAACTTCTGTTGCAATAATAAACTGAGGTAGAATTATTTATAACATGTGAACAGGGTAACATGCCAAGTGTATGATGGGCTATCTAGAATAGCAAAATATATAATTTAGATGTTGCTTTTTCATACATTGCATGTACCTCAGTACCCGAATTGTAGAAATATGTCCATTTTTCATGCTTTGTTTGTATATTTTAGCTAATTATATATGAAAATCAAAATTTCTAGAATTCTTTAAAGGAATTATATATTTTCCGAAAAAAATTGTTAAATTGAGGTTTACATCAATTCAACATGTTTGTAATAAACTTCTGAAAGATTCACGACAGTAATATTTACAATTTTTTAATTACCTTACCATCAAACTTTTCTTGCAATACTAAATAAGGTAGAATTATTTATAACCTTTGAACACGGTAAAATATTAAGTGGGTGGTGTAGTTGATGATAAGTATAGCAAAATGCATAATTTAGAAGGTGCTTTTTCAAATATTACATTTACCTCAATACCCGAAATGAAAACAGGTGTTAATTCTTCACTTTTGTTTGTGTTTTCCAGTGATCATAACTGAAAATTGCAATTGCTTTAATTTTTAAGAATCTTTGAAATATTACATTCATCTCATATTTACAAAACATTACATTTACCTCAATACTCGAGTTGTGAACAGATATTTCTTCTTCCTGTTTTGTTTATATATTTTAGCTGATCATATCTCTAAACTAAAGTGACTTGAATTGTTAAAAGGAATTAAATGTTTCCAGAAAAAACAATAAAAAAACACACTTGACTATTCAGGTTTACATCCCTTTAACACGTTTCTATAAAACTTGTAAAAGACTTACGACAGTAATATTCTGAATTTTCTCCGAACAATGAAGAAATAATGCAACTTCATAACTTATTTCGAAATCCAAAGGGAGGCCAAGATTTATTCGGAATCCTCCCTTTGTTTTGCTAATAACATGAAGGCATAAAGAGTATATTACGTGGTAGGTGGCCAAAGAATCGCAGCAAAACTTTTTGGCAGAGTCTCAACATGTAAACAAAAAAGTTCATCATTCTAAAAATTAGCTACTTAATAATTTCTGGCTTCTCTGATTAATTGGCGTCTAGAGGAACAATAAACTTGCAACGTTCGCCTAAGGGTGTAATTCTAAACCCATTCAAGAACATTTTTAAGCGAATATGTGGAAACTTACTTCCAAGAAAATAAATAATTTTAAAGAAAGCGTTTTTTTTTCAATTTTCCGTGTTTCGTTAATTAGTGTTATAAACAAGTTCTCCATTAACTGAGCATAAAAATTTTTAATAAATATCCATTGCCTTGTCCAACACTTCCTAGCAGGACTGTTACTTATTTTAGGAACTGACGTTGGAGAAATTTTTATCAGGATTTCTTTCTTTTCAACCGTTTATGAGAGTAATAATTACTTGTTTGTAAATAATTCAGTTTTAATTAACCTCATTACTGGATTTTATTAGGTGTAAATAATGACTAATAGAATTTGTATCAGTATGATTTTTGTATCATTAGATGATAGAATTAATGTAGCAGAATTACTAAAACTGGGTTTTGAAATAGATTGTGAAATCTAGTGCTTCAACGTTATTTTATTTAATTATTTTTATTTTTTGCGAAAAACTTTCAAATTAAACTAAGAACTGATTTTTGAAGATGCAAATTTTTGCTACGAATGAACTCGTTATTAGATCTGCACATGTTTATAATGGAAAATAATTGTAGTTTTTATTCATAATAAAACAAATTAAAAGCAATTTTCGCCTAAAGGTATTTAATAGGTTTGATGTTTATAACTACTTTACTGTCTTCGTCGTTTGCTTTAATTTTTGAGACGCCATACATCATGTCGAAGACAATGCCCCCCCCAAAAAAATAGAAAATTATTGAGAGAGAAGAATTTTCAGAATTTACTTGAAAATAGAAATACCTTAAGGGCTATTTAATTTCTATGGATCTTCATAAGAATATACCAAGGACGACTTATGCGGTCTTCACTTAATTTATTTTTTATTTATTGCATTGTTTACAAGAGTTCTTTAATGCATTCTTTCAAAGTTCTTTTTGCTTGACGTCATTGCCCCAAGATGACGTGACTAAGATCTATTTTGAATAAAGCCAAAGATCACACCTTCAAATATGATATTGGATTAGCTAGTTGGAGTATGAATGAACGGGAAGCGAATCAGTGCGAGAAGTTCTTAGAGTGCTATTAGTTCATTTCAGCTTTGAGAGTAGTTCCAAAGTTCAGTTCTGAAGTTAGTTCAGCCTTGAAGACACAAAGAGCGCAGAATGAGATGTGCTGCTTGATGAGTAGAATAATGTTCGATTGGTATAGTTAATACCTATGTTTTTTAAACATTAGGCCAATTAATGGAGGTGTTCTAATAAGGGTAAGACACCCTAGACGTGTTTTTAATTCTGTAAAATGGAAGAATAGTGTTTGTATTTAAAATAAATGGGATAGGAACCATGAAATCTTCTCAGAATTTTAAATGATAGGTGTATTGTCTTGAAAATAAACTTCTTATTATAGGAATCTGGGGCTGTCATTTCTAGGTACAGCTTCAAAATAACCCTATCATTTTGTGAAAAGCCTAAGCTCACCACAATAAAACAAAGGAACCGTACACTCCTCAGTCCAATTTCTTTCGCTTAAAACTTTTACTGAATTGCTAAATATAACCGTAATCATTCCTAAAAAAAATTCCATTTTTGGTAATCATCCCACATTATGTTTATTTTATGTTCACATGAACTATTGGTTTATCTAGTGAGCACATGCGCCGGTCCAAAAGCTAACCAAGACCAAGTCTTTAGATTGTACGTAAAAACTTCTGATTTTTCTGATGTTTCTCAAAGGAAGAGGCCGAAAGAAATTAACCAACCTCTCGTCATTTCAAGGTTCAAACATTAAAATGGATATTTTCCAGCCTACACGTTTTGGAATGTTTTATTTCTAAATATATTTGCCTTAATAATATTTTTTTAGGCAATTATCAATAAAAAATGCTATGTAAGGAAAACTAAAAATATTGCTGATAGAACTTTTATATGTTTTCTAAACAAGGAAAGTATTTTCATTTTTTTGCTTTTGTGTGGTTTAATTTGGGAGTTGTACGTTTTGTGAACAAAATATTCGTCAAAATGCATGTTATGTTTCAAATCATTTAATTTTTATTTATATAAAAGTTTACACATTCAGAGGAATTATAACCTTTATAATGCTTCATATTTTAATTTTTAGAAAATATTCTTTTTTTGAAAAAAAAAACCTGACGAGATAAATTTGCTGGAAAATTTACCCGATTGTGCACAGACGTATGGAAAGCAAATACATAGGTTGATGGGTTTACCAGATAGCAACAGTAGTTTATTCATCAGTTCGAAAAATGTATATGATTTAAGGGTCTACTTGATGAATACAGACTTACACCAGATACAGTGCGTGTTACGAAAATATGAATAAATTTATATAATGCTATATAAACAATTATAAGTATTTATTAGAAACATGAGCATGAGACAAGCATCCCTAACTCTATTAACAAAGATACCAAAGAATTGGTTTCTCAGCACTCTGCAGAGACTTAAGACCATAATATATCTTTTATAATGCACAAAGATTATGCATTTGCTGTCTTTAAGTTCTAAGATATGTATTGTTTTCCCTACAGCTTATTGTAAAATTATGTTAGTTTAATCTATATGTTATGCGTTGGAGTCTTCCTAAGTTATTCTGCCTGATAAGCTTAGTATCAGTCAGAAATGGATATTCAAAGATTTCACAGTAGGATAGATGATTACAGAGAGCATTGGATTTGACAGTTCACGGAGATTTAAATTCTACGAATACGAGTTTTTATTGAGGCGGAAGTGAAAATTAAAACAAGGATATTTAGAAACTTGTAGTTGCTTCGATCTCACTAAATGTAAAAGGTTGAGTAAAGATGATTCTTTTCATATTCAAAGATTTGACATTTTATAAAAGTATGAGAGAAAAATTCCTCCTTATACAGTTCATCCATATTATCAATACTCTTTATAACCTGAACTCTAAAAATTACACAGAACTGAGAGTTATAACCATTTTCTTTTAGAGCAGAAAAATCTTCAATTTGAGAACGAAAAATAAAAAAAAAGACTTAGATGTAAGTTCTTAGATGTGGAAGCCACATCTAAAGACTTAGATGTGGGTTTATTATTTTACACAATAAAGTATAAAATAATGAATCCACTGCACATCTATGAGTGTTTTCCACTCATTTTAGTTACAGAATAGATAATATTTGATTTACAAAAGACATACACAAAATTCTATGAAAATTTTGTTTATATTTAGGGATATATTTGTAAGATGTGTGCTCTAGAATAATAAACCTTCATTGCATACGCACACACACGCCCCATCCATATATATATATATATATATATATATATATCCGCTCCACTAAATTTTATATTCACTTTATTTTATTTTTAATCTTCCTGTGCTAAAATTTAAATATCATAAATTTTCAGATACATATTAATATTGGAAACTACTAATAAGAGCGAAATATTTTTTTCCTGTTCAAAAAATAGGTATATTAGCATCTTCTTTTATTCATTTATATATATACAGGGTGTCCAGCGAGGAAGTCCCTGATCTGAAAATTAAAAATCTCGAAAACAATGATCTGTAGAAGAATGCAACAAACGTTATATTTATCGTGAAAACTGCAAGAATTTTATTTGCTAATTTTCGAAATAGTTACAAAAACTGCTAACAGATGGTGCTGTTAGCCAAATATACTGCAATTTACTGGCGAAGGCATGGATTGGTCTCCATATTCGCCGAACCTGAGTCCTTGTGACTATTTTTTGTGGAGCACATTAAAAGATACTGTCTACAGGACCCATCCCACCACGGTGGACGAGCTTCAGTCGGCGATCTGTAGGGCAGCTGAATCGATTTCCGTTGAGACACTACAGGGTGTGATGACAAATTTTATTGTTCTTTTGCGCCACCTCCATACAGTGAATAGTGGACATTTTGAAAAGATTGTGATGTAGTGATTACAAAGACTGCTTGCAAAGAGTACGAACATATTTATTCATGCTGATACGAGTTGTAGAACATCATCTGTTAGTAGCTTTTGTGACTATTTCGAAAATTTGTGTATAAAATTCTTACACCTTTTACGATAAAAATACCGTTTGTTGCATTCTTCAACAGATCTTTTATTTCGAGATTTTTAATTTTGAAATCAGGGACTTCTTAGCTGGACACCCTGTATAAATATATATATATATAAATGAATAAAAGAAGCTGCTAATATACCTGTTTTTGGAACAAGAAAAATACATTTCGCTATTATTAGAAGTTTCAAAGATCAATATCATCTGAAAATTTATGATATTTAACTTTTAGCACAGGAAGATTCAAAATAAAAAGAAAGTGAATTTAAAATTTAGTGGAGCTTACATGCTTTCCAGAAAGGGAACCGAATTTTATAAGAAGAAAAATGCCACGCTAGATAAAATAGAATATTTAACCTGAAAATATTGAACTCCAAATTAAACAAGAAACAATAACAGAGAATCAAATAAAGCGCGAAGGTCTTCTGGGAATTGTAAATGTTCTCAAATGTTCCGTTGTCAAAGGAAACAAATTACAGAGAAAACGTGTCAGTTAGAAATGTTGAAAGAAATGCATTTACATCTGTAAACAGGGACGCCTGAAACAACTCAATAACATTCGAAATTCAGTTCCGGGAATTGGTGGGACGATAATGTCGTTTTCTTAGGCCGAAATACTTTTACCAATTGTTTTTATCAAACTCATTAGGAAGAAATATCCATTTATACATACAAAGGCCTCTCGTTATAACGACCCCCCGCGTTCCATGAAAAAATGGGGGTTTAACAAGTGGTCGCTGTAACGAAAATTGATCAGGAACACATTAAAATATCATCTTTTGTGTGAAAATTAAGATTTCTTAAAAAATGCCATATTAGTAGTACACAGTTACAATGTACATACTGCTCTTCAATTTGTTATCAAATAAGTATTTGCAATGAAAATGAATTAAAGTAAATTCAGTTTAATTAAACAATAATTTCTAAAACAAAAATTTAAAATAAATGTTATGAAATCCCAAAACATTGGGTCTTACTTATAGTTATATCTTAGAAAAATAATCAGAAATCTTTGTTTATTTTTTGAACATTTGAAATGTTTTTAAAACTTAATTTTTACCTCTCAGTTAAAGATAAGTAATTTTCTGTGTTTTCTTGTCTTAAAAAATAAAATAAATAAATAAATGCCCCTAGCATCTACAGTACTTTTTATGTTAGGGATCGGCGTAAACTGTACATCTTCATCCAATGACGCAATTTCTTCTTCAAAGTAATGAAAAATGATGCCATTTTCCAAGAGATTTTCCACACATTCGATCATAACATAATAATGAAAAATCAAATTTTCTTTCATATTCATTTTTTTCAGAAATTTTCTGTAGCATTACCTCTTCCTCGAAACTTTTCATCATCTATCCACTTATCATTTAAGACTCCATTTTGAGATTTCACAGGTTCGGTTGCACTTTTTTTCGTAATGAACTAGGATGACGAAATCAATTTTTAATGTTTTTTTTTCCTTTACTGCATTCTAAGCTGCTTTGGAAAGGTGCAACGCTCTATGAAGATTCACTTTATAACTTTTATCTTTGTCTAGGGCGCCAGAAATTATTATGAAAAGAATTTTCCTGTACTTACGTTAGATGCTTAAGAGGATTCTATGTTCGAGAGGCTGAAGAACAGATGCGTCGTTTGTTTGCCAGAATTCCACTGTTATGGACTTCAAACCATTGATTTTGGGATGGGCAGTGCAGTTATCAATTATGAGGACTATTTACCTGTGTTTATTTGCCATATGTCTATCCAAAAACTTCAACCATTTGTCAAAGATGTTTATCGTCATCCTCGAATATAAGCTATTTAGGTAGGTTACTGGTTAAGTTATAACGTATTTAAAGCATCAAGATTATTTGGATTTACCAATCAATACAAGTGGGAATTTTTCAGTAACAGACATGTTGGCACATAGCATAATTGTTACCTGTTGCTTATGTTTCTTCTCTTACTTTTAGTTTTGTCTTTAAAAGCTTAATATCTGTCAATGTCGTTTTAAACAGTCCAGTCACGTACGCATTAAAAATGTCTTCAGGATAATACTTGTGAATTATTTATTTCTGTCTGTTCTTTAACCCGGCAGAAGTCGCGCATCCAACACTGACATTCGAGATCGCGCGGGGTGACTGAGTCACCCCAATCAGTTTTATTAAAATATGTGCTATAAATTAAAAAAACATTTGATTATACACAATAATTGCAATATATCATTAATAAACTATACTTCTTTACTTAAGGAAACTTTTTTTCTATTTAAAGTACAATTCTATTCAAAAGAATTGCATACCTTTTATCAGGGATCGGGAATTTACATACACTCCTGGAAAACATAGGAAGAATGAATTTTACATGTAAAATTATCACATTTTTTGCAAGAAAATGTAGTTTTATTGTCCTTGGACCTTGGACATATAGCACATCGGCCTTTATCGGGTTTTGGTTTTTTTGATGGGCGTTCCTCTGATCCAGTAGAAGTGGCTTCATTGATGATTTCACGAAGCACTTTAGGAAGCATTGGCATATTCTTTCTCATCTCTATGTGTGGCTGTATAAGAGATAATGCCAACATTTTTAGGAATTTTCTACTTCTATATTGTAAGGGAGGGGTCTTTGTTGACATTAAGGCAACTCGGGCATTTACTCGGGACGTTCAACACGCAATAAAAAACGACCATCGGCCATTTGTTGGTTTTTCGAGCTGTCGAATATAATGATGACATTTCATCAACTTTGTCTACACCCCCCTTTGTTGCATTATAAAATTTAATTATTTCTGGTTTCTTATCATCTCTTTCATCAATGGCGTCATCGCGATGCATAGTAGATAACAAAACTACACATTTTGATTTCTTAGGCACATATGATACTAGTGTTGTGTTCTTTTGAAATCCAAATATAGTAGAATAAACTTTCCTAGTTTTTGTTTCGACGAACTCGATGGGAATTTCAGCCTTGTTTCTCTTCATGGTTCCTACAATTGTTAGCTTCTTTGATAAAAGTTCTTTCGCTAGAGGATAACTCGTATACCAATTATCCATTGTTATGTTTCTGCCTGATCCAAACAAAGGAGTGCACAGGCGTTTAGTAATTTCAAATGGCGAATTTTCATTTCTGAAGGGACCTTCCTGCTGTTGTACTGTGTATATCTCCATACTATAGCTGTAAAAAGTCCTAGAATCTACTAAGACAAAGATTTTGATTCCATACTTAGCTGGTTTGTTTGGTATATATTGACGAAAAGAACACAGCCCTCGAAACTTCTCTAATTTTTTGTCGATAGTAACATATTCACCAATACTATATGTCTTTTGACAATTTTCATTGAAATCGGGAAGAAAATCTCTCACAGCCGCCAGTTTGTTCACTTTTTCCCGAGCTTCACGATCGGTCACATTGTCTAACCGCAGGCATCTGATAAGAAAAATAAATCTTCTGTATGACATTGTGTTCTTTAAAATTTCAATGCCTGATCCATCAGTAGACCACAAATCTTGTGCATTTGTATGCGATGATTTATGCAAGCCGCACAGATATAAAAGTCCAAAAAGGGCTCTGATTTCCACCTCATTTGTCCTCTTGGCATCCCGATCTCGGTGTAATTTACCGATATTTTTTCAATATAAATATTTATCCACTTTACTATGGATCGTATGATTTTAGTACTAAAAAACAATTCCCAACTTTCTAGAGGATCTGTTATATTGCGTGCAATTTCTTTTACTCCTGGTAAATGAGTTATTATATTTTGAGAACACGTTTTCACTTTTTGATTTATTTTTTCTTTCTGCCAAACTGTTTTATTTTTGCTGAAAAAAATGCTTTTTTCTAAATCAGTATTTTCGTCGTCTTCATCATTCTGCTCAAATTTACTTTCGCTGTCATAAGAACTGTATATTTCTTCATCAGGTTCATTTTCGCTACCTTGATCAATTTCTTCTTCAGAAGACTCAACTTCATCCAACAGAGTTCTCAAACGTTCCATCTCTTTTTCATACTCCATAAATTTACGTTTGTACGCCATTATCTGTCAAATAACCGAGCAGAAAACAACTAAAACACTCCAGAGCACGAAGCTAAACTGCTTATAGTGAAAAATTTCGAATCAATAACGGTCGCACGGGGAGACTGAGTCACCCCGCTATCACATGGATTCCAAGAAACGATTGCTTCTCGCAGAGAAAGGAATTGCACGTGCAAAATAACAATACTCATTCCAAGGGGAGGGTCAGACAGGAGGATACTAAAAGGGTGATTGATTAATAATAGAAATTTACCGTCAGGTTTGTTGATTTTCTACGCGTGGGGTGACTCTGTGCCCCGCGCGACCTCTCCGGGGTTAACCAGGCATCAATTGCTTCTTGGTTCACAGAACCACCTTCTCCGCAAAGCTTCCGAAAAGAAACACCACGTCTCACTTTAAACATAGGGAATCATCGAGTCTGAAGCTTTGATTGCTGCTTCATTTAAAGCAACTGCATCCATTTCCATCTTATGGAGTTTTTATGGATCGTATTAGTTTTCGTAATTCATACATGCCTTTTTTAGTTACTGAAATTTACCATCTCGTGATCGACTGCGCGAAGAAGGGAGGTCTAATTTTCCGGCTTTCGATCCCAGTTTTTAACGGTCATAAATAAAGTGCTTTTGGGGATGTCGAATGCTCTAGCAATTCGTGAATTAGCCAGCAATTTTTTCCACTGTTGTTAAAACTTTTAATATTGTATCCAAAGATATCGCATTACGTTTTTTTCAGATTGAGACAGCCATCTGGGCTAAATGCAAAGGTGCAACTTATCTACACGGTTGCGTTCGACCGTAAACCTAGAAAGTCCACGTGTCTAGAAGTAGAGACTGATTATCTGATGTATTGTTGGCGTATCTGTCCATTCTCCCCGTATCAAAATGAAGGTCATTCATTTCAGCAAACAGGATTCTGAGATGTCCTCCCCATCAAGAAATACACACTTTTTTGCGAACTAGGCAGTCCTTGTTAAAATTTAGAGCGTCATTGGTATATATATATATATATATATATATATATATATATATATATATATATATATATATGGTTTAATTGTTTTAAGACATTTTCGCAGAGTAACTTTTATTCCCCAAAAGAACTGCACGTCACGCACATTCATATTGAAATAATAAAAGCAAAAGGAATAAACACGAATTTTTAATTCTTTTTCAATATTTCTCAATTGAAATTCTATTAATTAGCAAATGCACTGCACTTTTCACATTTTAATCTCAGCATGTTTTTTGGGCTCCCTTCCCTTGTTTAGTTTTGTTCAATGACATCCTTGATGGAAAAAATGGGGATATTTTTTCCAATAGTTACTACTCCTAAAATAAATGCGTATCCAACTGAAACGACAACCCATAACATATCGTGAGGGTCCCAAAGAAGCTCCTATATCGGAAAAACACACTTTTACACCTTACTTATCAAAGGCAATTCATCACTTAGCTGAGGGACACATCCGTGGGGATGCATTAGATGCAAGAGGCCTTTTGTGTTTTGGTTACAGGACAGTCAGCATGGATTTTTTTTTCCTGATGCCAATGTTGCTCTAACTTTTTGCCGTATAACAAATTTGCAAAACTAAACCTTAAGGGCTTTAAAAAAATTGCTTTACAAATATTTAACAAGTATTATTCTACATGTTGCAGGGTTTTTTGATTTATATATATATATATATATATATATATATATATATATATATATATATATATATATATATATATATATATATATATATATATATATATATATATATATTTATATATATATATATATATATATATATATATGTATATATATATATATATATATATATATATATATATATATATATATATATATATATATATATATATATATATAAGTATGTGTGTGTGTATGTACAGTGCGGGTAAACACTTTAAGGACAGCGAAACATTTTCTTTTGATAAATTTCAAATCAGATGAAAAAAATATGCTATAATGTGAATCATAAAATTGAAAAGCTAATAAAAATGTCAACAAAAATTATCTGTAAGTATTTATTACGAAAATAAAAATACTATACGAAAAAACATTATTTCGGCCTGTCTAAAAACTTTAAGGACAGAAAAATAAAAACAATACAATAATGAAGAAACAAATACTTAATATGTTGTGCACCCACCATTTCTTTTAATGACCGCAAATATTTTCTCTTTTTGGACATTATTAATTTTTGGCACGGTTGGGGACTGGTTTTGTACCATTCATCTTCTATCGTAGATCTGAGTTCTGAAGATGGGGGAAAACGCTTCCATTTTTGTAAAGTCGTCTTTGTATATCTCCCCACAAGTTCTCGATAGTGTTTAGATCAGGACTTCTGGGTAGCCATTGCAAAACTTCAATATTTTTCATCAGGGAACAGAGTTTTGTCCTACGTCTTGTGTGGACAGGCACCTTATTTTGGTGATAAATCAATTTTTCTCCTGCCAGAAGTGTTGCAACAGGTGATAGATGGTCAGAAAGTGTTTTTAAATATGCCTTTGAATTAAATTTTCCTAAAAGAAATGAAAGTGACCCCATGTCATGAAACGAAAATCAGTCCCATGTCATGATGGATCCGCCACCTAATTAATGGTTTGAGAAAATTTCTTTTTCTTTTCTCAAGTTATGCCAATAATACTTCGAACCATCGGGATAATCTAAGTTACATTGTTTTTCATCGGAGAAAATAATCTGCAGCCATTTGTTGTCCCAAGTCATCACTTGTCTTGCAGTCTGTAAACTCTCTGTATCTGGGTTTTGTGTCTAGTCAGTAAAGAAGGTTTCCATAATTTTGCTATGTATTGGAAATTCTCAGATAGAGTAACCCTACGTCATAAAATGAAAATCTGTCCCATGTCATAATGGATCCGCCACCTAATTAACGGTTTGAGAAAATTTCTTTTTCTGTTGTCAAGTTACGCCAATAATACTTCGAACCATCGGGATCATTTAAGTTACATTGTGTTTCATCGGAGAAAATAATCTGCAGCCGTTTGTCGTCCCAAGTCATCACTTGTCTTGCAAACTGTAAACTCTGGGTTTTGTGTCTAGTCAGTATAGAGGGTTTCCATAATTTTGCTGTGTATTGGAAAATCGAAGATAGAGTAATTGTATTGCATATTGTTTTCTTGCACACACGGAGCCCAGTTGTTCGTAAAATTTCTGTACTTCAGTATTTTCCAGTTGATGCTAACTTTAAAACTTTCCTTCCATCTCCGGGAGACAAGACTTTTGGTCTACCTCCAGCATTTATTTTCTGTACTCGTCTTTTATCCTTAAAAAATTTTGATGACGGTTTTAGATCTTCCCATCTCTTTTGCAATATACCGGCAACTCATTCCTGAAAATGCAAAAGATTCAACAGCATCTTTTTCATATTCAGTCAGAATACTTGCTTTTGCCATTATTATAAAATTGACAAAACTCTTAATAGAAAATGGCAGAAAATCACTCTACGCAAGAGTTTTTAATGTGAAAATAAATAATAGTTTTACGTACCATTTGTATAAAAATAGTGTTGTTCTTAAAGTTTTTACACAGGCGAAAATAGCGTTTGTTTGCATAATTATTATTTTTTCGCAATAAAAAAATCACAGATACATTTTGTTGACTTTTATATTAGTATTTCAATTTTATGATCAATATTAAATTTCCATTTCAATTTTATGATGAACATTAAATTTCCATTTCAATTATATCATTTTACATTTATCAAAATTTTTACAATTTTTTGCTGTCCTTAAAGTTTTTACCGCACTGTATGTCTCTCTCTGAGTTTGCGGTTGTGATTGTTTAATATTTATTATTTAATTGCATATATTATTTTCCCATTATTCTTATCAAACACATTTCATTTTAAATTTCAAATACTTATATTTCATTGTTTACTCCAAGAAATAAATGTACACATTGTTTGTAAACGTGCAATTGTCTGTAAACAATAACATAGTTTCAAAATTTAATAGGTTCTGGCGTACGCAAAACATATTTCTTTTCCAATTTCGTTTTCTCATTTACATTTTTTAAGCTTTTATCGTCAATGCATATCTGAATACCTCCTTAATCAAATTGAAAAAGTTTTACTTTTGTTTGTATGAGGAATACTGAAAATTGATCCAAAATAATACAATCAACTTTGTTTTGCTTTTATGAAATACAAATTTTATTTATCATATCCTTCACAAAATTTTGCATTATTTTGGAAAAGACAAATAAATGATCGTAGAGCAAAAAATTATTTGTAATGTCAATTTTTTCTTTATTAATAACTAAGATGGTTTTCTTAATATGCGAAGCAAAATAATTTTATTTTTTGCTAAATAGTTTTTAAAACTAGCTTCTTTATAAAAGTATTTTTATACTTTCCTAAAGTGTAAATACAAAGGAACAAAATTATAAGAAAAGTTTGTAGGCATTTAGACTTATTTTATTGAATATAATTTATATACCTATATTAAACATTAAAATTAGCCTAAATGCGTACAAACATTCACCTTGATTTACATCTGTCAGCATTGATGATAAATAATATAAATTAAAATAAATAACACTCTTTCCATAAATTTCCTACAGACTAAAATTTCCTGGAAATGAAATGTATCTTAAATATTACGAAAAGGTTATGTCAACATAGTTGAGATGAACTACACAAATAGAGAACAAACGTACGCTATAAATTACTTAATAAAACAGTGTAAACTTTGCAACAATTTCTCCCGTTATCTCTTCTCTTAGAGCGTAATTAAACCTATTTAGGCACAGAAGGTGAGCAAATCAGAATCTCTTTAAGATAACACGCATTGCAGTATGCAACAGACAGAAATTGAAACTAATCTGAGAATTATAGCTCCTGCCAGAGTATCAAATACATTGCAGAACAGCTACAAATTGATTTACTCTGTTAAAATAGCTTCTAAACATTTATTTATATCGTAAAAACGCCAAATCTTTAAAAAAGGCGTTATAAACAAGAATAAGCATTTATTTATGCGAGGAATAAGTTAGTTGCACTACAACAATTTAACTTACTAAAAATAAGGATTACTCATAGAAATGTAACAAACTTATAACATGAAATTGAAATGATGTTTTAAGACATATAATACACACTTGTTTTGTTATCTCTATTGAAACAAACAATATTACAAGCTGCTTAACATTAAAGTAGTGATATATGACTGCACTAATGGTAAATGAATGGGGGTGCACAATTATGATAGTAAACTTGGTGGTTAAATTGATATGAAACAGTTCTGGCACGTGATAACTGATGTTCAACAAATTGTTTAACTTTTATCAAACAGAGTATAGCTGATACAATGCGTTGTGATTCTTAAATTTCGTACAGTATAATCATAATTTATGAATACTTAACTACTATTGGGAAGTATAAACATTTGTAGACACAGTTTCTTTTCCGCAATCCTGGTGTCCCGTGAAGACGACGCACATCAGCTAAAAACCCGAAGATCTGGCTACGGGGGAAAGATGGAGTTAGGACTACTACGTAGAATCGGGTCCACGAGTAGCTGCACTGAAATTGGATGAGGAACAGGAAAACTGGCCGTCTGAATGCAACATATATATAGTTGTAGGTCGGCGATGATTATGTTTGACCCAAAGGTCTAGTCAGATCAGGAACATTAGAAGATCTAGCTGGATGATGCAATTTGAATATATTGGATCGACACGAAGAAAAAAAAACTGTCATAAATTTAATTTAATAATATTTATTCATCGAAGATATCTTGACGATTATAATGATCACAAAAATATACAGACTAATGTCAGCCAGTGTAACAATACAATATGTCCGCAGACGGACAAAATAGAGGGAACTCGTCCTGCCTGTGACCTACACCTCTCATGGCGAAAATCATTCTTTTATTATATAGAGAATGCAAGCGAGTGAAACTCATAGCCTGTTCACAGCCTAGAGCTCGTATGCGCTAGTATGCTTGCACTCTGATAAATAGATCGCATCTCCTTTTGCACATATTTATCAAATCAAACTTGTAGGAAGGGATAATTTAATAATTTATAAATGCTAGCTGTATCCAAAGACTATATTAAAACGAAATACCAAAAACTGCGATTACATTGTTATTATATTTTGGAAAACTCTGCGTATGAATACATTGCATCTATCTTGCACGTGTTTATTAGTTAACTTACAGTTAAGCGGTAAATTCGAATCGCCATGCGATATCGAATATGTGTATCGATTTTATTATTATAGATATTGTAGATATATTTAATTATTGTAGATAATAACAATGTAATTGCTTTAAGAATTCAAAATCTACATGGAAAATTATAAGTTATATTTTAAGCATTAAGTTAACCGAGTAACGTATTAATAGAAATACAGCTAGCAAATAATTAATTAAAGAGATGATATTAATGAATAAAGTTAATAATAATAATAGTTAATTAAAGTTAATATTGATAATTATAATTTATATTTAAATCTGAAATAGTAATTAATTTTCTACATTGTGACGTTACGTCACAACTAGTTAAACATACTACTTCGAGTAGAAATAACACACTCACAGTAAAGTACAATAAGCTGCATATTTAAATAATTTCTGCATTACATACCCCCTACCTGAATAATAACAATTATAAACTATACCAAGTTTTAAAAATAATTTTCAATACTAATTATGTACAAACTACTTTTGTTTTAAATTCTGCAAAACAATATCTTATTTATTCAATCATAACATTTTCTACTTACATTTTCATGCACGAAAATTAGTAACACCTTCTTGGTTTAGAATTAGTCTGATTTTAACTCTTTTCAATTTATGTTCACTCTTTATTTTTTTCTTATCTAAAACATAGAAAAGTAGAATTCCAAACCGAGAATACAGTTAATGAAGAAAACCGATATCCATGTCAATACTTGCATCAAAGTAGATAAAATTTTCCTGCAAATCAAGTGAATTGAGATAGAAAAAATAACGTAAAAGGCAATTCGCTGTGCTGTAGATTTGGCGGTAAAACATTTCGAACAAAAAATTAGGGATAGACTAGTTGAATCAAACATGAATGCCAATAACAATTTGATAATAGTAAATGTGTCGTTCAATCAGAGAGATGTAAAACTATAAAGTGTCATCATAATTATTTTAAAATAAAAATTGTTTAGTCACAGATGGTGAGGAAATATTCAAAATAATTGTATTATTGTATGCAACAGACAGAAATTGGAAACTAATTTCAGGAATATAGTTTCCTCCAGACTATCAAATAAATTGCAGAATAGCTACATATTGATTTACTCTGTTAAAATATATTCTTAAATATTTATTTATCTCGTTAAATCTTTAATAAAAGGCGAAATTACAAGTATAAAAATTTATTTTTGCGGGCAATAAACTTATGTAACTTATTACAGGAAATAGAAATGATTTTTATCAAAATATATAATACTCCATTTCCTTAATTTTTTCATTAAAACAAAGAATATTACTCGTTGCGAAAGATTTTAAATATTCAGACATGCCACCGTTCATTTATTTGTTTAGGAAATACACAGGGAAGAAATACGTTCTGAGAATTGAAATAATTCATGAATTTCATCCCTCCTACACGAACAAAAATAAATCTGAGACAAATTTTAAAAATACTTTTAAATATTAATTAATTCAGAACTAACATTTTTAAAATTTCTTGAAAAAAAATTAGCTTGTTTATTCAGTCATAACATGTTTAACTTATGTTTTCATGATTTTCACTGTTTAAAATTTAGGTTCAGGACTCTTTCTTTTATTCTTATGCAAAACATAGAGAGTGAAATTCAAAAATTTGAACAAAAGCAAGAATATACTTAAATAAAGCTAATACCCGTGTTAACTGCTACAACAAATGAAACAACGCTTTTCAGAAAGCGAGTTGAATTTTAATAGTTAAAAAAAGAGCGTTAAATGTAATTCGTTGTGTGTATGGATTTGGCTGTAAAACGTGTCACACATAAAACTTAGTAGAGTCTAACTTAATCAAGCATAAAAGGATTTAACAATATGATACGGGGATATTCGTCTCTCAAAGTAGCCAAAAAGATTAGGCAGCTGTAACACTATAAAGTATTGGCATAGTTATTTGAAAATTAAACCTCTTTTAGGCACAGAAAGTGAAGAAATCAGAGTCGCTTTAAGATAACACGTAATGCAGTATGCCACAGACAGAAATTGAAACTAATCTCAGAGTTTCAGCTCCCGCAAGAGTATCAAATGCATTGCAGAATTGCCACAAATTCATTTACTCTGTTAAAATATATTATTAAATATTAATTTATCTCGTAATAACGTTAAATCTTTTTGGAAAGCTTTAACTGGAAGTATAAACACTTATTTATGCGGACAATAAATCTTACGCACTACAACAGTTTAGCTTACGTAAAAATAGTGAATTCTCCTTGAAATAAAAAAAAAATTGCAGGAAATAGAAATGTTGTTCTATGAACTAAATAATATTCACTTTCCTTGGAATATTTTACTAAAACAAACAATATTGTTTGATGCAAAACATTTTAAATATTTAAACATTCCAAACGTTTATTTTTTGCTTAGGAATCACACAATCACAGTAACGAAAAATGTACTGTTAATTTAAATAATTCATGTATTTCAACCATCCTATTCGAACAAATTTCACTGAGACTAATTTTTAAATAAATTTCAATACTTATTAATTCACAAATAACTTTTTAATTTCTTAAGAAAACAGCGAGATTGAGTCTTGAAATGTTTTACTTACATTTTCATCCGATAAAATTGTTTTAATTTTCACTCTGTGAAATTCATTTCCAGGACTCTTTCCTTCGTTCTTATGAGAAACATGGAAAGTAAAATTTAAAGCTTTGCCAAAAACCAAGAATATAATTGAAGAAAGCTAATAACGATGTCATTTGCTGCAACAAAATAGACAACACTTTTCAGCAAGTGAAGTCTATTTAAATTTAGAAAATTAGTTGTGCTGCAGATTCGACGATAAAACGTGTCATATATAAAATAAGAGAGAGATTATTTGAACGAAACATGAAATGAGAAAACAATAGGATAAGAGGAAATGAGTCACTCGATGTAGTGAAAGACATGAGGAAGTTGTATAACCATACAATATTAACACACATATTTGAAAACAAAACTCAATGTAAATAATGTTGTATAGCAACAAATTAAGAAATATTGATGTATATCTCATCTTTAAAGTATAAAAAATTCTTATAATAGTAAATTTGTTCTTGTTATTAACACCTATGTGGTATATAGGATTTTTTTTAAAGTTATGTAACACTTAATTGCAAAAATATGCATGTACACATGTATATTGCATCTATCTATCTATGTATAGCTATATCTATCTATCTCTCTCTCTCTCTCTCTCTCTATATATATATATATATATATATATATATATATATAGAGAGAGAGAGAGAGAGAGAGAGAGAGATTTTTGTGTGCGTATGTATAATTGCTGAAAATGTAACTTAGTATATGCAAAGTAGCTCGTAATGTATATGAGTTGTAAGAATGCTTGTAGGAAAACACCATGTGAAAGTAAAGCTATCCCCTCTCTCTAGGGTTAAAAAACCCCAAAAAAAACTACACATTTAAATGCGTCTGAAACAAAGCTGAGAAAAATTTATGGCATACTCTTTAACAAATTAAAGCTATCAAACATTTTTCTGGCATTTGTGCTATCGCACGCATATTTTTTTCCCGTGTTGTGTTGTTTCATGCAACACGAGAAAAAATTTATTTCCTTAGAAATAGAGAAGGGCTGGGATGGAAGCTCCAGAACCCAACGCAAAAAGCACAGAAAAAGAAAATAGGGAAGAATATAGAGAAAATAAGTAGGCCCCTCGCCGTTATGTATAGACACCCTTGGAAAAACGCCTCACGGAAACAAATTACGAAGTCATTTGGTGGAGGAGCGAGTGAATGTTTTTTGCAATAAATTCAGAAGAAATGCTGCCAAATGAAATAGAAACGATTTTTCACCATTTGCAACGTTAAGAATAAAAAGAAAAGGGGTAACGTGTTTGGAACATAACAGACAGAAATATATTAGACAAAAAAAATGACGAAAAAAAAACAGTCGGGAAAAGGCCTAGAGCAAAATACAAAATTTGAAGAAACAAAAATGAAAATGCAGTAAGATGTAGACTTTTACCTGGAAATTTATCTTTCTAATGTGTGTGAAAACAAAATATATTTTTATATTCCTGAATGCGCATGGAGAAATTTCTTCGTAGAAATTATGCTGTTTGCTCATACAGTTTCTCAAAAAATCATTTTTACGTTTCACATTGTATTATGAAATAGTTGTATTGTTCTGGAATCAATACACGGTACTCATGTTTATATTCAAATTTAATATCATTGAAAGCTTTTGAGATTTGCCCTGTTATAAAACAAAATGTGTTTATTGTTATGTTTATACATTATTGAATGGTTGCTGACAAAGTTCTTCTATGACGTTATATAACTCTCGCATACTGTTGCATGAAATAATTTTTGGATTTCACATTACGTTATGAGAGTTATATCACTATCGAAGCAATGCAGGGGATTCATCTTTATATTCAAATTTAGTTCCATTGAAGGATTCTGAAATTAAACATGTTATAAAAAAATGTGTTTATTTTTGCTCAAAATACAAAATATGTTTATTTTTTAAAATTTGTTTATTTTTTCTTCAAATTACAAAATCTCCTCAAAAAAAACCTAGAGCGAAATACAAAATTTGAAGAAAAAAGGTTTTAAATCCAGTAACATGTAAATTTTTACCTGGAAATTTATCTTCCAAATAGGTGCGAAAAAAATATTTTTATATTCTTAAATGGGTATGGAAAATTTCTTCGAAAAATATACTGTTTGCAAGTGCAATTTCTCAGTAATGTCAAAATTCAATTCTATTGTATACTTTTGATATTCTCCAGGTTTTAAAAGAAAATGTGTTTATTTTTCTATTTTTATGTGCTTGATTTTATATCGACAAATTTCTTCGGTGAAATAAAAAATGCTTTCGCATTTAATTTCTCAAAACATCATTTTCCCTTTTCACATTGCATTTTGAGATATTTATATCACTCTTGAAACGGTACATGGAATCCATGTACTATATATATACAAATTTAATTCTAACTAATAATTTTGCGATTTTACATGTTATAAAACAAAATGTGATTATTTTTAGATTTTTGAGTTCTCGAATGGGCATGGATAAGTTTCTTCACAAAAATTATACTGTTTGTGCAGTCGTACCCATTTTTCCGTAATCAGTTGATTTCTTCAGAGAAATTATATAGCTTTCGCATATAATATCTCATAGATTCAATTTTATGTTTTACATGACATTATGAAACAGCTAAATCACTCTGAAGGCAATACATAGTATTCATGTTCATTATATTCAATGCGTTTGATATTTTCCATGTGTCACTATAAAATGTGTTTATATATATATATATATATATATATATATATATATATATATATATATATATATATATATATATATATATATGTGTGTGTGTGTGTGTGTGTGTGAGGCTAAAAATATGGGGCGCGATCGCTCGACTTTAAAACGGGATATTAGTTAATAAAATATAGGATTAAAAATTTAAAAGTCTGGGAGTTCAAATAAGCGGCATAAGGCATTGCAGTGAAAATAGGATTAATGGGTTCGAATTGATTCAATCTCTGAATAACCGAAGAGAGTTTTAGGTAGACGTATAGCCTTGCAGTTTGGCGCTAAGAAAGTGCTTAGTTTAGCAAAAGAACATGTACGATATGACATCACGCATAAGTAATGAGCGTCACTAAGCGTTGGTTTTAAAGTTGAAGCAAAGAAAATCTTCAGAGTCATGGATAACTAGGGAATGGAAAGGATGTGTGCCGTAGGCACAGATTTAAATTGGGTGGGATATTGGGAATTACTTTTGATGGAGCTGAGTAATTATTGGAATTAATAAAGATGTTTAGGATGCCCAATTGGAGTGTTTTTATGCCTGTTGTGTTAGCATCTTGCAGTTTCATGGATTTAATAATGATGGATGTTCTCGCCTATATATATATATATACATATATATATATATATATATATATATATATATATATATATATATATATATATATATATATATATATATATATATATATGTGTGTATATATATAGAGAGAGAGATTTCAAATTTCCCACGTTATAAAACCAAACTTGTTTATTATTATATTATTATATGCCCCTTTTACTTTTTCATGCAGTAATATATATTCTGTTTGTACTTGAATGTCCGAGTGCTATGGATGGAAATTTAGAAATCCAAGTTCTCTGTGTGAGAGTTCACAAATTTTCATGCATCTCGGTCTTAGAATGAAAAATAGGAATATGAGATATTTCAAAGGAACATAAAGTTTTTATCACCATTGTGTGTTTCCACTTAGATTTACATAAGCGTATTTAAATTCTTATGCAAAGACGTGATGATTGATTAAACATGGAAAATGAAATGCAGTTGAAGAAATAAAAATTCTGAAATGGGGAAAATAAAAAAAACAGGCATAAAAATTTGGAACATTTAACAATATGGAAATCAATCTATTTTGGAAGTAAGATGTTTTCGGAATAGTAGTAAAACATGTCACAGAAATGAATTGAATTTCGAGTGTTCGTGAAAATAGTGTTCATGAATATATATTTTGAAACTTGATAAAATGGAATTTGAAATATACTCAGTTGCATTTGAGATTCATTTGGCACGAAGATAGTGGTCCTCTATCAATTTTTGAATGTTATAGAGTAACCATTCATAATTAAGTATAATTTGCTTTCATTTCTTTATGTTATTAGCAAATATAGAAAGATAGTCTAATCTATAATAATCAAATGTAATTTAATCTCTTTCATTACTTTGTGCTAAGCTCTAAAACAAAGATATAGACTAACCTATAATGATTAAATATAATTTAAATGCATTCAATAATTTGTGTTAATTACAAAATTAAAAAAAAATTGACTAATCTATAATAATTAAATATATTTTACCCGATTTCATTACATTGTGTTGAGCGCAAAAGCAAAGAATTTTACTAATATGTCGTAATTAAATATAATTTAAACGCTTCATTACTTTACGCAATGTGCAAAAATACAAATATATACTTATCTATAATAATTAAACACAATAATTTAGTCGCTTTGATTACTTTGTGCTGAACATAAAAATAAAAAGATACACTAATTTAAAATATAATTTTTAATGTTATTTTTAATATAATATTGAAAAAATAGACTAATCTATTTTTTTAAAAGTTTTATAGTTTAAACTCTTCTATTATTTTGTGATAAACGTAAAAACATTAAAAAATATAAACAAATCTATAAAAAATTAAATATAATTTAAACATTTTCTTTACTTTGTGCTTATCGCAAAAATTTAAAAAAAAGATAGAATAATCTATATTTTTTAAGTATTATTTAAACGCTTTCATTACTTTATGTTAAGCCCACAAATAAAAATATTTGAAAATTTATAATCATAGGTAGAGATATTTATAATCATAGGTAGAGATATTTAGTATCATTATCAGTTTAAAACAAAACTTAATTAATAAGAATTTCAATTTAATAAATGCAAGATAATAAATATAGCTTTTCTTAATCATGTAAATCAAATGAAAATGTAATTAATGCACTAAATTATGAAGAATAGCTAGAAATCCTTTAACAAAACAGTTCCAAAGAAAAAGCTATTTACTGATTATAATTTTAATTTCAAACGTCATAATAACTCTCCACTAATTAGGGAATTACGAATATTGTGATTTAAACAATTTGAATATTCGTCTTAAGTAATTTCGTTACCTTTAAAATGGTGCGCTAATCTTTAATTCAACAATATTCTATGTGACCTGTAAAGATACCCTTCGCTTATGGGCTCAGTAAAATTCTTAGGGGATGCAATAATTATGCAAAAATCTCCAGACAGCGGAATATATTGTCGCCTTTAACAATAATCTGTTTAAAACCCAGGTTATGTAAGAATGACTATTAATCTATACAAGTATAATTATATGAAAGATTTGTAAGACAAAACGGTTTTATATATCAGTCAGTAATTTATCTTAACTGGATTTCATATTTTGATTTTGCAAATGAATTTTCTTATTTAATGTCAAAACGTAAAACGCTTTCGTTTCCTTGCGTTAAGATTGTTGTGTACTAAGGGCCTATTCACATAGAATCCCACATAGTCAGCGTAAAAATTTAAAACAATTATATACCAATCACTGACACATTTAACCAATCAGCAACAACGTAATCTTTAACGCTGACGGATTCTATGTGAACAGGCCCCAACCATATTGGATTCGCCTACCCCAATGTTAACCTATGGAGAAAATTTGTCCAAGGATTGCCGACTTGGATTTAAAGATTTTTTTTTATATTGTACCCCGTTATAGAGAAATAAATTTTACACCTTGGGGCATTTTTAGTTTTTTTAAATGCAAATAATATTTAAAAATTCAAATTTCAGGAAAAAAATCTTGTGTAGTGTGTTTTAAACGCTCATCAATTCCTTTGGAGGACGAAATTTATAAAATGAATCCTCTTGCAAGGTGCAGAAAAGTTCAGGTTATCTGAAAATGCCATTTCTATTTGATTATCAGCATTTATGTAGCTGTAAATAGTAGACAAATTTTCTCCGTTGGTTAACATTGAGGTGAGCTATTCCAATAGGGTTAGTAAAAAGCATCCTTAAAAGCAAAATTAAAATGGTGGAAAATTTTTCGTTAACTCTAATATTTGTAAGAAATGCTAAGTTCCGCTATGGTCAACCTCCCACCAGAAGAGACCTGACACTGGTTTTAGGGTTGCTGCCTCAGGCAGGTCGATTCTCGAAATGAGGGGTCGGGGTCAAGGAACGTTCTTCACCGTCACACCTTCGTTTCTGTTCCACCCCTCATCAAAAAAGAATTCTCCCCGAGTGACTTTCTCGGGGATCTGCTCTTCGGAGGAAGGCAATACTATTAATAGCCAAAATATAATAATATGGACTTAAATTCAGTAAGTATAAGAATTTAAATTTAGCTTTTCTTAACGGTGTAAATCAGATGAAAATGCAATTAATGCAATAGGTTTAGATCAATAGTTATACATGTTTTAACAAAATCATTCCAAAGCAAATGTTATTTTCTGATTATAATCTGAATTTCAAACATTGTAACAATTCTGCAATAATTGGGAGATTAGAACTACTGATATAAACAGTTCAAATATACATGCGTTAGATAATTTTGTTAGCTTTAGACTGGTACGCTAATCTTTAAATCAACAATATTCTATGTGAACTTAAAATATACGCTTTTCTGAACTCTTAAGTACTCGGTTAAATTTTTAGGGAATGCAGTAACTATGTAATAATTTTCCGACTGTGGATTATATTGTTACATTTAATTATAATTTGTTTGAAACGCAGGTTATATAAGAATGGCGATTAATCTCTATACAAGTGGAATAATATAAACCGTTTCTATGACAAAACTTATTTTTAAGTATCATTATTCAGTATCTTTTCTTAACTATATTTCATATTTTACTTTTGAAAATGAATTTTCTTACTTATTTCTATGATCTGGAGTCATGCTTAATCACAAATATTTTTTAATGCAGATCTGCAAAACGGTATTCGTGGAACAGCAACGGGGAATTTCAGTGATCACAATCGGCAACATTTGATTGAGCATTTTTTAATACTGAAATATCCTACAAATATGCTACAAATGTTTGTTAAAATCCTTTATTTTCACACTGGGTAAACTATATATTTTTTTAAATTTCCTTGATAGATGCTTATAGGAGCAATTGTTTCAATGCTGAAATGTCCTATTGTAAATGTTGGTTAAAACCCTTTATCTTAACACTTGGTAAGCTTTATTATATTTCTTATCTATTTAATAGATGATTAAAAAAGCAGTTTTTTTAAGGCTGAAATATCCTACTGAAAATGTTGGTAAAAATCCTTTATTTTCACACTGGTTAAACTTTGTAATTTTTTTAATCTCCTTGATAGATGCTTATGTGAGCAAATTTTTAATGCTGAAATTTCCTATTCCAAATGTTGGTTAAAATCCTTTATTTTAACACGTGGTTATTATTTTTCTCATCTACCTAATGAATAATTATAAGAGCAGTGTTTTTTAATGCTGAAATATCTTACTGAAATGTTGGTTGAAATCCTTTATTTTCATACTGGGCAAACTGTACTCTCCCCATCTCACTGATATTTGTTTAACATGTAAAATATATTTTTACAGTCTTCTCTTAAAATAACATCCATTTCAAAGTTTCAGTGGAGTTTTAATTGCCAGTATTTTGACTGAAATAACTTCCATTCATGGTTTTAGTCATTAACTATTTTATTGGAAGAGGTCTAGTTATCTCGTGTGAACGATTTTATGAATTTTTGTACTTTGATGACTCAGTAGTTAAATGTTATGGGATCTGGCACATAATCCATAAACTGTTTTGTGATAGTTAGATGTTACATGCCTTGTGGAAACAATTTTTATGCTAATAAAAACTATAGCTCATCTACATAACATCTAATATGTTTGTTAGCGTGTTCAAAACAACAAATCTTGATATTAAAATATTGCTTTGATTTGTTTTAATATTTCTAATTTTTGAGTATACTTACTTTATTGATTTATTTTTTTAAGTTACAGACGAATACTACTACCATTTGAATTTCTACTATTTTAATCCAAATTTTCAGAATGAAGATGTAAAATGAAAAGACAATATTATTTCGAAAAAATTGTCGTAGAGTAAAATTTTTAATTGTTATTAAAATTTACTGATTACTTCAAACGCTCATTCTCGCACAATTTACCAAATTATCCAAACATATTTAATACGAGTACTCGTATAATGTGCTCGTACCAAATATGTTTGTATAATGATATATTATTCTACAATTAAAGATATGATTTAACAACAAGTGTTATGGATTAGCATCTTAAAAATATTTTTATTATAAATTATATATAAGTCACTTCATACAGAAGTAATAAATGGAAAGATATAATACAAGGAATACAAATAGTTAATTTTAAAAATTAATATCGTAAATATCGCTTATATGAAGCTTAAATGTATTTTATTTACAGTAACATCTCCTTAATCGTACCAATTTAATGAAAATATATGACTACATTTGACGCCTTTTTATATTTATTAATACAATAAATGTGTAAAATGTCTATGTTTACTTATGATGTTAGACAATATATGATGATTTAGAAGCATAAAATGATGAATTACATGTTGTAATGAATATTATACTTTTATATTAGAGAATAACATTGTTTACATAGAGCAAATACACTTTGTTCTGGGATCATACATTGTGTGGGTTAAATAATTATTTTTTTCCTTTCAGTATTTTGTAGCATCTTCAGGTTTTATTTTATTTTGGAGCAACCATGTATCTTTGATGAGATGAATTATTATTTTCCACCAACGTTAAAAATATTTAAATTTGATTTGACTTTTTTCCTCAATTCAAACACACATATAAGCTTTGTTTAAAGAATGATAACGAAACATAATTATATGTAAATAGGCTTCCAGTAATACATTTCTTCATTCCATAAATTCAGTAAACCAGTATATAAAAGTGGTGGGTGCTGTTAAGGGCGTAATGAAATAGGTTAAACGAATACTCGTAGCACTGAAGAATTTTTCCTTAGCAAAAATATGCCATTAACGGTTTTCAAAGAATAACTGATAAATTTATTGCTAGTCCTGCATTTTATAAAAAAAATTATGTGCTTGATAAAACCCTGCATTTCTCAGAAATTAAATATTTTTAAGGAATGGTTCTTTAGTTTTTAACATGTCATTTGACCTTCAGAATAACTTGGAACGCTGAAGTGTATTATCATGCGAAATGAAAATAGAGTTTCGAGAAAAATGTCTCTAAAAGGATTTTTTTCTCAAATCGCTTTAATGTATCTGATTTCTGGAGTTAACTTTCATTTTATATAAAAAAGAGATATTAGGGATTTCAATGTAAAAAATAAGTAAAGAAAAACCTGAAATATCTTCACTTTCCATCAAAGAATAAATAAATAAAACAAACTACTAAATAAATCTGAAACAATATTTTAATTTTCTTTTATAATCACTTATAAAATGTCCTGTTTAAAATCTGTAACATTTCCATACTTAATTTTCTGTAAATTCGGGGATAGTTATAATTTGATGCACCTATCTGCAACTTCTTTAAAACTAAATGTAATTTATTTTTATCTCCATATCAATATTAAATGAAGCTAAGTTACAAAAATTTTGCACCTATTCAACAATATCACTAGACTGTATTTTAAATACCTTTCACGCACATGTTACCCCTGTCGCACTTTTTGAACTAGTTAATTGATATGTTTCACTAATAGTAAATAATGCACACATTAAGGAACATTTCCTTTTCATTTGATTTTATTTTAACTCCAAGGCAAATGTTCACTAGAATAGTGGCCGATTTCGGAGTAAGCAAAATTCTACACCTTTTCGACAATTTTCCTAGATTGAATTTAAAACACATTTCACTCACCTGTTTTCCATTACCGTCGTTTTTGAATTAGTTAATTGATATGTTTCACTAATATTAAATAGTACGTACAGGAAGGAACTTTTCATTTTCACCTGTTTTTGTTTTAACTCCAAGGCAAATGTTCACTAGAATAGCGGCCGATTTCGGAATAAGCAAAATTCTACACCATTTCGACAATTTCACTACAATGAATTTAAAATATATTTCACTCACCTGTTTTCCATTACCGTAGTTTTTGAATTAATTAGTTGAATTTATTCACTAATATTAAATAATAAGTAAATTGCCATTTTTTGACTATTTTGGTCAATTTCATTTTTTGCAAGAAACTTGTAACTAAATCTTTTCACTTTTCAAAACCGTTTTGATTTTTATTCTACGTCAATTAGAAGCAGAGTTATAGCTATTTTAATAAACATAATCTAATACAAAATTAAAGTGACAAACAACTTTAAATTCGTCCATTTTTTTACTATTTTGGTCAATTTTATTTTTTGCAAGAATCTTGTAAATCAATCTTTTCTCTTTTCAAAACCACTTAGATTTTCATTCTACATCAATTAGAAGCAGAGTTATAGCTATTTTAATAAACATCGTCTAATACAAAATTGAAGTGACAAACAACTTTAAAGGCGTTTTTCTCAGAATTATGTTTTTTAGCACAAATCTCTACCGTTATCATGATATTTAACAAAATAATGCATATAATTTGATAAAATTTTCAGGAAAGGTTTTAGATGCTATTGTTAATGAAATGACGTACAATAATTGATGTATAATAAATAGTTTTTTGCTTGGAGCTGTTTTTATATAGAATGGAATGACGAAATGGGGAAAATTTTCATATTGGAACATAAAATTGTCTGTATTATTTTTGCATTTTAAAATTTCTCTTAGATTGTAGGTCATTTTGAAGATAACCGTTATATGTATCATGTGTAAGAAGGTAATTATAATAGTAGCATTAGAATTTTGTTCAGAGTGATAAGCGTTTTAGCTAAATTTCATTAAAAATTACTTCAAATTGACCAATTTATAAAAAAGTGTGGTATTTACAGGAAAGTTTTTTTTAAATTTTTATTTTTAAATGCTGTTTTACCATAAGAGACCAAAAAATCCTTAAAAGAACAATTTTTAAAAAAAATTGGTTCCGATCGTAGGCAGTCACCTTAAATGTTATAAAGATTGAGAAGCATTTTTTTCATCTTTTTACGTTAATTTCAATGGCAAATGTGTAATGGAATGGCGGCTGAGGGCACAATAAGCGAAATCCTACACATTTACGAAAAATTCGCTAAACTGCATTTAAAATTCCATTCACGCACGTTTTAAACCTGCACTATTTTTTAATTAGTTAATTTAATTGTCTCACTAATATTAAATAATATGAATATTAAAGATAATTTCCCCTTCATTTTTTTAAACTTTATTTTCAAGGCAAATGCTTAATAGAAGGTCAGCTGACCTCAGATTGAAAGAAATTTTAAGCCTTATTTAGCAATAGACCAGACTGCATTTAAAATACCATTGACACATGTTTTACCCTGCCACTAATTTTTAATTAATTAATTCAATTTTCTCACTAATATTAAATAATATGAATATTAAGGAACATTTCCATTGTATGTATTAAAAATTTATTTTCAAGCAAATGCGTAATAGAATATCAGTTGATTTCAGATTAAAGGAAATTATATGCCTTTACTACAAATTCATTAGACTGCATTAACAATACGCACCTGCTTTCCAATGTCTTCATATTGAAATTATTTATTTGTAATCCTTCACTAATGTTCAATAATCAGAACATCTAGAACATTTTCTTTTCGATTTTTTTTAATTCCAGATTCATGGTCAATGTATAACAGAACGGCAGCTGATTCCAGAATACGCGGAATTTTTATGTAATACTTTCCATAGTTGCAGTTCGCAAAAAAGATAAATTTCGGAAAGACCAAAAGTAACTTAAAGATGTGTAACGGAAAGTGGTTCGATGTAGGCAATGAGAAAAAGAAAATACAATACTGGCCATCCAAAATGCATTACCAAGAGGGAAGCAACCAAACAGCATGAAATTTCCATCATGTGTATAACGCGATGGACTATGCAAATGATAACGATTGCAGCGCACGAGCATATAATGGGCGACTGCAGCGTTCCTGACAAACTGTATATAAAGAGTGGAAAGATAGCCAGCAGGAAGAACGTTTTAAAGAACGTGAATTGTGCTCTCGTAAGATTTTTTGTGGTTGCAGCCTCGGCATGCCTCGGAGAAAACACGAACATCAGTCAAGCACGTTTCGGAATTTCTACCGAGGTAGAATAGTTGCATACATATATTGCGGATTATCCTTTCGAGAAATCGGTCATTGTGTCGGACGAAGTCACAATCATGCGAATATGGAGTCAGTGGATGCAGGAGGGAACGACTAACTGATATGAGTGATTGCAACCGCCTCATCACTCCACTCCACTGGAATACAGGAATATTGTGCGGACGGCACTTATGTAGCGCAGTGCCACATCCGCAACCATAGCTCAACGAATACAGTCTTTAACACAACAATCCGTGTCTGCACGAACAATACGACGTCTTTGCAGAACAGTGGACTGTCCGCTAGGCGTCCATTGCTTCGCTTACTTTTGACTTTAAACCACAGGCGTTTGCGTTTGCAATGGTGCCCTGGATGGCGGAGATGACAATCCGAATGGCATGAGATTGTGTTTTCGGACGAATCACATTTCTGATTGCAACACCACGATGGTCGGATTGGAGTTTGGACACACCATTGAGAGAGGCTGCTCAACTGTTGTGTTATGAATCGCCATACCGGTCCTGCACTCGGTGTTATGGTGTAGGGTGGTATTAGAATCCACTCCCGCATCCCTCTAGAACGCATTCCGGTACACTTACCAGTCGGTGTATCTCTAACCCCACCGAATACACATTCGCGAAAGACGAGAAAAGAGTGGGGGAAACAGTGATAAATGGGTTTCCTCGCCGATAACCCCACGATTCTACTCGACACTCGGGCGCTCCCTTCGACCCGCGGTTTCCTGTCGGAGGATCAAAGGGACGAGGGACATTGTCCCCACGTTGGGGGGGGGGTCAAAGGGGGAGTCCCCGGATCGCGCTTTTCGGAAACGGATGACGGGGAGGGAAATATGAGAACGATCAGTCGGGTCGACTAGTCACGCGAGCTGACGGGGGGTGACTGATTCGCGACTGTGTATTTGCGACTTTAGGTTTTGCTGCCTGTTCTCCTTCCTTACATTCAGGGCTTGCCTGCGGCCACGGTACAAAAGGATAATGCGCGACCACACGTTGCACGCATTGTTCAAGATTTCCTTTCAGACCACCACATTGCAATATTACCCTGACCTGCCTTCTCTCCAGATCTATCCCCCATCGAACATGTCCGGTCAATGATTGGAATTTCCTAACCCGGCATACCGCGATCATGATGCGGGGTACAACATATAAACTTTGGCTACGTGTGGAGGCAGCATGGGCCGCCATTTCCCAACAACACATCCAAGGTCCTTTTCAGTCAATGCCGAAGTGTGTCGCAGAGGGTATTGACAGACGTGGAGGCAATACTCATTACTGATTTTCTCGTCTTCCTCACTTCAAAGAAGGATGTCTTTCCAATCATTTATCATTCATAATATCTGTAATCTCTGGAATAAATTTGGCTTTGATATCTCTTGTCATTCTTGGTGTTGCATATTGGATGGCCAGCAGTGTATTATAGAATGCAATGGTGTTCCTGATTTCGACATTTAAAAAAAAGGAAAAACGTGAAAAAGTGAATCTTGGGTAATGCTTATTTTTTTTTTAAATCACGGCGAAACGTTCTCCTGTTTCAAGTATATTGCATTTTCTGTAAATAAAGAGGAAAAATAAAATTTTTTACGTGTACCTTCAACTTATTTTAAACTAAATGTAGTAGTTTTTATATATTCACGTGAACTGAAGTGAAGTTACAATATTTCTACATCTGAACGACCATTTCACTAGACTGCATTTAAAATAACTTTCAAAAATAAACTTTTTACTATCCCGGTTTTTTAATTATATATTTGCATTGTTTCGCTAATATTAAACATTACGAATATTAGCGAAATTCTAATTTGATGCTTCAAAGGTTGAAGTTCCTAAAAAGAGTTCCGTTTTTGAATTAGTTATTTGTATTGTTTCACTGTTACTGAATAATGTTAATATTAAGGAACATTTTATTTTCATATATATATATATATATATATATATATATATATATATATATATATATAACTTAAATTCCAGGGCTAATGTATAATAGAACAGAGGCTGATTTCAGAATAAGCGAAATTCTTATGTGATACTTTCCGTAGTTAGTGTCCCAACAAAGAGAAATATTGTAAAGGCCAAAAGTATCTTAAAGATGTGTAACGGAAAGTGGTTAGATGGAGACAATGAGAGAGAGGAAAAGAGAGCAATCCGGAATTCTTCTTTCTTTCTTTCATTATCTTGTTGATGTTGGAGGAGGTCTTGTCTTTTTGTTTAGGCTGTCGTTCTCCCAAAAGTGTCCGTTAATTCCCTCCAAGAATGAATAAAGAACCATTAGTAGAAATCAAGCGATTCCGGCAAAAGAACTTAAGCAACTGGTAGGACTCTTCGAATTGCTAAGGCTATTAATTTAGGGGTAAAAAAAAGGCATACCCCCTTCATTTTTTTGGGTCGATCACAAAAGAGAATGAGATATGCTTTTATTCCCGGGTTTGAATTTTATTGCTCTTTTCACCCCTTTTGTGTTTCGGATTTTTATTTCGGGGTCACAAAACCAGAATCGAAGATGTGAAATGTTGGAACATTTGTCGAAATGGATTTCACAAAAACGGTCATATCTATCATTCAGACGTTTGTGAAAAAGAGTAATTCTTTGTCACGACGCTGCGGATTGTATTTTATTTCATTTTTTATTAATCTCGTCACAATTTGTGATCGCGAAAAATATTTAATGTTACTGAGTAACAGCACACCATTGTTAAAAAAAGTTGGCATATTTATAGAATAAATGATTTGCAGAATTCATGAAATGATAAATAAATTAATTAATGAAAATGAAAAATTAATCATCTCTGCAATCAAAACAGGAATACGTGCATATATTGATTAAAAAACGGTCATTTAATATACTAAATATATTTCATGATTTTTATGCTACTTTTCTAAAAATCCTGAAAAATATTTCACGGTTTTTAAATTAATTATCTTAAGAACTTGAAAAATTATCTACAATTTTTTAAATAATTATCTAAAAATCATGAAATTTCTTTTTAATCGAAATGGATTTCACATCATAACATATCGTTCATTCAGACATTTGTGAAAAAGAGTAATTCTTTGTCACGACCTTTTGGATTGTATTTTATTTCATTTCTTGTTAATCTCTTAGTGATCACGGATGAATTGTGATCGAAATAATGGTTCTTAGTAACAGCATAACATTGTTAAAAAGTCATTGGTATATATATATATATATATATGTGTGTGTGTGTGTGTGTGTGTATGTGTGTGTGTGTGTGTGAGTGTGTGTTTGTTTGTTTGTCTGTATGTGTATTTGTGTGGGTGTGTGTGTGTGTGTATGCGTGTTAGTTAAACAGAAAAAAAAATGTAATATTCTTCCTGAAAATTCACTGTAGTCGTAGCGTAGCCATTCTATAGTAAAGGGTACAATAAAAATATATAAAATGTATTTATTAAAGCATTTACTTCCTTGTTCACCCTTTCGTTTCTGCTGAGCAGGTACACCGAGGTCTTGTTTGCAAAAATGATCTTCGTGTCTGCTGAAGAATGTAATTCTAAAAATGTAATTATCCTTAACTTTGAACCCCAAATTCCTTAATATGGGCTTAAATTATCAAGAGGTCAGCAAATATATCAATATCGATTCGTCTCGAGTTCCCATAATATTGAAATGTTCTCAACTTTAAACAGCTAGACTGTCTATTTTCTAACGGGGTATTTTCGCGTTATATTTCTCCTGAGGGTAAATACAAAAACTTCGAAAAGTATAAGGGGGTAAATTAGATATTTATAGAACAAACTATGCACTTATTTAAGTTAGGGATTAAGAAATATATTTTTGGCATAGCAACTATACATAATGTGTCCTGCTTCAAATAAAGGCTAAACTATTTTTAACCAATCCAATTTTAAAAACACGTCAATTGAAAGTTTTCAAACACATGTATGGTAATATATTTCTTATATAAATTAAAAACGCGTAATAATGCGCTTAACGCTGTTTAAAAATGCTACAACTTTAAGTGCAAGTTTAAGTGCAACTTTAAGTGCAAGTTTTTTCTAAGAAAGTACTAACCCTAAACTCTTCTAAAATCGATTCTAAAGTGATGGTACTGGTAGGAAAAACAATACATATGCATTTATTTATTCATGAAAAATATTATATCTGGTTATATATATGGGTCTCTCTATGGGTGATATTGGATTTAGGTCACTTATAAGTTTTAGGCTTCTTAAATAGGAAGATTAGAAAACAAATTAACGTAAATTATAAATGTATTCTGCATTCCACAATATTTTGAAGAAAAAAAAACTTAAATATTTTCCATAACATAATTTCTATAATCACAAAAAATTATAAAAATTATCTTATCTGCCAAACTCTAAACTATATTTTATGTGTTCATAACACCATATTTTGAAATTGAAAAAAAAAATCACTCGAAATCCAGAGGGAGCATTAAAGAACATACCAACATTTTAAAATTATCACTTTTGATTATCTTTAAAAACATGTTACTTTTTGATAAAATTAAAAACTTGTACGCACATTCGGAAAACCCAGTTTATACACTTGTATTTTTTTTTCAAGATTGCAAAAGTTAAGGGAATCGATTTTCCAAAATGGAATGCTTCCATTACGACATTCAATTATGAAACCTCCAGAGAATCTTTCAATTTAGGAAGTGCTGCCATTTTTTAAATAAGACTTTTTCACTTTTATTAATATTTTGTCCGAACGTTTCCTCCGGTTCTGGAACGTCAGAATTTTTGCAGCTTTTATAAAAGAGGAAGAGTTCCGAAATGGGAAACGATGCTTCTGGAAAATGAGTTTTCCTGAAAGACACTTCGATTTTGTGCCTTAATTACGCACTTGATGTCTCTCCAGGGCAAAACGAACTGATAATCGACCTTTGTAAAAATTAATTGTGACAATAATTTCAATAGTTTGCAACGTCTGAATGTGTAATTTAATGTTGTAATGTGCAGGAACTGATAACGGGATGATATAAATGGAAAACGTTCATTCATATCGTAAAAAAAATACAGTATTTAAAAAATATTTTTGATAAATACAGAGCGCGTAACAGCCAAATTGCAATATAAACCATCAGAATGTATATTTTTTAACCCTTCAGTGGGTGGCCAATTTTTGGAACACCAGCAGGCGCGCGTGGCACAAAGTACAACGCATTTTTTCAACCTTGATTTTTACTTTTGTAATAAACTTTTTTTTTTCAAATTGAAAATAATAATTCTGCATTTTATGACACGATATAAAATGTTGATAATACTGAGATATATTTATAATAAAATGCCATAGAATGCAGACACAATCGTCTTATTTCAAAACTGTTCCTTTTATTGGATTTTAGGAAAACTTGCGAATGGATTCCTATTATGGCCAAAAATCTAAAAAAAAAACTAGATTGTTCATCTCCGTGATATGCGGGATACCGTGTAATAGCTGCACATTGGATTGACTTCATAAACTCCTGCTTTTGTCGTATTGTAATCCAGTATAATCGCTGGTTTACCACGGGTAAATCACGACTAACAACGAATGGGAAGGAATTCAAGGGTCAGAAATTCAGACCTGCATTATAAAGGGTGTAGCTATAAATAGAAACTGCTTAGAACGTTCAAAACTTACATGTAAAAACTAACCATTCAAAATTACGAAAATGTTGCACAGGCTGAAGGGTTAATAAATATTAAAATTTAAATAATGGTAGCTATACATTTTATAAAGAAAACATATTATTCGATTCCATGTGTTAAATTACTGGATTTTATCTGACATTTTCATGGGCTGGTCAAGCTTTATCTTTTGTTCATCTAAGTTACCAGACTAGAAATATTTTTAAGTTTTCATATTTATTCTAGGAATAAAGCTAAATAATAATGTAGGATTTACATTCATATTTTTGAAACTATTTTAGAGGTTGATAAGTAAAAGCGAAATTCTCCTTCTGTACTACTAGATCCAAAACTGTTTTTCCATCTGCAGTTATGTAAGTTTCATAAAAACTTCAAAGAAGCCTTATTTTGTTCTGCATGATAATATAGACATTGACATTTCCTACGATCTTCAGTAACGTTCTGTGTAGCTGAATATCTCAAATCTGAAGTTTCACACAATAAATCTGATGTGCTGCTAGCTACATTATAATGTAAATAAGTATTTGAATCGTTTGTATTATAAATTAGATCAAGGGTAATACAGTTTAATGTTTCTCCCATTTCTAGTCTAGTATCATTTATATCCTTGTATCCCTGTCTTTTGGAATGTGCATTCTATGTACCAGTTAAAATCGTAATCTGGCATTTAGAAAGGATTGATAAATCGGCTTTGCTATTAAGAGGGTTATGGAGAACATAGTTCTTAAAAATATTTCTATTTGTTCCCACTTTTATTTAAGCAATTTAAGAAAATAATAAATACTTTGAGAAATTGACAAAAGTAAGTTTTCTACACGTGTTCTAATATCTTTTAAGGGGTTAAGGGACCTTCAAACTCGAATTTTTAAATTTTAATTTTTTTATCTTTATATATAAGATGAGAATAATTAATTAAAACCCTTAGAATTGAAAACCCTTAGAATTCAAAATAAGGAATTTTTTACAAAATAATGACTGATTTTGAATTTTATTTTTCAAAAATGCTAACGTTTTTCAAAATGCTCTGTGCGCATTCTATCTATTAATTAAAGTCTTTAAATTTTTTATTGTATGTTTACCATATGTATATAAATATAAATGTGCATTTCATTTTTTTTGAAGGAATCTAAAGTCTTAAATATTTTCTTCCTGATCTGCCTGCTATTTTTTATTTTTTTACTTTATTTTATGGTCTATAAATTTGAAAAATATGTGTGATTTCAAAGAATTATGCTCAGTTTTGTGACAAACACTTCAATTAACAATTCTGAGAAATTTGAAAGATATCAGAAGAAAATGAAAATGCATGTAGCGTTTTGAAATATTCTAGCATTTTTGAAGAATTTTTTTTTATAAACAGGTCTAATTCCTCCTCAAAATACTTATTTGGGAATTCTATGTATCTTCAATGTGGTAGAAAAGAATTTTAATTATACTCATGTGGTATATAGTGTAAAATATTGAATATTAAAGAAGAACGAGATTGAAAGTCCCTTGTTCCCTTAAATAAGTTAAAAACAAATGCATATAACCTATATAAAGTAATTTAGTACGACAGAATGATATTAAAATTTACACATTTAGAATATTAAACTACAATGATTTCGTACTAATATTGATAATATATTAAATAGTTTACCTGATTTAACTATAATTCAAACTATTTTATAGTAAGTTTATGTACAACAAAATGAGATGAGAATTTATATTCATACATTTAGCATATTAAATCTATAAAGATTTTTAAATATAACAGATAGCATATTAGTTTTCCCAATTTAACTATAATGAAGATTATTTAAAGTTCTTTAATATACAAAAAAATGACATCCGAATTTATACTTTCAGCATATTAAAGCTATGAGTATTTTTAACTGTAATTGATTGTATTTTATACAATCACAATGAAAACTTTTTAAAGTAATGTAATGTACAACAAAATGAAATAAGAATGCATACTTTTAGCTTATTAAAATTATATTGATTTTACTTACATATATTTTATACGTATGAATTTTTTTCAAATTTCCCATTTATAAAAACTATTTATTCTATACATAAAAAACGTGTGTAAAAATAAAGAATTGGAAACTGATAAGGCTCTTGTTTCTCGGAATCTGGAACTGTACATTTTCATACTAACAGTCTCTTATAGATAAGCTATTCAGAAATTTTTATTAGGACACTTGTGGACTTATTTTCAATAAAGTGGTCACGTAAAACAGCAGAGCCGTGAACGCTTCATTTAAAAAGCAATTTTCAATACTAAACTTTTTATATGAAAGTACATCCGCAACACAATAAAACTGACATTTTACCATTACGGCGGCATAACGTTCTATAAATATTCACACAGTTTTAGTCCGAGGCAGGTAATATATCACACTTTCTCTCCCTTAAATGCCTCTCTGAGTAAAAATGACACTGTTAGAAAGAAAGAAAAATATATACATGAATAAACTGTACGTCAACAATTTCTTCTATATCGATGCTTCTTTTATATTCACTCTTATAGAGAAAACGTTAAACTCACAGCCATAAATAATGCAGTACGTACTACAACAATATCGCTAAATATATCATAAATATTCAGCAAGGCTTATGTATAATTAGCTATTCATAACGTTATGTATTTCTAATTTGACGTAAACACGCCTTTTCAAAGTAAACAGATCAGTTGCAATTTCTTTCAATGTGCGTTACTTGATATTCTTCAGGTGCAATAATATTACACAAATTATGCATTTTATCAATAACCTATAAAAATTCAAATTAGGTTATAAAAGTTTGTAAGCATAACCTCTCCAGAGGAAAAGGTGAGATATACTTGTATAGGAAAAAAGTCATTACATAAATGAATGTAGGATGGGCAATATGCTATGTATCGCATAATAATGAAGAATCAGACGATTTTTGCTCGAGAGGAATTCAAACGCTTGGAGCATAGAAAACTTATAGCAGATAAATTTAATATCGTAAAATAGGCTACAAAAATTGGGAATTTTTTACCATCTATCGATGTGTGTGATGAGATAACAAAAAAATTATATACTTTGAAAGTGCGAGATTTCAGAAATTGGAAGCTCATTTATATATCTTATCTTGAATATGTGCTTTGTGATTATAGAGTGCCGCACAGAGAGCAAAACTTAAGCATTAAACTGAACGCAATTCAAGCGTTTGGGAACTGCATGAGGTTTTCCTTTAAGATTTTGAGTGTCATTTTCCTAAGGATATTATATTGTTTTCTTCAACAAGTTATGCTTGGTGTGTATATAAGTCGTGTTTCAATACCGTTCGAAGTGCACCACATGATGTGTTGACATTTTAGTTACGGAACACAAATGTTTAAGTGTAGATGTATGTGTTGTTCAGACGGAGTGTTCTCAAATTTTCCACTGGCTTCATTTGTAGACGCGTGACATTACGTTGAAGGTGGCGGGGTTCAAAACTCTTCAAAGCAGGATAAGAAAACGGTAGTTCAGTGCTTAAAAATTGAGGGAAACACATCAGTGGAGATTCATACTATTAATAATGTGTAGGGTAAATTTGAAGACCCCGGTACCACGATCAAAGCCCAGAAGTACACCGAAACATTCGATAATCTTTATAAGGTTATCAATATGAAGCGACAATGCAAGCGGTCTTCAGGTGTCCTCATTCTCAACGATGATTCACGACCACATGTCCCCGAGTATGATGTCGATACCCTAGTTCGTAAGAAATAGGAGGTCCTTGAACATCCTGAGGACAGCCCAAATTTGTCACAGTGTGACTTTCATGTTTTCGAACCATTAAGGAAATTCCTAAAGGAACAAATATTTCACATCGATGAGGACGTACAGGCTGAAGTTAAGGACTGACCTAAATAGCAAACGATATATTTCTTTCCCGATGCAATTCATCAAATACTACTCATTACACTTTCTATTTGCCTGTGTTTCATCTTTTATTTCTTTCTCGTTCAGTGGCTACACATCTCATTTGAACTTGCCCCGCATATAAGAAAATCCGTAAAATTACCTAATATATTCATAAGGATTACATTTTCCTCTACTTTTTGACCAAGAATATTATTTAAACGTTAAAAACTGATTCATATATGTTTTAAAATTAAATCTGTTCCGTTTATAATCCATGATTTTTTCCTTTTTCTTCCAGCTTTAATACTATATACGGCTGTAGTGAAAGGTAAAGTGGCCTTGCCTTGTGACATATCTCCTCCGTCAGCCGACGACGGCGTTGCTTTAATCCTGTGGTACAAAGACGAGGCACCGTCGCCCATCTACACCCTAGATGCTCGGCAGGGTAATCTCGACCAAGCCCGGCAGTCCGCAGTGTCCACACTCGACCATCGTGCCTACTTCAACACAATCAACAGACCTGCGTTCCTCCAGCTGGACCCCGTGCAGGAGGAAGACGCTGGGGAGTACAGGTGTAGAGTGGACTTTCACAAGGCGAGGACAGTCAACACCGTCATTACATTAAAAGTCATAGGTAAGCATGTATCTACAACAACCTCAAGTATTACTCTGATTTAATATTATAATAACTTATAATATGAAATTATCAATTTCCACAAGAACCGATTATTTAGGGAAAAAGATTGTCAGTCTAAAGAAGAAAACACCAACCTTATGTGAAATTATTATTGCATTCGAATATTATAAAATACAAAAGCTTTTGTTTTAAAAGTTTGCTTTGTATTTTTAGTACGTATGCTCACACCACACACACACACATGTGTCCTCCAAGTTCCCAAAATACCTGTGGAGGTGCGGGTTCAAGTGATCTGGTCTTGTCACTTGACTCGATTCAAAATTACGGGACCGATGTTCTTCGAGATCAAGTCAATCGTTAGCCCTAGTGGTACCTCGCCTTAAAGTGAAGTTGCTTACTACCCTGCGCCAAGGATCAAGGTCCTTTGAGCTTGGTGTAGGCCTCCCTACACCAAGAGGATTGGAAACAACAATGTATGATGTACGTATGCTGTAAGAGCATACGTACATCATATATGTTCAGTCAGTTTGAGCTTATATATTACTAACTTTGTCCAGAAAGGTCGGTGAATGACGTCACAGTATTCACGGCTGTAAGAGTTTGCAACCGGCGCATACCATGCCGGACAGATGATGACTGGTCTGAACCAGTTCCTAAGCGGCGGCGCTGCGTGTTAGCTTATCGTGTGGAAACAGTTCATTGTAGAGTGAAGGTGTTGAGCGCTCGGTCGAAATTCAAAATGGATCAGCTAACAAATATGCTGGTCTGTGTTAAACTTGGAAAATCAGCGAAAGATACTCATGAAATGGTGCTAAAAGTTTACGAAGAACGTCCTGTCACCTTGAAGTGCGTGTATGAGTGGTTTAAACGCTTCAGAGAAGGGCAGGACACTATTGAAGACTTCCCCGAAGTGGTCGGCCTGCAACTGCAAGCACACCAGACAACGTACACAAAGTGAAGGAATTGTTGGTCAAGGATCGTAGTGTGACAGTGCGAATGATAGCGGAGGAAGTGAGAACTAGGCGTGAGATGGCCCACCTCATACTGACCCAGGATTTGGGTAAACGAAATCTTTGCTCCAGACTCGTGCCCCACACTTTGACACCGAAACAAATGCCAATTCGGCTTGACGCCTGTGGAGAGTTCATCAACATGGCGGATTGAAACCCAAATTTCCTGAAAACCATTGTCACGGATGACAAGACCTCGTGCCTGAAGTACGAACCTGACGGCAAGCGTCAGAGTATGGAGTGGTGGGGTTCAGGGTCGTCGAAAAGCAAGAAGGTGTGAAGTGAGAAATCCCGCATCAAGACAATGCTAGTGGTGTTCTTCGACTCTGGGGGTCTCATCCATAAAGAATTCCTCCCTGAGGGCACCATGTTATATGCCTCTAAATACATGGACATACTGAAACGTCTGCTGCAACGGATCTATCAGGTACACCCCCAGTTAGCCAAGCAAGGCAACTGGACCCTGGACTTCACGACAATGCCTGGCCACATGCTGCCTTTCTGGTGCAGCAGTTCCTGGCCAACAGGTGAGAAGTGTCCCTGAATCACCCACTCTATTCCCCAGACTTGTTTTTCACGAACTTTTTCTTGTTCCCCAAATTGAAATCAGCCCTGAAGGGCCACATGTTTTCAGACCTTTCGAACATCGAACGTAATGCTACGACCCAGCTGAAGGCCATCACTAAAGACAACTATGCCAGGAGTTTCCAAGACTTATACAGCTTTTCCCAGATGTGCAGTACAACCCACGGGGATTACTTTGAAGGACAGTAACAGCTGTTTCATCTAAGACAACAATCCATTGTAACTATAGACGAATTCACCGAACTTTCTGGAAAAAGGGTGTATGTTATATGAAATATAAATATATTTCCTCTTGCTCTTTGGATGAACAGTTCATATTACAAATAATATATATATATATATATATATATATATATATATATATATATATATATATATATATATATATATATGTTTGTTTATTTATTCATATGGAATATGCATTTGTATACCCGTATGTAAATATGTATTTTTCTATAATGCATGTGAACCGTAGCAGAAAACATGTCCCCAATTTGTACCATCCTATTGTTTTAACCATATTTATTCTCTCGTAATTCCACTTGGAATGATCTAAGTATTCATGGAATGATTCATTTCGTAAAATCAGAATTTAAACTAGGACAATATGACCAGAAAATGCAAAGTAATGAATATTTATCAAACAGCGGAAACTTAGATAATGGTTAAATTTTCTCATGTATTTTGGCATTATATAATAACTAAACTCCAAAAATAAAGGTTACTATAACTGTTCGTGAATTAAATTATGAAGGTTGTTTGCAATGTGCTTATTGAAAGTTGTTTTAATGGAGCACACATTCTGAGATCAAACATATGGGGGATACGCATTAAATTCCAGAGAGAATAGATTTCCAGTAAAATTTAATAATGGACTAATGTGATAGTAATCAGTTATGTTCAGGAAGTCAGTCATGAAGAATTTATACACCTACGTTACTGGGGATAAAATTAGACAACTAATGAAAATGCTTCTTGTGTTATCTCTATTTTTTTCATGTAAAGACGGAATTTTTTATTTTAGTTTCTATTACAGTGTTAAAAGCTATTTTCTTAAACAAAATAATTGTATACAAATTGGCATTTTGTCTTACAGCAGATTTACTAAAATTTTTTAAACTTTGTAAATACTCTAAAATTTTGTTTGAAATGAAAAAGTGCAAATTACTCTCGTTATGACGTTACGATAAATTTTAAAATTAATAATGACGACATCTGTGCTTGTTTCTATGTAAATTTTCTTTATCAGCGTAAAACCGAATTTTTATAGAATAAATTTAACTCTAAAGAAGCGAAGGTGCCGTTCCTGTTAAATTTAAATATTATAATTATCATATATAAAATTAATAATGACTGTTCCTTTGCTTATTTTCAGTTGCAGTTTTTTTAAACACAGTAAACGGCATTTTTATATTAGAAATCGTCATATTTATTTTTAAAATAATCGTTTTATAATACTATTATATACAGAACATAAAATATTCTCTCAATGATTTTCTCGAAATTTTTGCTAGGAAACTGGTTTACTTTTGAAGTGGAAAAAGTTCACCTCAAAAAATAACAAATTTAAATTATTACAAAAATTAGAATTTAAAGTATTCTGCAAAATTATGTGATATCCCTTTTCCTGCATAAATCCATTATATTTTAAGTTAGTTTTTTTATATTATTGTTAGTTTGTTAGTTTGTATTGATCATATTTGTAACGTATATTTGAAACTAAAAATTCACCCTTCTAAACCAGTAATATTTACATGCAATTACATATTGTACTGAATATTATAATATATTTCAAACTACATACTGAACTACAAAGTTTAATCAAGTTCCACAGCATCTGCTATCAATAATTATTTCTTTGGTGGTAAATTATCATACATATTGAACTACAAGAGGAACTACAAAAATGTATATATATTGAATATCACCAAAATTCCCAACTTCTGCTACCTATAATAATTGCTTATTTTATTGAAAATTAACATGCATATTGAGCTGTAGAATTAACTACAAAATCAATATATACTGCATTTAATTAACATTCCCAGCTTCTGTTACAGCTTTGAAGTTCTGTTTTGCGACATCGTAAAAGTAATTTATTCTCAACTTCGAGTTTTCTTAAAAGCAGCTACGGTAATTCGTGTGTTACGTTGCTAGAAATCACTTATTATCTTAAAAAAATCTAATTACGATCATGAACATAATGTCGCATCAGGTAAAAATGTACTTATGTGAATCGCAGATATTTCTACGTATGAAATACAATCAAGCCAATAGGAAGCTATTTGGACTCAGAATCGTGGCTCTGTCATGCTTTCCAGCCCTTTAATTAACTGCATGTACAGATGGAAAGAGGAAGTTTAATCATGTCCATTGACCATAGAAATCAGGTTTGTTCATTAAATAGCAAATAAGGTAACATAGATGTCCTGTAATTGTAATTGCATTCAGCCGTACAAGGAAACCTTTCTGTGCAACGTACTGATTTAACATTTCGCTAGAAAAATATGAACTTGAACGAACAAATTTTCTGTCACTTTATGTAAATAAAGGAATAAATTCTCTCTCACATCTTCTTAAAGTATTTGACTACGTTTAGAACACAGATTTGGATGAAAAGTTCCATTTTTTATTTTATTCCTGTATCATAAAGAATGTGACTTTTTGTTACTAAATCGTTTTAATTTATTCTGTACGATCATTAGAAATGAAATTAGAACAATTTAAAGAAGAGCAGGAGTCTTTTGAAAACAAGTGGAAACTTTAAATTCTCTTTTCTGATTAACTTATTTTTCATAAAAATTTCAACTATTTTGATATTTAAGCAATTATACAACGACTGTGATAACTCAAAAGGTAATCATGACATGTCTAGGAAATTTTTCAGGTATATTTTTAATAATGAACAACAGATTTTGAACCAGTTATATTCGGTGTTGATCTACAGCAATTTATAAAATATCGAATCAGAAATTTAAAACCAAAATTTTCAATGTTGTAAAAAGTTGCATAATTATAATCTATTTATTTATCAGTTACTAGATGAATACCCGTACTTCGCTACGAAGTACATTCAAATTAAATATAACGGTCAATGTATGCAATTAATTCCAATATATATATATATATATATATATATATATATATATATATATATATATATATATATATATATATATATATATATATATTTATTTATTTATTTATTTATTTATTTATTTACATATTAATTTATAATAAATACAACGATCAATGTATGCAATTGATGTAAAAAAAACAAAAAATAAAATATATTTATAAAGAAATCGTAACGGATTTCCTATAGACAAAATAATGTAGAATAAAATAATCAAATTAAATCTAATAGACCATATAAAAGAATATAGTACAGGTTGAGGAACATACCTTTTCCTGTATTTTAATATTTTTTGGATAATGTCAAAGAGTCTGCCGCATTAGCAAGAAAAAAAATAATTTTTGTCTATTTCGTTGTCATGCACGTGACACAAAATTAATTTAAAGTATCGGAAAAAGAAAAGAAACCATGTGATCAGCATTTAATAAATTAAATTCTAAAAATTAATATTTAAAAATTCACTAAAAATCAGAAAATAAAGGTAAAGATTCGAAAAAATATCATTTTAAAGGGAATATTTATGATCTTTCTTGTGGTGTAAATTTTATAACCCTCAAAATATTATTGTAAAAGCAAACTTAAAAAAAAGTTTCAAAAACAGCTCAAAAATTTTATTTAAAAAAAATCTAAGAAGGATTTTTCAAAAATCTTTCTTAGTGCATCTCTACACTATAAGAAGAATCTCCATGCAAAATTTCAGCCCTTTAAGTCCAGCGGTTTGGTCTGTGCGTTATATGTCACTCAGTCAGTTACGGAACAGTTTTATATATATATATAGATTATAGTGTATTAAGTTTTCCTATTTTGGTGCTATATTCAACCGAAAAATGTGACATAAAATCTCACAAGCAAAATTTTAGAAAATAAAACTGCTCTGAACGTAGTTGGATACATTAATAACTATTAACGGATGAAAATAGCAACATTTTGTTTTTCTTTTTTCTAGAAGAGACTGTTATAAAGAAATTGTAAATATTTAATCATAATTAGTCAAAAAACGATCAAATATTTAAGAAAAAAATATTTTGATGGTTGATTGCATAGAAAAAAGCCTGATCCGTTAATCAAAATTATCATAAATGTCACGAAAATGATAAATCAAAATCTCAAGAATTGAAGTTAACAGAGAAAAGTAAAAACAAAATGAGTACTTTAAAACGCTAAATACGCATAATTTAAAGGCAAGCAAATTATAGGCACAATAGAAGGTTAATTTTAAAATGTAATCATATACTTTCATCCAGTATATATAAGTTCCTTTCTAGATATATTTGGCGAAATTATGACGATAATATACACAAATTGTCTATGTACGATCATTAAGAATATTTAATAGAGAAAAATACAATAAAAAGAACAATATTTAAGAATAGAGAAAAATAGATAACTGACATAAAGAATAGAGAAAAGAACAATACACAAAACTTTTCTATTAGTTAAAACCGATTTATTTTGTTAAGGAAATTTATAATTATATAACTGCGATGCCATGGGAATTAATTTTTGAATAATAAGCAGAATTTACTTACAAAAAATGGTGTGGTTGAATATTAGTAAATCCATTAGTTATTGCTATAAATACGTTTAAGAATAAAATGAAATAATGTGATTTTAGCAGTTAACCTGGATGTTCCGATTTTTAAATAAATATTTGGAATTTCTCAAAAAAAGAATGAACAGATAACATAGAATAAATAGCAACAGCGTTTTTAACAGAAAATTCCACTCTAAGCCTAGAACATCTAAAAATCAAACCGCTTTCAAAATTACCCAGCATGCATCGCTCTTTTTTTACAATGAAGAGAATAAATAATAAAAGTTCTGTTAGTTTTTTAAAGCTATAAATGTATAAAAATTTATTACAAAAATTCTTAAAAATCTAGAAAGTAATTTACCAATTTAAATATTAATCTTTAAGCTATGAATTCTAAAAAATAATAAGTATAATTTTTAAACATAGAAGCAAAAAAATTTTACATGTGATGCCATCTTTTGGCAGAAAGGTGAAGCAATGCCGAACAGTCTACTCTTCTCTCCTTTCAACTGAAAATAACATATTCGAATTTAAAAGAAAGTACGAATATATGTAATTTTAAAGTGTAATCATATACTTTCACCCAGTGTATATAAGTTCCTTTCTAGACATATTTGGCGAAATTGTGATGATAATATACTCAAATTGTCTACATTTCTTCTCTCCTTTCAACTAAAAATAAGACATTCGCATTTAAAAGAAACTACGAATATAAGTACGTTAATTTTAAAGTGTAATCATATAGTTTCATCCAGTATATATAAGTTCCTTTCTAAATATATTTGGCGAAATTAAGACGATAATATACACAAATTGTCTACTTTTCTTCCCGCCTTTCAACTGAAAATAACATATTCGCATTTAAAAGAAACTACGAATATAAGTAAGTTATCCTATTATACAAATTCAAAATGATATTACTTTTGGTGTTTACATGAAAAAGTGTTTGATTGTACAGTACTTTACTTGAGTTTAATATTCGAAATTGCAAAATTTGTTCAGAATGTCTCGAACAATCTCATTTCAGACTCTTTATGTAACGTGGGAGCACCAAACACGGTATGTGCACTTATAATACAAATATTTCGCAAGCTCTCCGGCTCTTTAATTATCAGAATGCATGATCCAAACTGGATCAAAGACGAAACTTCAATCAGGGTTAATGGTGAGGATATGAAGGTAATTAATTACCTAAGGAATAATGGCTTCAAAAGGAGTAATTTTGAGTGCTTTAAATATCATATCATTTTTACCTAAAAGTATCTAGATAACAAGCCTATTTGAAGAATCTGAATCATTTTAAAACATGTATATATTTGTAAAAAAGAAAGATATCTTTTACATATCAATGACAATGTCTGCAATGATATTTTCTCTTTTGATCATCTTCCAATGACATAAATTGTGTGGTTTGAATTTTAAATAGAGGTATTTAATGTGAAAACTGTCGCATATGATAAGGTATATTAAATTATTTATAACATATTTTTTCGCTCTCAATCACTCACCCAAACACCGATATATATATATATATATATTCACATAATTACACGTTAATATCAAATTCCTAAGAGTAACTGTTTTTCATTTATCTGTAATCTAGATACTATACTGAGTTCATTATTATGGTCACAAACACAAAAGCTGTTATGTCTAGAGAAATAATAGTTTTATTGCAATGAAATTTGGTACAGAGATGGCACATACAATGAGAAAGCATATAGAAGAACAACAGTATGAATAAGAGGTAAATTGTTAGTGAGATTTAAATTAGACCAACAATTTTCAAACCATGTTGCATAATATATCCGCAACAGTCCGTCTAATAGGGTGTGTGGGAAAAGTGCACTGCTATACAAGCTGTCCAACGAGCCGCCATACTGTTCCTGAGGATGTCGGTAAATGTTTGTGGCAACAAATCCCTTCCTCTAAAAACGTGGATTTTATTGCTCCTCAGAGGTGCTACAAGGTAGGTGGGGAGGGGGAGTTAACGTCATGCAATATCTCTTCCTAGAACATCCCAAACATGCTACATAGGTTTATCCTCTTGAGTCCCACGGTACCCAATTGGGTACCTTTTTTAAAAGATTCCCAGAATCATTAATTACCTTTATCATCTTCGAAACCGACGGGACCTAACTAGGTAAAGTCTATTTTAAGCGATTCCTCATAGATGGTGCTACCAGTTCCAGATCCGAAGTCAGGTTCTTCAGTTAAAGTGGCGGGAAATCTGAAAATGGCTTCTAGACGCACTAGAGGTAAGAAAACCACTTATTTTTATTCTTTAAAAATTTTCTTTCACATTTTCTGTTATATTTATTTAAAGTTTAGAATATAGTGACTATATAAACATGAATTAATGCACATTATTTATATTTATTTGTGTTATTAACGATGTTCAAAAAGAAGGTACCCAATTGGGGACCTCGGGTCTCGAATGCTAAAAAAAATGTTATTTTATTTTTTTAGTTCGTTATCTGACAGAAGAGGAAATTCAAGCTCTTCTTACGAAAAGTGTTAGAGAATTATCAGATACTGATGATAATGATTTCCTTGAGAATTTCGAACCTGAAAGTGAACACTGTGCACAATGGAGAAGAAATAATTATTTCTGTAAAGGTACTACCTGCTGCTCCAAACCAGAAAGGAAAAGGAGAAAAAGATCTGTCTCGGAAGAAATGTTTGTCCACTGATGAGCAGATGATCCCATTTACTGGTCGTTGTGCAATGAGGCAATATATCACATCAAAGCCTAACCCTATAGGGTTGAAACATTTTGTACTCACTACACAGGATGGGTTAGTTTTGGATTTTGTTATATATGCGGGGGCCGATACATTGCCAACAGAGGAAAAGACATCTTATGGTTTAGGAGGAGCTATAATAAAGAATTTAGTTAGTAGAGTGACAGAAACATCAATTCTTCATCTTTTACAGACAGGTTTTTCACAGGTATAGCAATTCTTGATTACCTTAGTGCCAGAATTTTTTTTTGACTGGTACCTTAAAGAGCAAACTAACTGATGGTACTGCAGCTAGTTTTCCACAAGATCGAGATATGGAAAGAGGCTCTTTTAAATTCCGAACTCGTGAAGGTGGAAAAGCCTGTTTAGTCAAATGGAAGGACAATAAGTCGGTATTGATGTTGTCCAATGCATTTTGCATCAACCCAGAAGGAATTTGCAAGAGATGGAGCAAGGAAGCAAATAGGAGGGTAGATTTCAAGCAACCTGCTGCTGTGAAAGCATATAATATATGGGTGGAGTAGATCAAATGGATAGATTTATTTCATACTATCGAATTTCAACACGCACCAAAATATGGCCAATGCGTATTTTTACACATTTCCTTTACATGGCAACGTGTAATGCATACTCCACACACGCCATTGTCCAAAGTCATGTGCTAAGAAAGACTATCTACAATTGATAAAATTCAAACTTGAAATTGCAGGAAGTTTAATTCTTAAATAAACCTCAAAATTATTAGAAGAAGGCAGTTCAGCGAAATATATTCCAAAAAGTGATTCCCATGGCAGGCAATCATATGAGGTATGACAAAAAAGGGGCATTTCCCAGTGCAGTCCAAATTGCAAAATCAGAAGAAATGCCGCAATTCAGGCTGTAAAGGAAAATCCAGAGATAGATGCATTAAATGTAATCTATTTTTGAACTTTCAAAACAGAAACCGTTTCGTAGAATTCCATGAGAAGTGACTGATTTTTGTCTGTATTGAAACCCAAGGTACCCATTTGGGTACCACTTAATTAACATAATTAAAAATATTGAATTGACATTTTTTGTTTATATTTGTTTCCTTTAATGCTATTTTTGCTAGATAAAGTTAAAAATTGTGAATAAAGTGCATTATTTTAGGCTCGGGTCTCTAGAGGTTAAGATCAGAGACATCGCAGGCCAATCTATACAGTGAATATCATCTACCTCAAAACAAAAATCGCCCACACGGAGAGCTCTTTGTGGCCCCGCATTACCGTCCATTAAAGATGCCTGGACCACCAGCCCCCGGATCATCCTAAAATATACATCAACAACCTTTTCCCTATAGCGCTATGCGGTGACACTTCCCGCATCGAAGAGGTGCAGCGATGAACGACTGCCCAACGTGATGCCACCCCAGAAAAAGATTACCCTACCACCAAAAGGGTCAATTTCCCTTACGTTGACATGATGATAGCGGATCCCATGCGAGTATCTCCAGTTGAAGAATCACCGAGAATCACGTTTTGTACTGAATTTGGGCTCATCAGTGAAAAGAATACGCTCCCAATCTTGTTGTGTCCAACAATGGTGAGTTCGACTCTCGAAAAACGGGCTATCTTGTGCGATAGGGTCAGAGAGGGACACAACACCGGCCACTGGGTATAAGGGCTCTTCTGTGCTAGGCATCTGTATACAGTTTGCCTGGAAATTGTTGTTACAGATGTAGTCGCAAAGTCCTGAGTGATCTCTCTAGCCGTCATCTCTATGCTGTTGCTCATTTAACGATCCTGTGCAGGTGTCATCGCTCTTGGGTGGTCTTGGCCGGGGCTCCTGAGTATAGTACCAACATGTTTGCATTTGAGGCCATAACCTGGATACGACTTATGGTGCTACTTGTAGCCATCAGACCACCTCCGCTTGAGACTGGACAGATTCAGGCCTGCCGATGGTTCTCCATCTCAGTGAGTCGATTATGACAACGCATTCAGTTTGAAATTTTCCAATCTTGGAAGGGGGGTGGGGGTTCAATGCAAGAACCAATACTCTGCAGACGAAATTCCCAGGTGCTGAAACGGTTATTTTCACGTTCTGGTACACTAAACATCGTTGACTCAAAACTGGATGCTAACATTGTGTTACCCTTTCACCATAATATATATGGTACAAAATTTATCTATTTAACAGTAGCTATTTTGAGTTATTGTCAGAAATTTGTTTGTGACCTTAATTTTGGACACAGGTGTAATATATACAAGGGGGTTAATTAAAATTCGCAGACATATATTTTTTTATTTCTTAACATTAAAATTTGTCCACATACACTTAATTCTACTTAAAACATATCTATATTACACTTGTATATTCATACATTTACATCTATGTACCACTAAACAAATCTTCTCCCCCCTGCATCAAGCGAATTTAGTCAATAAAATAATAACAAACAATGTGTATTTACATTTCCGGTTCTCATCAAATTCCCAAAAGAAGATATTTTTTTTACTTATCTATAATTTAGATCCTAATAAATTCAAGAAGGTTAATTAAAATGTGGAGATATATTATTTCTAAAATTTCTAAGGCAAGGAAAATTAAAATTTGTCAACGCACACTTAATTCTACTTAAAAAATATCTGTGTTACTCTTATTAAATACTCAACTGAAACCTTTTAATTCAATTTTTGAATTATTGTCCCTCGCCTCATTTAATTACCCCACGAGAGATATCGCTCATCGACGATGGCAGTAATTATGCCGTTAAGCGTGAAAAGAATTGTAAAGCATAAAGTTTCTCTACAGATACCCTTTTTGATATAAAAAATAAAATAAAATATATTTTACTGCTGCTATCAAAGAATAAGTGCGATAAAATTTATGTTATTTGAACAGACTGTTAAACATTTGAGATTTGGATAGATGTAAGTACACAAATATATATATATATATATATATATATATATATATATATATATTTAAGTCAAATACACATTAAACACCTTATAAAACAGAAAGTTGTGCAAGGAAATCTGCATTTATTAAAATATTAATTACTAATAAAGGTTCAGAATATTGAAACTCGTAATTAAAAGTATTTAATGCCAATTATATATATTTATTTATCATTGAAAAAATATGCGTAAATTTGTTTCTCAAAACATTTTAGCAACGTAGTATATTTGTAATGTAGGATAATTCTTATTCGAGAATTTTTCGAACAGAAACTGCAGTTTTATTTAAAGTAGAATGATTTAATACGTAGAGGTATTTTCTTTATTCACAAGAAAAATATATATATTTAGAGAACATACATTTATTTTTTACTGCAAAAACATTTTTTTGGCGTGCAGTATACATAAGTTTGTACTGCACACAAACTTATTATTTTATATGTAAATATAACTTTTATTTTTTATAAGTTAAACTTTCTTATAAAATGATACTGTCTGAGAGGAAAACACCATTTATCAGCAAATTAATTACATTATAAAATAATGTGTTACGAGAGCAAAAACTACATTTTTTAACAAATCAATTACTAAAGGTTAAAACTCGCAATTCAAATTACTTAAATAAATTTTCTCTTTTTGATTAGGAAAAACAATTCTAAAATCCTCTCTGAAAATACGTTAGTATAAATGCTATTTCTAAATCAGGTATTTCAGGACCACAAAAAAATTTTCTATGTAACGTAAAATGATTTAAATTGTAGAATTTTTTTTTCCTTTTTGATACTTATGCTTAAAAATGCATATAATAAAATGCAAATAATTATACTTAAAAATGCATATTTTTATAGAGCATACTTTTACATTTTACTGCACCTTTCTATAAACAATTGATAATACTTTCTTTCAATAAAGACATTTCATGAACTTTTGTTTTTAATAAATATTTAATATCTTATAAAATGAAAACAGCATAAGACTGCTTGGTTGTAACTATAATGGATTACGTCATCTCAGTGTTAACCTATAGCGAATTTTTTTACACTGATTATCGAATTGGATTTAAAGAAGTTTTTTAAAAAATCGTACTTCGTAATAGAGAAAGAAAATTGCATAATGGTTAAGTCATGCATCGCTATATATCATTAACATGAGATTAATTTTCTTTGACCAAAATATAAATACAGCAATTTTTTACACTATTATCCGATTTATTTTACAAAGTTCGTCTTCTAAAGTAAATTATTTACACAGTGTACCCTTTTTCACCTTTATAATTCGAATTTAAATGTATTATTTGCTTTTCTTTGAAAGAATAAAAAAGATACTGAAGTAAAAATAGTTGCTTAGTTCCTTCTCCATTACAATTTACAATTAAAAAATATCTTTGAATTCAAGTGGACAATAATTAGAAAATTTTTCTCCATAGGTTAACAATGAGATAAACGAATCAAGTTAGATCAGAAACCATAGTCAACCCAGAAACCATAAGAAAACTGCTATTTGCTAAATCTTTATATCCTTCTGAATTGAATTCACAGGAACTGAATTTATATTTTTAGTCGAAGAAAAGTAATCTCTCTTTAACGATGTATAACGATTCAATATTTAACCGCCTTGCCCTTTTTTTTTGCAATATGTTTATATACCAAACACTACAAAGCTCATGCCTAGTTCTACGTATGTAATATTTTACGATCCTATTGATATTTGAATATTAAAGTCAAAGGATTAAAATTTAGTGGTGCTTTCCCTGATGTCAAATTTAAACAAATAATGAAATAAATTAAATTTATTTATTTAGGGAATCTTCTACAACAGCGGATATATACTTCAAAAATTTAATATAATATTATGTACTAATTTATTATGCTTTGTATTTTATTACATAATTTAATACGCAATATTTTTCGATACTATGTACATTTTATATATACAATACGATATTATTATTTCAATACGAAAACGCAAGGATTAAACTTTAGTCGGGTTTACATTTATAACAAGTAGAAAAAAAACAAATATATTAAACTGATTTATTTAAGTAATTTTCTATGAGGGCTTACATAAACTTCAAAAATTTAATATTATGAAGGGTAAATTTTTTCCCCTTATATGAAGCTTACACAAAATTTATTTTCGACGGTATATTATAAAATATTACAATTATTTGTTTTATTTGTTTTTGTATGTGTTGTAAAATTTTCAGAGGAATGTGAGCCTTTTGAAGATCAAATAACTTCCAAATGAAGATCAAACATAACAGGAATAGTAATGCGACCAGTTTTAACAAAGGTTTATCCAAATTTTAGTAATTCAAACCTAATAAATAAAAATTTTTCGCCCCGCATTACCGTAAAATTCCTAAAAAATTGCCATTCTGGAATAATACATATTTATTTAAAGTCGTATTTACCCGGTTTATTAGTGAAATAATATATTTAAATTATAGCACAGTCCTCCACCCTACACACACACATATGTGTTTAACGTAAAAGATCTACTATCAAATTTAAAATTTATCAAAGATCTACTCCAAAATGAAAATTTATCAAATTTTCATTTTGGAGATAATTACAGATATTTTTTTGGAGTCGTGTTTGCCTCATTCATTAATGTATTAAAATATTTAACTTGTAACACAGCTACAGATAGACACATTTGTGTTTAACGTAAAACATCTATTATCTACTTATCTAATGTTCATCCTGGAAAATGCATTATCTAGTGTATATTCTGAATCTAATGTTCATGTTCTATTTTCATGTTCATATGTCCATATGTTATATTCATATGTTCACATGTAATGTTCATATGTCCTTATGTTACGCTCATATTTAATGTTTATATGTTCATGTGTTAGGTGATGTTCATATGTTATCTTATGTTGATTCTGGAAAAAAATTACAGATCATTTAAAGTCTAAATTCCTTCATTTAGTGTAATAGTAAATTTCAGTTGTATCATAGCCACACAAACAGGTGTGTGTTTAATGTAAACATCTACTACCTATTTATCTAATGTTTGTCCTCTAAAATGTGTTATTTAATGTATTCATTCTGGATCTAATGTTCATCTGTTATGTCCATATGTTCATATGCAATGTTCATATGTTATGTACATATGTTCACATATAATGTTCTTATGTTATGTATGATGGAACTTAACTCCGAAATCGGACAATGTCCGAAAAAAATGCTTACATCGCGAATGGAGCACTAATAAATGCGCCAAGTCCGAAATGTGACATTATTTCGGACTTGTGCACTTGAATTTGCTCATATCGCGAATGGATCATTGAAAAATGTGCCAAGTCCGAAATATTACATTTTTTCGGAGTTTGTGCACTTGAATTTGATCAATTCACGATAGGGAAAATCAGTAGGGAACCAAGACCGATTTCACACTTGGAGGATGGGCTAAACACACCCCACATCGATATATGAGCCAAGCCCGATTATGACAATCCTAGCCCCCACGTTTGCCTGTCTCCTCCGATTCCTCAGTCTCGTTTCGTTCTAGCGTTTGTAAGTGCTACTGTTCCCGATGTCCTCTGTTGATGACGGTTTGAATTGGACACGACTACGTGTGCAAATGAAATGAGGGGTAAATTTCTCGAATCTTTGGATAGTTTTTCAGAGAGTTCGGGCGACAGCAGTTTTTTTTTTCACGTTCGAAAAAAATGAAAGGTTGATTGCGGAAGGGAAAAGTAGTGTGGGGAAAAGAAAAAATACATGCAGCCCCTCACCTCTAAGGACTACAGAAGACTAAAAAGTATGAGGTAGTATCTCTTTGTGGTATAGAAATTTTAATCAAAAAATGACAGATGATGACCAAACGATAAAATATTTTTGTCACAGTGACGGAAGTTTTGAAGTTATTCATAAAGTTCATATGGATTTGGGTCACAAAAAATTAAAATGCATGGAAAAGGAACTATAACAGAAATACTGTGAAGTGCCTCGAAAAGTGATCAAGCTGCACTTTTCTCTCTGTGAACAGTGTCACTTGAGAAAAAAGGATAAAAACAAGGGAGTCATTGTTAAACCAATACTTACTAACGCATTTCGAAAAAGAGGATAGGTTGACCTCATTGACATGCAATCAGAGCCTGATCGTGATTATAAATTCATTTTGAACTATCAAGATAATCTTACCAAATACTTCAAGATATCAAAATAATGTTCCCTTTTTTACGCCCACTGAAAACGAAAACAGCTGAAGAAGTTTCTTATAATTTAATGTATATTTTTTGTATCATATGAGCTCCCTCTATTTTGCAGTCCAATAATGGACGAGAGTTCTCGAATAAAATCATAAAAGAGCAAGCATATATGTTTGAAGCAAGAATTGTTCATGGAAAACCCAGAGCTCAAAGCCAAGGCTCCGTCGAACGTGCAAACCAAGATGTTCGTGATATGTTGGTGACGTGGATGTCAGACAGTCAGGCAAGTTAGTGGACAGATGGCTTACGAATCGTTCAAATGAAAAAAAATCGTACCTACCATCGTGAAATCACCATAAGCCCGTACTAAGCTCTGTTTGGTGTTCCACTTACTAACGGACTTCCCCAGGAAATGTGTTGTTCAACGGACCTTGAGACTTAAGAACAACTTGAAGAGGTTTTGGCCAACATTCCTGAAATCAAACATGAAACTGATTCATCTGATTTTGAAAACTCTGATGTGTCCATCTTACAATAAAGAAAGAAGTTAATTAAAGAGAAACGAGCCAATGATTGTGCCAAAGAAATGAAAAAGCAAGCTGACTACATGCTAAGAGACAGTGATGCTAAATTTCCACCCATGAGCGTCGATCAGAATGTTGTGTTACGGATTCCAGAACTCTACAGAGGTAGCGTTCCGCCCAGAAAAGTGATAGCTGTGATAATGGAAGTGGACGATGATGAGCTATACAAACTCGGTACGAAATCCGGAATATTGGAGAAGTTATATTCCAGAAATGAATCCCAAATAATTGAAGACAACTTCATATATGAAACAGACTGTCCAAGCTTCGCACACTCACTTCAAACCACAGTTACCCTAGAATCAGGAAGCTCACAAGGTTTCGTCCACTGTAATTGTAGAAAGCAGTGTGACAGCAAAAGATGAAAGTGCCTATCAACTGGCATCAAATGTATATAATTTTGATTCACTACTACAAATGGACGACAACGAAGATTGACTTTTTAGGTTTATTGTAACATAATAATTGTAAAATATATTTAGAAAGAAATGCTTCCCCAGATCGGAATTCCAACGGGGGTTTACATGACCTCTTTTAACGAAGGCGAGGAGTGAACTGAGAAGAGAAAACTTTTCCCTCTCTACTGGCGGCACAGCGCCCCCTTGATACAATTTTCTACAAAATGTAACTCAAAGTGCCAAAATATTTCTTCCTGAAAGAATAAGTATCAGTCCACTTTGTATAATGTTTTCCATCATTTATTATTTTTCTATGTTTTAATTTTTTTTTTCACTAGGGACAATTTTTTTTAACTGTGAGGTTTTTAAAATAGTCAAAACATATCATTAAAATGATCTTTTAACTCATTTCATTCATTTTATTTAGCCAAATAATTAGACTTAAAAATCATTGTTTTCTGACTTTTATCATTCTTTACTGGCCATTTGCATAATGACCATTTTTGAATGCTCAAAGTACGAAATTAAATTAAGTTTAACACTCTGCGCACTTCTGATTTGCCCATACGCGAAATAATCATTTGTAAATTACCCAAGTCCGAAATCATGTAACATTTCGGACTTGGCGCATTTGTCTGTGATCCATTCGCGTTGTGAGCATTTTTTTCGGACATTGTCCGATTTCAGAGTTGGGTTCCAATATGTACATATGTTCATATGTAATATTTATATGTTCATGTGTTATATCAGTTCATATGTTACTGAATGGTCATTCTGAAAAATGATACAGGTATGTATTTATAGCCTGATTTACTTATGTAGGAATAAATTTAACTTGGAACACAGAAACAAGCTCATGCGTTTAACGTAAAACCTCTATTATCTATTAATATAATGTTCATTCTAAAAATGTCATTTGTTTGCCGTATGTTTACATTTACAGCATAATACAAATACAGAAAGATAACATTCAAAACATCACGTGTGAAAGAAATGCCTTTAATTTGCTACGGGGTAAAATAATGGAAAAGGCGAAAAAAATTTAGGGAAAAAATTTTCCCGTTTTTGTAACTGGAAAATGAAACAGTGATCATTTCGCAGAATAGATGTGCATTCTCTGAGCGTTACTCATTATTGTCTCTCGCATCATTTGGTGAAAAATAACAATATTTTATTAGAAAGGCATACAGCAAAAAAAAAAAAAGATAAAGTTGTAGCACATCAGGCGCCGTTCAATAATGCAAAGCAACTGAACCGCAGATTTGCTGAAAAAAAGAGCAGAAAAAAAACCCCAGCCTTTATATCTGGTGAAAAGAAATAAACGACTTTGGATCAGGAGGAATACAATAAAAAAATACGAGAATAAAAGAACTGCAGCTCTATATTGTGCATTCCTTGAATTAAACAGCAAAAATTATAACAACCTTCATTTGCACTTTTATTTATTTCTCTCCGAGCTTTATCCATTTTTTTCTTCCTTTACGGATGTTACATTATACAGTCCAAAACATTGTGATCCAATAATAGTAAAATAACGCCAGAAAATAACGTAGTAAACAGGACCGAAAAAAATATAAAATATTATTATTTGCAAAAAAGCGGGATAAAAGAGGAAAATATTGAACGGAAAATAACAACAAAAGAGGCTGAAGTCGCAACGCCACCCATGCATTTTAACCTTTCGGTTCTTTCAGGAAAACGCCAGGCCCTTTTTCCTCCGTCATTAAGTTCCTCATTTGTTTTGCAAAGCGTTCTGACCCATGCTGAGATTGCAAAAGGGTTCATTAAAAACAGGAAAGACCATCCCAGAGTTAATTTGCGAGGAAAATTGTTGTTCTTGAAAGAATGATTAAATTATTTCTGGTGAAATGTGAATTTTTGTATCTGAGTAAGCAGCTACAAATTATTGTCCTTAAAAATTCCTTCATGGAAAAGTGGTGAGATAAGGGAAAATTAATTGGCTAAAAAATTAAATTGTTTTTACTGAGAAGAATATGCAATTTAAATAACATTTTACAAGCGGCCTTATTTTTGTTTCAATGACACCAGGTTTGAATTATGGAGCTCGACAGGGTGCTGTTGGTAAAAAAAAAAAAAAATTGCAATTTTTTTTAATCATTGGATTCAGTGCTATTTATAAGGCAGTTATAAATTGGTAGTTAAATTTTTGACCTTATGCGAACAGAATTTCTAAAATATGAAGGAAGGTTTAAAAATGGCGGTTGAATTGTTTAATCTTCTGTTTAGGAAGATTATAAAAAAAATACAGAATAGTTTAATTATTTCTGGTGAAATGTGAATTTTTGTATCTCTGTAAGGAGTTACAAATTATTGTCTTTAAAAATTCCTTTACGGCAAAGTGATGAGATAATAGAATATTAATCGGCTGAGAAATATTAATGGTTTTTACATCAGTTGTTTAACCTTCGGTTGAGAGAGTTTTAAAAAATGAAAGAATGATTAAATTAATACTTGGTAAATGTGCATTTTTTTAGTTGAGTGATCAGCTACAAATTGTGCTTAAAAGTGGTGACATAAGGGAAAATTAAGAGGCTAAAAATATTAAATTGTTTTTACTAACAATAACATGTAATTTAAATAACCTTTTACAACAGGCCTTATTTTTGTTTCAATGACATCATTTTTGAGTTCTGGAGCTGATTGGGCTTCAATTGGTAAAAAATTTTGAAACTGTTTTTAATCATTGGAACCATCTATTTAAAAAGCAGTTATAAGATGGTGGTTAAATTGTTTTACCTTCTATTGAGAGAGTTTTAAAAAAATGAAAGAATGATTAAATTAATACTTCGTAAATGTGAATTTTTGTAGTTGAGTGAGCAGCTACAAATTATTGTCGTAAAAAGTGGTGATATAAGGGAAAATTAATTGGCTAAAAAAATCAAATTGTTTTGACTGAAAAGAATATGCAAGTTAAATAACATTTTACAAGTGACCTTATTTTTGTTTCAATGACATCATTTTTTAATTCTGACCCTCATTGGGGTGAATAAGGTTTTAAAAAATTGTATAATTGCATCCAATGATATTTATAAGGCGGTTATAAGCGATAGTTGAATCGTTTAACTTTCTGCCAATATAATTCTTAAGAAATATTGAAATCTTACAATCTTTCATGAGTTCATAAGTTTTATATTGAATATAAATATGCTGAGTTAAGTTATTATTACTCTCATTACAGGTAAAAATATACAGAAATATTGTTAAATCATAATGATGCATTCACACTTTTATACTCAATTTTATACATTCATTTTATGTAGCATAGTAAATAATTCCTGTTTCAATCAATGTGCTACAAATGTTGATCTAGATAAGAGAAAATATTTGCAATTATTAAAATTTTCTATAAAGTGTATTCTACATCACCATAGGCTTTATAAAAACAAGTAATTAAATATAAATGTTTTAGGCTACTGTTAGGTGGTATAACATACCTACAATCAAAACGGAACTATTATATTCAGTGTTACTTATATATTTTTGATACAATTTCAACCTATTATTCATGCAATTATTTTTTTTTCTTGTAGTTACCATTCTTGTTTGTGTGGCACTACCATAAGTATTACTGAAATAAAGAGAGATACTACTTTAAAATACATAAACAATTATCTCTTAAAAACGTTTTTTACGTAAAAAGAAAATGCGGATGCTTGATCTCACGAACAAAAAATAATATTCCTCCTTGTAGGATAAAGGATGAAAAGTGCAGTAGTAAATAATAGTACTAAAATCATCGCCATAAAGATTAAGATAGATTAAATAAGATTAAGAGAGTAATGTGGTCGACAGATTTCGTCTAAAAGCCAGCATTAATGTACTCCCTCCCCCCCCCCCCAAAAAAAAAGGAGGTCAAACTTGCTTCAGATATTTCTTTTTTACAAAATAAAACTCCAGAGGACAGTTAAATAATTTCTCCTCTTTTCATCGTACAGCAGTTCTAAGGTAAAAATTATTCCTGACTTACGACACCTCTGTTACGACATTTCTGTCTTGTATAACCTTGCCGCCCACATGACGTCATTTGCTGAAGTTATGTAGGTGAAATATGTAACATGATTTGCAGATTAGTTTTGAAATCAGTATTATTTCCTAGATAAGTAAAAGTATTCATAGTGAGGAAATTCGTTAAATATATATATATATATATATATATATATATATATATATATATATATATATATATATATATATATATTCAGTGAGGTTATGTATATAATATCTATAACAAAATTAGCAGCTTAGTTATAAAAGAAAATCATTGTAATGGTAAAAGCAAATGAACTTATAAACATGAAGCAATTTTAAGTCCATGATAATAACCATAAACTCACATAAAATGAACGTTGCACTGACAACTGCACACAAATGGAGCATTAACACCTTTTTCCTAATTAATACAACATAAAGTAAGTTTCTTCTTTTAGGCGTTCTCAAGGTGAAGTTATCTTTAGTTCAAAGAATATAACCAACGCCTGTCAATAATTCTCAAAGGATGTGTTCTACCATCAAAAAGTCATTCCTTTTTTCTGCGAATTTTCGATTGCGGGAGATCGTTTGAATGGAGAGTTTCATCTGATGACTTTTTGATGTATTATAATGATGATGAAAGCCCGACGCTTGTTGTGGGTTTATCGGAGATTGGTGATCACAAATGTACTTCTTAACGACGTTGTAGATAATGTAACCTTATAATTTTTAGATTTGTTTGAAAATAGTCTTATGTCGCGTTAGCGACCAGTGAGTAAAAACTCGATTTTTTTTTCAAATAATTAAAATCATTCTTCGGAACAAATCTACATTTTTTTTACATAACGATGGAAGCGCAATTTGCAAAATGCATTGTGGTTACGCAACGATCATTTCAAATTTAAATATATGTGATGCCTGATCATAATAGTGTTTATGATTATGAATCATTGTTTGCGGATTAAACACATTTCTCATGTAAGGGATTTTAGAATAATATTTAATGGTTTTTAATAATAATACCAAGTAAATAGTATAAGATGTAATGATTTTTAGAATTATAGGTTTTCGTTTAATAGTTTTTAGTATGAAATAAAAATAAAAAAAACTCCCTGAAATTGCTTGAGTAACACCGAAAGATTATATCAAAGATTCTGACATATCTTTAAAAAAATGCTTAAATATTACATGAAGAATATGCTGAAATATTATGTAAAAAATATGGTAAACGATTGTACAAAAATTACTGGATCATTATATCAAAGGATAAAATCTTGAAAGATTGTAAAAACATATTTGACTAAACTTCTAGCAAATTGAATATTCTGAAAGATTTTATCAAGATATGCCGATAGATTAAATAAAAAAAATATGGTGAAATATTATGTTTCTAAATTACTCTTGGTGACACCCAACATTTCAGTTGTAGATGCCAAATATGAAATAAGATTAAATAAGGGAAGTTTTGTGAAATATTCTAATTGTATGTAATATTAAATATACTGATATGAATCGATGTCAGTATATGCTGATAAATTCTTCCCCATAAATTGTGTTTGAAACATTTCTGTACTCTTAAATAGTTCAAAAACACATTAAAAAGATTTTAAAGATTTTTTTCTTTAATAGATTTCGCACTTTTCTAATTATCCGGTGACTCAAAGATCCAGGGTAAAAGACTGAAAGTATTATCTTTAATAAACAAGAGCTGGACGTTATAGCAAGTAATTAAATAAAATTTCAGCTGATAACCCGAAGCGAAACTTGCAGTCTAGATTCATAACTAACTTCTGGAAAGGCAAACATTCGAATTTACGTGAATGTAGAAGGTTTTAATAGAAACAAACAGGGGAGTACTGTGTTACGAATATTTAAGCGCCGTTCAATGATAAAAATCAAAATTCCCGAGATTGTATTTTCCTAATAAGAAGATTAAATTGATTATCGCAGTCAACTAAGAATTTACGATTCTATGAATCACTTTTCTGTTTCCTGAGGGAGTTGTCAAAACGTCATCACTATAACGACGATTTCACTGATTTAAATCTCTTCCAAGCTAAACAGATTTTCAAAAAATTGGCAATGGACTTACCTAATTTCTTCTTATCTAAACTACCCTTGGTGCTCGTGACACTGATTTTAAGAGCCTCTTAAATCATAAATTATCTCCATTTCCCCAACACAACCAATTTTATGTAAGTTCAACTTTACACCAGTCTAAGATCTTGTTAACAATGCATCTGAAGCGTATAGAAAATGTTTTCAACCAATCACAGACCTCCAAACAATTAGAAAGGAAATTGTTAAGGTCTTAGATTGGTTGAAATTGTTTCGAAACGAATTGTTTCGAACAACTGTTTGGATGCAGAATGAACAGGACTTGCTTCATTTTCTACTGTAAAGCGACGACTTGGAATTATTTCTTAAGACAATCCCATTCAAAACTAAGGTATACCAGTTTCCAATAACAAAGAATGAAATCAAAAAATTCTCTTTAAGTCAAGCTTGAAAGGAGACGATGGGGAGCGTTATGCAGAAATATACACGGGGAAAGCGATGGTAACATGAATTAAAAATACTAGTGACAGATTAAAAAGGTATAATTCTGTACCTAATAGGGTGAAGTTTTACACTGGCTGTTGTTTCGTGTGAAATATAATTCCTTAACTGACCTCTAAAATGTTTCCCTTTTAAACATTCAAAATGTAAATTGTTACAAATATTGTGTAACACGTAATGCTGAATAAAATAGTTAAGGTATCCCACGTAGGTTTACAACACCGATTTTGATGAACATTTCCAAATTTTTTCTATGCCCGTTTCTTAAAGAAGGTAAATTTCTATTGCTAAATTTACTTTTATTTTTTTTTCATCGATCATTAGAAATGATATTAGATCGATTCAAAAAAGCTTTAATAAATACATAAATAAATAATATGTATATCAAATTTGTAACAAAATTAGCGACTTAGTTATAAATTATAATAGTTGTGCTTTCGGAAGAACACATTTTTCAACCAAAATGCTGTATGACTATTGTTATATCTCAAAATAATATTCCTGATATGTTTTTCACGTGTGTTTTTCATAATACTTAGAATGTAAAGAACTACAGATTTAGCTCTAGATATATTATTTGTTGATTTATGTTTATATTTATGAGAAATCTCATGAGAAATTTCTGAAATTTTCGATGTAACTCCATATAAAAAAGTGTATTTTTTTAGATTTAAAAGCATCTATGCGTTTTTACAATCAGGGGTGCCTTACTTACTTATTATAGAATGGATTTAATGCTATGTGAATACATTATTTTTTTTTTGGAGATACAGCTGTAAAATGTTACTAAATTTCCTCCAAAATTCTTCAATTTTTTAAAAAGTTGCATAGTTATGGTCAAGTATTTCGTCATTTTCCCATTTTTGTGCTATATCCCACTGAAAAATATCATAGAAATTTTCACAAGGTTTTTGGAAAAAAAACCCGTTCCCAAAGTACAGGGATACATTATAATGCTATTAAATTAACGTTTTCCGTATCCTTACAAAGCAATAAAAACGCGGATTAAGGATGCGTGTTACTTAGTCACGAATAAAAGGGAAAAAGCAGGGGGAAAAACAAATACCTTCCTTATTATTTTTCATCATTATGATACATGGCACAGCGTCCATTTCTTTCCCTCAAACTTTTATCAAAAACATTTCATCGATCTCCATTTCTCTCAGACAGAAGAATAATTCTCTTCATCTTTTCTTTTATTTTATGTGCGCTTACGTTGCTTTGTATTCGCAAATGCGGATTGACCACAGCTGCTCAAATCACTGGAATCATTAGAGAAAACATGAGTTACTTCTTTTTTCTCCTCTTTTACTTTTTCGGCGGGCTATTGTATTTGTAGTTGCATTTGATTATTTTCATTTATTTATTTTTTCTACATTTTCCCCCTGAAATCGAATGTGAATGATTTTCAAGGATTTGTTTTGTTAATATCCACTTAAAATAAATTTCGATTTAATAGCTGCATGACATGCATGCAAGTGTGTGAATGAAGAAGATTATATAAATTAGTAATGAGTTTCGAAAAAATTATTTAAAAATTTATTATTATGCATTTATAGTTTTATGTATGTTAGTTATCGATTATAGTAGGCTATTTCCAAAAATAACAGCGAATCGAGTATTTATATATATATATATATATATATATATATATATATATATATAATTTAAACAGAGATACACTTGACTTATCATTTTCCTTTGTAATCTCCTTCTTTTTCAATACACTTTCTACACATTTGAAGTAACTTCTTTATTCCACTGAAAAAAAAATGTTTTTGGTTATGTTTTCAGCCAGCAATATAAATCTTTTTAATATCCACCAACTAGAATGTTGGTCATCACGGATTGATGTTTGCCAATTTTTAAGCATATTAATGTCTGGTACAGCCTCCGTATGCCAGTGCAGGCATACTTCATACTGTTTCAGTATTTTTCTGTGAATTTCAAGAGATTTTACAGCCTCTGACTATAGGAATCTTATGGCTACTCACAGCTCCTCTACGCAGCAAACAACAAAGGCCATGCCAATTTGTATATACTGCCCTTCTAATTAAAAACTACATGTCATTTATTCCACAGTGAGACCATCTTTTCAATAAAAGTGAATCTTTGGGTTGAAATGCCTTGGAATTATGTTCAGGAACTACAGTAAATTTCCTGTTACTTTATGAACTACCCTTGAATATAGATAAAAAAATACTTAGAAATATTAAACACATAATTATTTAATACGAGTTTATCAGGAATTAAATATTACTAATTTATATTTAGTATGTTAAATTGTAGTAGGTAATTATTTTAACTTATAAATATGTGTTAATATAATAATTATTTATCTTTTGCAAACAATAGTTGCCAATAAAAAATTTAATTCATCGTCTCATCACGTGACACATATTCATGTGAATAAGTAAATTTTAAATAAACATTTTGTTAATTTATAAAATCATACATAATTTATCTATTTATTATCTTATCTTGGTAATTTAAGTTGGTTTTTAAATATAAATTATCAATTTTTCAAGAAAAAAATCCCAAAGTTTTCTAAAAATTCCAGGCAGATAATACCCGGAAACAATTTTATCCATCAATTCCCTCCCGCAAACAATTAAAAAGAAAATAAAATTAGTTTTTTAAAAGCAATTGTTGAAGATATAAGGAGATAATTGCGTAGTAGGAAACTACCCAGAAACTATGACTTACACCATAAATCTTAAGAAACGTATTACATTATGTTACACTGTAATAAGTTAAATGCATGCTTGTCATACATTACCTACAGATAAAATGAAATTATTCGCCAGCAATGTCACACTATTTTCTGATATCTCTCTGAAATTTCATTCTTCATGAAACTTAGTGCTGAATTCCTGCGAAGATCATAACATATTCATAATATTTTAATGCATTTATTATGAAATACATTTAATGGCTTTTTTTCCACTGCACCTTATCTGATGGTTATAAATATATTATTTATAGTTCCCCCTACCGAACCAGTGATTTATGATGACGGAAAGAGAGTGTCGAAAGACGTAATAGGACCATATAATGAAGGCGATCCGTTGAAACTGCTGTGCGAATCGGACGGAGGTAAGTTAAAAATTCCTTGCAATGTTTCGGGATTTACATTTTACTAATGTGCTTTACTACGCTTCAAAGTCTGTCATAAAGCTTATCAATTATGAGTTTCGTAAATTTTCCTACGTACATGACTAATTATAAACAAAATGTTTTACTGAAATTTTTATTTAATTTTAGAGATATGTCTTCTCATAATTCTAAACACTTTATATAGTAGGAACTAGAGTTGGATAGAACGCGTTATAAGAAACCCCGTTACAGGTTAAATTATTTCCCATCTTGTATTTGAGGAAAAAATATTAGATTGAGGTAAAGAATTGTACTGCATTTCTGCCGATTATAAAGACATTTGAAATTTCAGCGTTATAATTTCATTCCATGCCTATTTTTATAAATGATGTTTAATAAACCTAAAGCCCTTAATACTGCAATTGTTACCAGTGACAAATATGTTATCTGGAAGATATACTTATCCATCAGCATTTTAATTTCAGCATTATAATTTCATTCCATGCCTATTTTTATAACTGATGTTTAATAAACCTAAAGCCAGGGGCGTGCTTAGGGTTTTAGCGGCCCTGTGCGAAACGCATTTACTGGCAATCAAATTTATCTACGCACTGAGTAATGTATGTTGTAAGACAATCCCGCCCCCCCCCCTCCCCGAAAAAAAACTGCATCCACTACTGACTAATTATTTTACTAATTATTACTTTATTAATGCATTACGTTTCGATACTAAAAAACATGCATTCTAGCTACGTAAAAGAAAATTATACATGAAATTTGAATTGGTCAATTAAAATATAAAATTAATCAATTTGTATGAATAATGAAACAATGGAAAAATTATTTACACGATTTAGAAAATGTAAATTGTTAAAAACAAATACTTAGATGTATGAATTTGTTGGTTATAAAGCAGTTTTTCTTGCTTTCTGAGCAGCAAAATTATCTATTATAAGCGAAAAGTCCAAAGATAAGAGATCATTTGCATTAGATAAAAGTACCAAGGAGGATATGTGTGCAATCCGTATTCAAAGCATACTGATTGTACCTGCTTTGTAATATTTTCAATTCTTCGAGAAGGGGGAAATAAAATCCATTATAATGATAAAGAGAAAAAGTAAAATCCATTTTTTGTTTACCTCACTCTTTGAGCCTTCAGACCCCTTTCTTCCCAACAGGTTTGGAGCTCATTTCCTTACTTGTCTTGCACTCCCTGGAGATATGTCTTTTCTATTGTTTGCTTTGAACAGACCAAACATTTGACCAAATGGTATTAGTATTCGTTCACAAAGATATGTTCACTTTTTCTCAGTTTGCAACTATTCCGTGAAAACGGACAGATTCCAACAAAACGTTTTATAATTCTTCAAATGACTGTATGTAGTGACTGATAGATAGTAGAAACTGATATTGAAAAAAATGATTGATAATCAAGGTTTTACTATAAATGAAATGAAGATAAATCATGTTTTTGTAAACTAGAAATTTTTCGAACCAAAATGGGTAGTTTGTCAATTAAGATTCCTTCAAAGATTTTTTTCAAAAAATCGAAACATATATTTTTCTTGTAAGCTGAATTATAGATACCGCAAAAAATGAGGGATTTCTTAAAAAAAAACGTAACATTTAGAAAAGTGTTGCGATGAGGAATAAAAATGGCGTCCCTGGGCGGCTGCCCAGTTCATCCACCCCTAAAGCCACCCCTAAAGCATGGCCCTGCTAAAGCCATTAATGCTGGAATTGTCGCCAGTGATAAATATGTTATCTGGAAGATATACTTTTACCCATCTCATAGTTTGTGTATTCCAGAAAGTTTACACACGGGTCTAGAGTTTATTTGTTCCAAGATTACCAATCTATTGTAACTCTAATTTTTACAACATTCTAGCCCAATTATTTTCATTGTAATGTTTTAGGAAATAATTAAGTATCGTTTTTCCCTTAAATTTTGATAGCTATTAAAAACTATGAACAGTTGTTTTAATTTTCAGTAAATTCATATATATGGTTTAGCAGTGAGAAGATTCTCAAAAAGTGATGATCATTTAGAAAATTTTGAATACACATAAACTGTTATAATGTAGAGATATTTTAATTGTTATTAAAATCTCAATATCTTTTTAGTTTAAATTTTTAGTAAAATGATAAACCTCGGAAAGAAAAGACTCAAAGAGAGACGATTATTTAGAAAATTAAGAATACACATAAATCGTTATGAAATGGAAGATGCAGAAGTGTATCATGACGAATGTTTGAGAATTTGTTTCAGGATTTATTTTTTTAAAGTTAAAAGCAATTATCAGTCATTTGCTACAGAATAGTCTGAAGTGAATTTTAGGTATTGTAATAATGTAGTGTTGACTACCAATGAAAGTATTAAAAAATCGTATTGCGTAAATTGATAATGAAAAGACTTAGAGAATGCTCAGAACTAATTATGTGTATTTTACTTTAAGGATAGTTATATTTGCATTAACCTAAAAATGTTTAGGTATGCTGTGGAATGATAATAAGACACATTATTATAACAAGATATAAAGAACTGTTTAAATCTATATGGCAGAGTATCTATCTTAAAGTAATACATAAAGCATATCATGAAGATGAGTGTCATACGTTAATTTATTACATTGACTTACGGGCAAGAAATCTCACTGCGCCTTATTGACAGGTTGCCTTAAATGTAGACCACAGCACAACCCCCTTTAGAGACATCGACCTCGTTTGTCAGAGAAAGGCTGTGATACGGGCCATCCAAATTTCAATAATAGGAATTATAAGCAATAAAATTCCTCTTTTGGTAAAAGTGTGATTTTCTTGTCAGTACTGTTCTTTTTAATGTTTAGAGGTTTATTGTGGGGTTTGAAAACCTAACTCCCCCGATAAAGATGAAATCAAATGATAAACATTTTAGAGAAATAATCAATGGATAATGAATCCGTCTAGTAAGATATATATATATATATATATATATATATATATATATATATATATATATATATATATATATATATATATATATATATATATATATATATATATATATATATATATATATATATCGACCCTGCAAATCAGCAAGGTCGACTCATGCCCTTCATCCCTTCATTGGGTCGAAAAAATGAGGACCAGTCATGCTTGGGAACTAAACTCTTGGGGTCCCACATTAGGTTGACCACCTGACTGAGACATATGCTGTATGGCACTCAAAGCCCACGGTCAAGAAAGCGGAGATGGGTATCGCCGGCCCTGCTCTACATCGCACAGTTGCGCCGTGAGTTTAGTTTCTTCGTCGTTTAGATCTTTGTCGGAATATCTTAAATATGACAATTAGTTTATTTTCAACATAAAAAATGTATTTTAGAAAAAACAGTTTTTCAAAATGAATGAAATTGGGCAGTCTCCTAACAAATTGTGAAAACTATCTCTCACAGTCTAATAAAATCATTCAGGATCTAATAAAAGCAGGATCAACTGGCCCCATTACCCACCAAATAGAGAGTCACTGTCTTGTTGAATAATTGCTGAAGTTAGTTGAATAGAACATTTTGGTGATGATTCTAAAATGTACATATATTCATGAATTTAACCTCTACACTGTAAAACCGAAATGTGTCTCCAGATTAAATAAAAACTTCCCATTTCAATGTGTAATGTTTCAGCGTTGCGGGTTATCTGTTTTGAGTATACCACTGTTGAACCGTAAGCCTATTTTCTGGATATACTTCAATTTTTGTTATATGCCCAAAACAGCATTTCCTTTTTACAGCGTGCAAAGTATAAAATAGCCCCCCCCCCCAAAAAAAAAAGAATCTACGCTATAAAACTATGTCACATTTATTCAATAGATGGCCTAAATTCGAATACTTTTTATCGTAAAAGCGGCAGATAAATAAGCATTTAAAAACGCTACTTTTGCGTGTCCTGTGTATTATTGAATTGCAATTGTTTTGTCATTGATCAAATATATATATATATATATATATATATATATATATATATATATATATATATATATATATATATTTATTTATTTATTTATTTATTTATTTATGTATTCAAATATGTTTTTACTTATGTAAGATTTTAATGGGAATAGAAGTAATTCCACATAAAAATGTAAATTTTTCAACAAAATTATTTTCTTGCGAAAAATAACATTTACATGGTAAATGTTACACTATTCATAAACTGTGTTGCCAAAATAAGAGGAGCGATAGTACTCATCAAGACGAACCATATTTACAATGGAACCTAGGGCCGTATTCCACTCAGTATGTCAGAAATGCGTAAAGTTCAGCTGTCGGAGTTGAACTTTCGTCAATGCAAAAAAAAAATGGAATTCATCAAATCATAAGGTGCGCAATCCCACTGAAATCATAGAAAGTCTCAAAGTAGATGCTCAAAATGCCGTCCAAGGGCTCCGTTGCACAATTGATACCGACGACTGTAAGACTGACGCACCTTTTCGTACACTCTTGGTAATCTTGTCAGCTGCAACAACGATTGCAACGAGATCTTCCACGGAGTGTACATTTGTCTCGTAAACCAATGATTTTATGTTGTATCCCCAAAAGAAGAAGCCCAATGGATTTAGGTCCGATATGCGTGGAGGCCCAACCACAGCTCCTGAACGTCCAATCAATCGTCGAGGAATATTTGACATTTAAAAAGTGGCGGGAGGCGGTGCTACACTGTGGTGAGGCTCCATCATGAATAAACCACATGTCCCTCTGTGTGGTGAGAGGAAGAAATTGCAAGAGAACCAGGAAGCTCCAGGAAAATACGGTATGCTGCGCCTGGTCAGACGTTATGGCAACGCATACCGTCCCTACAGTCAATCATCAGCGATAACTACCCAGGTGTTCACTGAAAATCTTGCTGGTAAATAAGAGGATCAGTAGCGAGGGAATTGGCTTCAGAGGAGGGATTGCGCAACTTATGATTGAGTTAATTCACAATTTACGCCAAAGTTCAATACCAAGTCCTACTTTTGCATTGAACTTTACGCTTTTCTGACTCACTGAATGAGACCCTAGGCTACATTGTAGATATTGTTCGTCTTGATGAGTACTATCATCTCTCTTACTTTGTCGACACAGTTTGCAAACACCTTGTATGTATACATACATATGTATATATATATATATATATATATATATATTTATTTATTTATTTATGTATATATATATATATATATATATATATATATATATATATATATATATATATATATATATATATATATATATAAATTCTAATTTTTCATGTTGGACCTATTGAACGTCATCACATATGCGTTATTCGTTTTATAATGGAAGTCTCAAAATATTTAGTCAATAGTTTATAAAACGATATTCTCGAAATATTTATAATAACAACAATTATTTCTTTCATACAAACTGCATTTACTATTTTAAACTAACACACCCCTTTCAAGAAAAGTCCACAAAAATTTAAGTATAACTAACTAAAAATGTTATTTCTTTTACGTGACTTACTTTTATACTATTAACGTATAACTTCATGAAAATATATTTCTTTCACTGTACGGTTATTTCAAACACCGATAACGAAGGAAATAAATTCTGAAGACTTCCGTTTACCCTGTATTATTAGCATATTCCAGTATTCTTTTAAAATGGGTGTGACAACAAAATATAAGCTTATCTGATAAATTTCTGCCGGCACTTGTCACCAGGAAAGTGATGTGGAAAATTGACGAAGAAACACGAGACGACCTTCCAAGCCACTTAAAAAGAATAGTATTTTGAAAAAAAAAGAAGAAGCTCTACGATGATATGCACTTTACCGAAGCAGATGCTGCAAAATTATTCAGAGTGATAGAAAGCAGCACGAATATTTAACACGCTCAATGCATAATGAATAGTCCTGTCACGCAAGAATCAAGGAGGTGCTGTTATTTTATTTTACTTTTGACCTTAAGTAAAATTAGTAAATGGGATTTTTTTTTATAAGTTCATATTTCCTTTTCATTGAATTTATGAAAGATTACATTTTGGATATTCTTCAGATTAATAGGTTGTTAGACTTTAAAACTAATTTTATCCTTATTAAATATACTTTATAATATTGTAGCTTTAATTAACGGCACTTAGAAATCTATATGATGTTTCTCGGTACGTTATTAGTAAACAGTTATACCTTTATATGCCCATTAGTTGAATAATTTATACTCTAAAATTCCCGTCCTTAATTAAAATTAGTAATTTTTTTTTATGATTTCATATTTCCTATCCATTGAATTTTTGCAAGATTGCATTTTGGGATCTCTTTTAATTAATTGATTGTAACGCTTTAAAACTAATTTTATCCATATTGAATATACTTTTTTGTGATGCAACTTCAACTAATGGTAGCAATTAGAAATCAAAATGATTTCTCAAAATACATTACTTACATAATGCACTTACGTGGCAATGTTACGAATAGTTATTACATCATGTACGTTACGTAAGTTTCTTATTACTTACTGTGAAAGTAAGGAGAAAATTCAGACAGTTGAATGAATTATACTCTATAATTTCCGTGGAAAGATATTTTGATATGTTACAATGGAATTTCCACTGTGATGTAAGCACCCAAGTCTAATTTACCGTGCACTGGTAACGTCTCTAAAAATTACAGGCATGGTCGCTTGGCGTCTGATAGATACAAAGCTATATTATTTAGGTTTTGCTATTTTATTCCTAAAAATAAATATTTATTAAAGTGGTAAGTAAAAGACATGACGGTTTTAACTGAAAACCATTTTTTTTCAAATATAATTTTATAATGCACTTTTTACAATAAAATAAATTAAAGCAAATGAAAAAAATGTATTTCTAATAACAACTTTGACAAATTTGGTGTGAGGCCAATTAGGTGTCTTGGTATATATCTGTTTACTATAAAAGAATGATAGCAACTGCAGGATTTTTATTTGTTAGTTATGATTCATACGTAAACACTTCGTAGGTACTGACATAGACTGGGCATACATATCAATCCATTAATACGCAAAATGTAAACGTAGTGCTATCGGCGTCTGTGAGACGCCGCGCAACCAGTGCAGAGTTAAAGAAGTTTTGGCAAAATTTTGTAAATGATTTGACAATACAAGATATTTTGAACCTCAATATGCTGTTGGACAATGAACCTCAATATGCTGTTAAAAGACATTCTCAAAGTTATGAGCATACATTCCTTTGACGTCAACACTAGCATCGTAAAGAGAAATTGTATTTTATACACCGATAAGGAAGTAAATAAATTCTGAAGACTTTCATTTACCCTGTCTTATTAGCATATTCCAGTATTCTCTAAAATCGGCGTGACAACAAAATATAAGCTTACCTGATAGATTTCTGCCGGCACTTGTCACATGGAAAGTGATGTGGAAAATTGATGAAGAAACACTAGACGATCTTCCAAGACACTTAAAAAGAATGGGATTAAAAAAAAAAAAGAAACCTCAGGATTATATACTCTTTACCGAAGCAGATGCTGCAAAATTATTCAGAGTGATAGAAAGCAGCACGAATATTTAGCAAGCTCAATACATAATGAATAGTCCTGTCGCGCAAGCATCAAGGAAGTGCTGTTTTTTATTTTACTTTTGACCTTAAGTAAAATCAGTAAATGGATTTTTTTAGAACTTCATTTCATCTCCACGGAATTTATGAAAGGCTAAAGTTTGGATATTATTTAAGTTAATAGGTTGTAATGCTTAAAAATTAATTTATCCGTATTAAATATACTCCTATGAAGAAATACGAATTTTTGATTAACAGTAACAATTCTGTACGTCAGAGGTTAACCACCATAGGACATATATAGGACAGTTTGTCTCAAAGAATCTTTCTCCAAAAGGAGTCACTAACAAGAAAATATCGAAAAGGCAAAAAATTCACCTATGATTTTTTACCTCTGACGTACATAATTAGAAATCAATAAAAATGTTCAAATTACATTATATAAGTAATTCACTGTGAAACAGTATATTACTAACGTAATAAACATATGTAGCAGTGTTACTTAATATAATACGTAACACTGATACGTACTATACATATGTACCATTGTTAAATAACGTACTTACGTAACAACGGTACACTACGTAGTGCATATACGTAACTTATGCAACGGGCTTCCACAGGCTATTATAAAAGTTTCTCATTACGTGCTGTGTACGTAAAGTTCATTAGTTGAACAATTTATACTCTATAATTTCCGTTGGGAGAAAATTCATATTTTTACAATTAAATTTCCACTATAATTTTTAAGCATTCAAATGAAATTAAAGTAACTTTTGAAAATATCGTGTATTATTTGACAATGCAAAATATTTCAAATTTTAATGTATTTTTAGGTTTTATTATAAGACACTTAAACGAGGGTACGTTAAAAGTATATTTTTCTTCGGCTTGAAATCTAGCAACATTGAAAGAGATGATTCATTTTTTTTTGTATACTGTATGTTACTGCATTTTATTGTAATTTATAACAGTGCATTGAAGAATAGTATCAATTGAATCCTTTAAAGTACAGGAGTAAAAAATATTAAGCTAAAAGAAAGCCGAAAACTTCGAATAAAGCAAAGGGTCGGGAATATAAATAACTCCTGCCCATAATGAAGTCCATTATACGTTGGGGAAGTGAATATCATAAAATCAAAAACGTCTGTAGTAGGGAATTTTCCAGAATGATAAGGACACATCGAGGAGCTGCTAAAGGTAATGAACAAAGAGACAATGGTACTCAGCGCATAACCTCCCCCCCCCCCGAAAGAGGGTTAATAAAACAGGAAAACCAAATACATTCAAATAATTTTTAAGACGTTATTGGTATAGCGTATATCTTTGAGAAAATATTAATTATGCTTCTAAAAAAAGTGACTAATGTTGAATTACAGATTTTATGTCTATGAAGTATAGGGGTATTTTGTTACCTAATGAACTACTTGCGCACAGCCAATCATAAAATACTATAGACGTTAATTTGGTATCAAAGATGACGATTGTTAAGGTTGCTAAAAAGAGTGCGTTGATATACAGTATGGAGCCAAAGCATTATGACCATGCCGACACTTTGCAATGAACTCGTGTGGATGAAGTAGAGGGCATGTGATCAGGTTTGAATGGTATTTAACTGCTGCTGGGAAGTCTGAGGAATAATTCTTGCACTTGCTTCTCCGTCTGATGGGAAAGACTGCAGATCTAAACGACTTTGATAGACGTCAGATTATATTGGCTTGACGGCTTAAAACGAGTATCTCCGAAACTGCAAGACTCATGGGTTGTTCGCGACCTGCCGTTGTTAGTATTTATGCAAAGTAGATGAATGACAATAAAACCAGCAGTAGACGCCATGGCGTTGGACGTCCACGTGTCATAAAAAAAAGGACGTTGGAGACTTTCCGTTTGGTGCAGGAAAATCTGCTCCAGACAATGGCTCTGCTGACAGCCCAATACAATGCATGTCCAAGTAGAATTGGTTTGGAGCACACAGTTCATCGGAAACTGTTGTATATGGGACTACGCCGCAGACGTCCCACTCATGTGCCTCTATTAACCAAACGTCACTGTCTACTACGCCTACACTGGACCCGGGAAAATCGTGACTGGACCATGGATCAGTAGGAGAGAGTTGCCTAGTCGGATGAATTACGATTCGTCATTCATCACGTCGATGGCCGTGTCAGGGTACGCCATCTTCCAAGCGACCTGTTGCTCCACCAATGTACATCAGGTCATTTACAGGCCGGTGGGGGCGGTACTATGCCATGATTGTGTTAAACAGACCATGAACACTACGGACTACATGAACATCATTGCGGACCAGTTTCACCTTTAAATGGCCTCAGTCTTCCCAAATGAAAATGGCGTCTTCCCGCAGTACAAAGCTCTATGTCGCAAGGCTCGAATTATGTTGGAGTGGTTCCAGGAAGATAATTCTGAATTCCAGTTAATGTCCTGGACGCCTAACTCACTGGCTCTTAATCGATAGAACACATTTGGGGTGTCATGGAAAGGCGGCTCAGAGCTCAAAAGCTACCGTGTCGAAGTATCCCGGATTTGCGTCACCGTTGCTTGAACATCTGGTATAATCTGTCTCTGTGTAACTAACAAGGACTAGTGGCATCCATGTCAAGGCAGATTGCAGTTGTTTTGCGGGTCAGTGGTGGGCCAACTCGTTATTAGGCAGTTGGTCATAAGGGTTTGGCACTATACTGTATATAGACATATAAAACAGTCTCAAACTTCTAGATGACACGGCATAATTTCTTAGAAAAAGAAAAGACAAAAGCATAATATACACGTAAATACACACAGACACACACACACACACACACACATATATATATATATATATATATATATATATATATATATATATATATATATATATATATATATATATATATATATATATATATATATATATATATATATATATATATATATATATATATATATATAAGTTGGGTGTGATATAATATGCATGCATAAAAAGGGATGCAAATTTCCCTTGTGTGTATGAGGCCTTTAAAGAACGAATATATATATATATATATATATATATATATATATATATATATATATATATATATATATATATATATATATATATATATATATATATATATAAATATATATATATATATATATATATATATATATATATATATATATATATATATATATATATATATATATATATATATATATATATATATATATATATATATATATATATATATATGTATGTATATATATACATGTTTGTGTGTGTGTGTGTAGATACAGACACACACAATCATGCGTCTAGAAAGAGATTTTCTTCAGATATGGATCAGTCCTCCGGAATTGAGTTTACGTTTATTTAAGTAAAATATAAGTAAAAGTTTTGTACTTAACCTTCTTATTTGCATTTTCCTAACATAGCATTTTCGTAATCGTTTATTAGTGTTTTACATAAATCTCAAATTTCTTTTTTCGAAAAGTGCGTGAAAAAATAAATAAAGAGTCAAATTTATATATTGTTTTATACAAACTGTATCCCATCTCTTTCTAAATTATATATCTCTTAAAAAAAAAAAAAAAAAAAAAAAAAAATATATATATATATATATATATATATATATATATATATATATATATATATTCGTTCTTTAAAGGCCTCATACACACAAGGGAAATTTGCATCCCTTTTTATGCATGCATATTATATCACACCCAACTTCGGAGGTGGGATCTTTAAAATTTGCGAAAATCATATCCTTCAGCTATGTTCTCGCGCGTAAAGAGAAAAGTTCTTTTGTTACGTTTTCTGAATTCATCAAAATCACGATGTAGAAAGCGGGAATTTCATAAATGAAGGGAATATAAGCTGGGATAACTCATGCATAAAACATTGTATTTTAAATAAAATGAATGGTAAAATAGATACAACTTCGTAGTTATGTTCCCTTATTTATGGAAAGTGTTTTTCGGCAAAGAAAATCGCGAGAGTATGAAAAACAAATGTTTTACCTGATATTAATATGTTAACTTGCATATAGCATTTAAATTTAGAGGTGAATGAATTTACGAGTTTATTTTCAAGGATAAATGCAAACTTAGGCTTTTTGACCTTTTTTTTTATTTTATGAAATTTTCAATTTGAATGCTATATTGGTTCAGAGTAAAGATTCTTCTAGCTTGACTCTGAGTTGTCACATGTTATGGGACAATTTATCATGGATTGAGAGGTTCATTGGAAATTATGTTAAGTCGTACTGTATGATGTTTTCTTTAACGGGACAGAAATTTTTTTATGCTTATGAAACATTACTTAACGTTAACTCCAATAGATGGCATTTATGTGGAAAAGTTAAATGTAGAAATTATATTATGATCATAATAAAGTTTAGACATACATGATTTTCTGTAGCGCGAAATTTATCATGTTTCTCACACTTTGTTTTTATCTTTTTTACAGAGATTACAAGTTTTTGTCTTTCATTAAAATTTTACATTAACTGAGACATTGAGGAAAATAGTTATGAAATCTCAATGGATTTGTTTATATGACCAAGATTCAGATCATTTGACAAATTTTTCTTTATACTTTATATACATACATACATATACATACATGCATATATATATATATATATATATTGAACTTGAAATACGTCAATATACTTGCATTTTTAGACAAAAATTTCGTTTCACATTTATTAAATTGCAGTATTTATTGATCAGTAAGAATTTTACGAATGAAGTATATAAATTGAAAGCAATTTTTAAATATTTTTTCTTAAAACTCATGAGAGCTGAGATTAAAAAGTGAAGTAATTTTGCAGAACTAAAATCTCAAATAATATTGAACTGGAAACTATAAAATAATCCATTTACAAGAATATCCGTTTCGGCATGGATGAAATTTGTCTCGAGTAGAAGGGCCTACAATTAAGAATCGGTTTAGTTAAAGTTGGAAAACATTACTCTAAGTGAACCTCTTCTTAATTGTAGGACTTTCTACTCGAGACAAATTTGGAAGTCGTAAAACATTACACCTTACATACATTTGCACTCCAAAATACTTTCATCATCTAAACGCAGTGAAATACATCAATTTAAGGAACAGGATGTCTCAGAATGAAAACACTGGAACAGGGTCTCAGAAATGCATTATATGTTTTAAATATGTTGCTACTGGTTTTCTCATTAATTATATTTAGACGGGAAATTGACCTGGTCCTATAAATTCTAATAATAGTAAACTGATAAACTAAAAGTTTATTACTTTCGTCTGCAATTTAATAGCTTAAACGAAATTAACATAGCTGCTTTAAAAAATACATACGTATTTTGTAATTTCAACAAAGAAAGTTAAGTTTCGTTACCACACTATTTTAATGTATATCAGATTTATTTTCTTGTTTGGTGCGCTACGGTCACCTTTTGCTACATGAAGGTTAATTAGACCGGGACCTGCTGTTTAAAGCCGATTCCGAACGGCTACAAACGTCCATGCCCAGAAGGGGATTCGAACCCACAAACTCCAGCACCGAATGCCAGCTCCCTAGCCATTCGGCCATCATCCGACAGAATTATTTTCTGATACTATATTACCTTATAAACACTTTGAGTAGTATATATGGCATACATCAGTCGTAAAATAAGAAATATCTCTTGTAACATCGACAAATAGTGAATTGAAATGTTTGTAGTACTTATCGTTTGTTGCATGCCACATCATGTATTTTTATTGATGTTTATTTATTTTTATTAAATATATTTGAATATTTAATTTTCTATTTTGGTGAGCAATACAGCATAAAAAAGGGATAAAATGTAGAAGGTTGAAATCTTTACATTTATTCCAAGCCTTAGATTAAGGTATTTTGCTTTTAAGGATTTTTTTTCTCCCTAGAATGTACGCAGTTCGAAGAACCTGTATTCTTAATGACTATTAAAGAACACTTAGCGCATATTTCCCCTTACTATTGAGAATTTACTAAAAGCCCCACTACAGCTGTTTAGCATTCTTCTTTTGCGCTTTCAAATTCTTTGCTTTTCTAATAAAACATTATACTTAGTTAAGTGTTATTTCCAGTTTGAAGGGAAAAGATCAATTTAATTTCTTCCGCTTAATGCATTTTACCCATTAAGACAAAGCAGATAATGTTTTCCTTGCAAAAAGCAGTCCAAAATTAAGGGACTTCGTTATGCTAAGGCAATACTAGTAGCTATATTTAATGATTATCACATTCATGGTGCCAACGTGTCTTGGAAAAAAGATTACAACTGGAATTGTTTTTATGGTTGGTCACTAAAACAAGTAAGGTTTGGAAGAAAACCTATAAAGCATCGTAAACAGAGGGTAAATGATCTTAAAACGTGAGCTAATTAGAAGAGAGTGGATAGGAATACATATTAGCGCATATTTTGCAGAACTTAATTAATTAATCTATTTAGAGGACCACGTGTGTTATTCAGGTTTGTAAATAGTAATTTAGATTTCAGGTCGTGCAAAGATTATGAAATAATATATTTTGTTTTCACTCATATAACCTAAAATTAAAAACTGGAAGAAAAGTTTTGTTTATATATTTTTTAAATCAAAGCCTTTATTCAATATTTATATACACAAAATAATCTGAAATGAATAGAAAATGAGATTACAGTAGAATCATATCAAGCCGAATTTGATCTATAATTTATCTCTTAGATTTTACTATAGATTAAATTCAAACTAGAAAAATTTATATTATTGTGTTCTATTACTTTACAAATATATTGTCATCAAATAAATTGTACGATACGTAAAAGCGATTTTGTAACCAATGAATCAAGTTGTATGCAAATTTTGCTAAAAGCATCTTATATCCGGGTACGAAATTTCCGTAATGTGATGTAATCTATACTCCATTTTTCATTCCGTTTTTAGGAAACTATCCGCAGAAAATTACTTCATTCACACTTATAGCTTTATCACAATTTTTACGAGGTGTGGTCATGTAAAACTCATCTGGAGTATGATGAATTCTTTATAGTAGGATTCAATCTCAATATATACTTTGTGATTACAGATTCAGGGATGATAATTTTTCTGCACGCAATTCTCTCCTTCTCGCAGCTTACCACGGAAATAACTGGAAAAGTAGAGCAAATATCTCCGAAGTTGTGCTAAAAGGATAAAATATAAATAAAAAGTTATATAACACATAGTTATTGAATATTTTTTTAAGTAATTGTAAAAATGGTTTAAAATCAGAATATAATTTGTATAGCTGAAGGATAAAATATATAGAAGAATTGTGCAGCACACAGTCAGTGAATATTTTCTTAATGTAATTATAAAAATGAGTGAAAAAATAAGAATGCAATTTGTATAGATTTGCTGAAAGGGTAAAATATAAATTAGAATTGTGTAACACATAATCAGTGAATAAATTATGCAAACAATTATAAAAATCATAAATCAAAAGAATACAATATTTATAGCTGTGCTGAAAGGAATAAATATAAATTAGAACTGTATAACCTATAGTTTGTGAACATTTTCTTTAAATAAATATGAAAATGAAGGAAAAAAAGAAGAATGCAATTTGTATAGATGTGTTGAAAGGGTAAAATAAGAATTGTGTAACAAATAATCAGTGAATATATTCTTTACGTCATTATAAAAACATGAATCAAAACAATGCAATTTTTGTAGCTGTGCTGAAAGGATAAAATATAAATTGGAACTGTGTAACAAATAGTAAGTGAACATTTTCTTTAAGCAATTCTAAAAATGAGTGAAAAAAATAGGAATACAATTTGTATAGATGTGATGAAAGGGTAAAATATAAATAAGAACAGTGTAACACGCAGTTAGTGAATGTTTTTTTTTAGGTATTTATAAAAATGATTGAAAAAAATCATATACTTTGTATAGAAGAGCCGAAAGGATTAAATATAAAGAAGAATTGTCTAACACATAAACAGGAAATATTATATTTAAGTAATTATAAAAATGATTGAAAAAAGATGAATTAATAAATATTGTATAACACATAGTGAGTAAATATTTTCTTTAAATATTCATAAAAACGATTTAAAAAAACTGAACACTATAAAGAAAAGTTTATGCTTTGCAAGTTATAATCTAGATGAAAAAATAATACATTTTATATAACTGGGCTGAAGGGATAAAATGTAATAAAAAATTTTGTAACACGAGGTAAGTGAATACGTTCTTTAAGAAATTATAAAAACGATTTCTATAAAATGAATACAATAAAGAATGATGCTAGATTTATGAGCATGTAGATAGAAAAAATTTCACTATTTGTTGAGCTGTGCTGAAATGATAAAATATAAATAAAATAATTTAACACATCGCAAAGAAATATTTTCTTTGAGTTATTTTAAAAAGATTGAAAAAATTAATATGGTTAGGAAAGGTACTCACTTCATAAGTAGTATGCTAGATACAAAAATTTATACAATTAGTATATCTGTACTGAAAAACAAAATGTAAATGAAAATTGTGTAACCCGCAGAAATTGAATATTTTCGTTCAATAATTGTGAAGATAATTGAAAAAAATCTGAATTCGATAAGGTATGGTATATTAGTTGAAAAACATATGCGAGACAGAAAAGCAATTAAGATATTTTTGTACAGTTTGAGGACAGATTTATTGCTGAAAAATAATCTGCTACATCAATTAAATTGATATGCTTATAAATATATCAAATCAATTAAATTATTTTCAATCATATAATTGTTATTATTGTGATAGTAAAAAACGTACATTGTTTATATAACTTCTGATCTAATAACATATTTTATATAAACATCTTGAAATAATCCAAATTGAACAAATATACGATTTATGATTCTGTTTTACTAATTAAATCTCTATTCGTGACTGAGTATGGATTTATTGTTAAATAATAAAATGGTACAACATTGAAGTTTATATAAATAGTTAAAAACATTTCAATTTCTTCATAGGGTTATTATTTAAAACAAATTTATGTAACAGTAAAATATAAAATCCACCTATTGTTTGTTTAACTTGGATTGTATTAATTTCTTAGATATTATCATCTTGAAATAATATTCGAAAGTAAACAAATTTAGTACTTATCAATCTATTTTACAATTTCACTCTCTAACGCTAGTATTGAAGGGCTACTAAATAGCCTTTAAAATTAACACTCCAACTATCCTTCAACGTATTACCATATTCCTTCAAAAATATTCCAATTATTTTGCATGCAATTGTGTATCTTGCAAGGTAGACTACAGTGGAATTTACAAACCATAATTCTATAATTCTTCTTTATGTCCAGGGACTTGGCATGCTAACATAAAGGTTGTATACATATGCATGAACGAACACACACACACACACACACACACACATATATATATATATATATATATATATATATATATATATATATGCACAAGTCATTTAAAGAAAATCCTTGTATTGAATAAAACCTCTTTCACATTATCAAATGATAGTTAATAAGAGTACCGTAAAATCATGAATATCTAATTTTCAGAGGCAAGTTGCCAAACTTCAAGACAAATTTATACTGATTCCTAAAATATTCCAAAATTATTAAATATGCCAGATCAATCACACTTAGTATTCATCACTTTTAATGCGTTTGTGTATTTGTTTGAACTTATATCTTGTTCATTCAAATACACAGTAAAAGAAAACATCAACGAAAATATTTTTCTTCATTTTTCCTCCAAATATTTCGCTTTTAAAAAGGATACGCACACTTAAAAACATCTTTATTATATATATATATATATATATATATATATATATATATATATATATATATATATATATATATATATATATATATATACATATATATATATATATATATATATATATATATATATATATATATATATATATATATATATATATATATATATATATATATATATATATATATATATATATATATATATAAATAAAGTATTTATATTATATATGTGCTTGTATTTATATACAGAGATGTGTATTTCAGATTTTAAACTGATATGTTTACATACTACGATAAAAGTTGTATTATTTAAGTATTGCTTAATAAGAGTCTGATAAATCTCTGAATATTAAATGTATAATTTCTAAGTCCTCGAAATCAAGTTCAGAAATCAATTTTCAAAATCTACGACATTCACTCTTCTTCACTTTCACCACATTTGCCTATTCCTTTAAAAATCCTAATTCATTCACTCACTTCATATTACTTTAAAAAAATGAAAAAAAGTAACTAAAAGCTTTTCATATCCCTTTCCCCAATTTCTATACAAAACTACTATATTTTAAAACAGAGGTTGTCAAATATGAAGACAACTTAATCCTTTGGCCTCCATCCAACACTTTCGTTTCGGAGAGGTATCATCCAAAAAAATGACGCGCAGAATTTCAATTCACGGAAAAAGATACTCCCAAATGCTGACTGTAGCGTAAGAAATGTGGTGCAGTTAAACTAGAATTTCATGAGTCTGAAGCATTTTACTTCAATGCATCAGTCTTGTTTTGTCAGATATACTGGGGGTTCAATAACTTCAATTTAAGGAACACGTCCTATTTTATAGTTATTGAAGGGTTTCTAATATTCTTTATGCGTCCGGGAAGTGATGGAAAATGCTAAATTCATACAGATGGATTCAAATACGTCTTTTTTTAAAGCCAAATATATTGTTACATCTATCTCATCGTATGGTAATTTTGTTAACATATCGGAAGGTATTTGGGAGATTCATAAGACTATTTTAATGGGAAAACTTATTAAAATTTGACAAATTAAAACAAAATATGTCTTAAATATCTACAGTACTTATTACGAGATTTTATGATATTGTGTAATAAATATAATTTTCGTCCCCGCTGACTCTAACCTTCCTCCCCCCAAGTACTGATAATAGGCTCATCGGAATGCAGGAAGGGAAATGTGTTTTCTGACGATTCAGTGAGGGGGGAGGGGGTAAAAAATGCCTAAGACGTTGATGTTAGAATGTAATTAGCGTGTTCCTGAAGATATGTGATAATTGTGCGTGTTCGTTAGATATGTGATTGTCCGTTATGTACGTGTATTTTTATGCCAAGATGTCCTGTGTAGTAATAAAGTCTATCTTCAGCTAGCCGGATGTTGTTATTGACAGAAATTATGACATTTGTCGTAATTGTAAATAAAAAACCCATACTGGTCACCTCTGAAGAGAAGATCCCTGAGAAACTCGTCACTCGGGGAGAGTTCTTTTTTGATGAGGGGGTGGAACGTTAAAGCGAAGGTCAACGAGAGGGGAAGAGATTGTCACCAAACATCCCCCACTTTTCGCCAAATATCGGCATTTGTCCCAAGACAAAGTCGAACAGGTGTTTTTCTGCCGATTGACAATGGTTTAGTCTAACGAAAACGCAGTGTTTACAAGAAATAGATGGGGAGAAATACACATCTGCAGTTACAATTGAAAGGAAATTTTAAACACTATATTACCTATTGGAACTATTATACCTTTTGGAATATTAACTGCCGTGATGTGCTGTATAATCTGAAATGTTTAAAGGCTCATTTCTGAAGTCTATTTTCCAAGGTATAAATTTGCAACCAAGCAAAACATCTTTCCCGTTTTTATTAGCCATATTTTTGGCCAGTTTAAAAGTTAACAAAAACCAAGTTATGAAAAAATATTTCAAAGAGGGGGAAATTAAAGTTTGAAGAAAATTTTCCTTATTCAAATTGCGGAAAATGGGAAAATTTTATCGTGTTGATAAAGTTAATTGTGAATTTTGATTAGAAGAGGTCATTAGGGTAGCACACTTGAAAGGGCAGGGCCGACCTTGCCAGTTGAACCTATTTGATCTGGAAAATTAAAAATATGTCTAAACTCAAATGGCTTTAACATATGAGCTGTTATTTTTGAAAGTGGCATAAGTCCATTTTTTCCCGTATCGAGATATTTAAAGGTTTGTATTTGAATGAATTTAAAAATATTGGCAAACGTTAATCAATTCGAGTGATGTTTTTAACACTATACACCTTTTAAATTTTACTATGAAATAATAATTATTAAAATTATTTAAAAAATAAACGATTTTTTTTAGGTCCAAATGGACTTATACCACTTACAAAAATAGCATATTATAAAAAATAAAAACAAGTGGAAATTCAAGTCCATATTTTTATATGCATTAGCTTCAGTGAAATGGATATTTTAATGTAAACTCTTACTTACGAACATCACTAGCAGACCAAATTGACATATTATCGTCTTTTTTATAGGTATGTGAACTCATTGTAACAACTGTATTAAATGTTATTTATCTAAAACTTTGATTTTCTGCTTTAATAAAAATATTTAAATAATACTCACGCTGCAATCTATTAGTATAAGAAACACAAACCAAACAGTAGGAATTGCGAAAGAAAACCAAACAAAATCAATGAAATTACTTCTGACCACTTAATCAGAACAATAATACCGTTATCTTGTTAACGATGTTGTTTTTAAGACAATAGCTAAGTAATATATGCTAAAGCGTAGTGTACACTGAAGTCGTAATAATCAATAATAATTGCAATAAGCAAGTTTATTTTATTATAATTATTAGGAATGGACTTATTCCACTTAAAATTTTTTTTTTTTGCGATAACATTTTATAGCCAAAATTCTTTTGTTTACTTTATGAAAAAATCGTACGAAAAAAAAGGTGTCTATATCTTACTAAAATCACCGTTAACTCATTTTTTTAAAGTGGACATACACCACTTTCAAATATTTTATTATGGGGGTGCCATATAAGCCGACCAGCACTACCCACCTATAAAGGGACGACATAAAAAGAGGCATTTTCAGTGGCGGAACACCGGGATTCGATCCGAGCACCCTCAGCACCGAAAGCCAGCCAGCTGTACCACAAGGCCGCCACAGGCCAGTGTGTAATTATATTTTTATCGCAATTTCTGCAGTTGGGCCACGCAATAACTAAGGCCGGCGCTTTTAAAGTGCAGTTCTATTCCGATATTTGGAGGGGGAAATTGGGGTAAAATTATACTAGAGTTGTGTCTTTTTTGCAGTCATTTTTTGACTGATAAAGAAACTGATAAAGCAATTTCTATAAAACTTGGTGAATACGTTTATTTTGATGCAAGGAATAATGCATACTTCAAATTTAGTATTTTTAATTGCATTAATTATTTAAAATTAACATGTTTTCAATAAAAAATGAATTTCTTCAAAGTTTTGTAATTTTAATTTAAATTTAAAAAAATTAAGTTTTTAATTGCTTAAAAATGGAGTATACGTTAAATATACATTAGTTTTACAACTTTATCAATATTTTTTGGGAATCTAAAACCAATAGTTTTGCTACAGTCTTGCGCGCAATGGATGCAAGCCAAAACACAATTTTAAAATTTTCATCAAAATTAAAAATGGAAAATTAATTATAATACTAGTTGTACAAGATTGAAATAATTATTCTCCATAGAACATATATTAAGCTTTCAGTGGCAAAAATTTCATGTATTTATGCTTTATAGGGAATGAGAAATAAAACTAAATGTGACATGGTGCTAAATTGCACCTTCAGTAAAAAAGTAAGACTCCCGAGATCCCTTAAATGAAAACAAAATTACCGAAAAAGATCGCGTCTCTTTTAGCGAAACAAAAAATAACAGTTGCAAAACCAAAATACTTGAAATCTGTATCTATAATAATAAATTTTTGTATAATCCAGTATTTATAAAAATAAACATGACTCTAAATTTTATTCAGATTTTCTGAAACTCCCTTCTTCGGGAAATAGTAAGTAATACGATGCAGGGTAAAAAGTCCCAAAATACGTTGATTACATGAAAATGGAAATCAAAACAGGCGATGGTTTTCTTAAAGCCTAAATAATTAAAACCTTCATAATTTTCTTAATGCCTAAAGAGCGGTAAAAACTTTCTGCGGGAAATGGTACTGGGGTGTTGATTATCCCCGACCCCTCATTTTGAGAATCAACCTCCCCGAGGCAGCAACCTTAAAACCGGTCTCAGGTCTCTTCTGAAGGGAGGTCTGCAGTAACTTCAGTGTTATAAAATAATATCTAAATATCACAGAATGAAATGTTTTTCAAAACTGGTATGTATTTTCCGAAATTCGATGATTGAGTGTTGTAGGATTAACATTAGGAATCTCCATCAGAGCCTTTTTTTCGGTAGCTATGTTTAATGTATGTTTGAAGCTATAAATTTGAAATTGCGACTAGAAAAAATTCTGCATAACTTTTTATTAGTAGGAAATTTTCCAAACATTTTCAATTTTAACCGTTTGCAATACTACCAGAAAGTATCCTTAACTTAATTTTGAAAAAAAAATAATGATTGATAGTTTTGATCGCCCACCATGCAATTTTATAAACATTATTCCTATCCTTAACATTCCTTTGAGATTAGATCAGATAAAAAATGTGAAATTAAGAAAACAGTGATGTGAAATCAAAAAGTATAATTCCGCTGGGGAGTATTGTGACGGTCAAGGATATTGGGCTCTACTATCATATGTTAGTATTTGATTTGGGTTTCCACGTTCATTACTAACCACCAATTCACATCGAAATCAGAATCGGTAGTTTGCTGCATCGAGTTGAATAATTTATATTATCTACAGCGATTTCTCGCCGACGTTTGATCTCATGCATACCAGGCATTTGATCGCATGCATATCAGACATTTGATCTCGTGCACTTTCAGACATTTGATCTCATGTATTGTGTAATCTCATGATTTGCAATAGAAGTCGATAAACGCTGCCGGCGCTTTTTTATGTCATATATACTTCTTTTGTCTTGTAATAGAGTGGATCGTTTTGATAAGTTCATTACAGTCACACTTAACAAAGCCACACTTAACTCTAGTTAATGCTCTACCAATGATTTAAACATTTTCCTTTCAATTAAAAAAAATATATTTTTTATATAATACATCATGTTATGACAGTGGTTCTCATTTTTTTTTCTCTTGGAGCCCCTTTCACAATAGTTCATAATTTCCTTTCCCGCGTCCCGAGGCTATATAACTTCAAAGAAGCATTCCAAATAATATGCATGTAATACACAAAATCTTTTTTTTTTTCTGTAATAGAATATATACATTTATTTGGATTATTTTTATAACAGAGTTTTGCAAATTTAATAGCAATATAAAATATTGATAGATTTCAAAACTTGAGTAGAATTAGTTTTTATATATTCAGAAATAATTACTTAACAGACTTACGTTAACGACAACAGACTAAAAATAATGTTGCATGATCAAGAATTAATTGATTTTAGTCTGTGACACAGATTAAATTAACAACGATCTACAATTTTGCAGATAATGACTCCGTTCGTGTCGTCCCTTCATAGGGGGTAATGCTGTCCGCCTATATGGTGCTCCCACAATAAAATGGCCAGTAAAATTGAAGCGTGGTATAGGCGAATGTCTCACGACAAGTGCCTCCGCATTGGAAAAAACAAAAAAATGTGCAGATTGTACATAATCCACAGGACAGCCCACTTTTCTGAATAGTGGTCCTAATTTCCACTCCCCTCTCCATGAAACTCTAAATCTCTTCCTTTGTTGAGAAAACCTGTGTTATAATAAGCACTCCTGCGAAAAAGATGAAAAATAGAAACGTATGAAAACCTTACACAACTGAACAATGTTCAGCCTTTCAATAAATTTATAACGTTCTTTGTACTTAAACTTTCGCTTATCTTTAATTGCGATCTTCTGACATACCACATTGTTTGAAAACGACAGTGGTTAGAGACTTAAAATTTACAACTAAGGTCGAAATCTAAGCCCATCGAAAACATCTGTCCTAACATCTGGTCTTCTCATATCAGTATATTTATTGGATGTAGGTCGAATATATTACATATATTTTTTATCTAGTCCTTTATTTTATACTTTTCTGGTAATTTCTAACTTCTTTTGGAGTTATATGTTATTTAGATCTTAGAGTAAACTATGAAAGAAAACATAAAAACATGTTGTCAGATGATATATAGCAGCGGCACTTGTACAGAAGAAAATGAAGAAAAATAAAACATTAAAATGCTTAATACCAGACACTAAGCAATCAATATTCAAGATAAAATATAGGAAACACCTGAAAATACCTAATTTTATCGGATGAAAATTTATTTCTCTGGGTAAAAAAAACACTGTACAACATATTAGATAAACAATTATTATTCAAAATGTATATAGAATATAAAGAATTTATAATGATATGTTAAAATATATTAATGTTAATTTATATCGGAACAAATACTGTTAATTATGAAAAATTGATTTATTACAGTTACAAGCCTTTTTTAGGGGAGTAACACTGATAATTAACAAAATAACGCCCTAGTTCCATCTGCATAAACTAACATCTAGAGAAAACTTATCCCTGTCATTAAGAAATCAAAAAGGGGAACAATCGATTGTTATATGAACATAACAGAAACGTTATTGTTAAAGTGGAAACTTTGAACTACACAAAGAGAAAAAAAACTTGTTGATGTGGAACTAAAGGTGAGACATTCTATAACAAAGTAAGTTTCCGAGCATTTGTAACGTCAAAGAAATTTCTTAAAATTTGTGATGTAATCAGTAAATTAATAACAAAAATTCATTTATTTTATCCATTGTGATTACGAAGCAATCTGTAGGAATTTCGTATTTTTATTCTCCTGAGTAGAATACGTTTTAAATGTCAATTTTCTGCAATCTCTTTATTGAAGTAAATAAAAAAAAACAAAGTACCGGGCAAGTGAACTATGATAACAAATTGAAAACGCTGAAAGATTCCCAGTGAATTTCAATCTGTCTTGCTTATATACAGTTGGCTCTCTGTTTAACGACGCTTTCTATTTAAAGACGATATTTCCCAGTCCCGGCCCCTCCGACGTAAAAAATAATCCATTTAAAGACGACGTTGTTTCTGTTTAACGACGATTTTTTTTTTACATGATAAACTTTTTCTTCAACATTTTATCTGCAGGAGGGGAACCTTCTGTGGGGGAAAACAAGTTTGGTTTCAATTACAGACCCAGAATTTCCTTGATGTTTGCATTGTTGCAATCATAGACTTGTTGCAGTGGCTAAAACGGGGGAGGGGATCTTGGAAGATCGAATATTCTTTCATGGAGCTCTTAGTGCGGGAGCTGAATAACTCTATTGTCACTACCATCTGTTGTCATGTGACTTACGAACTGTCCAATAGAAGCCCTCTCTCACTCCTTCCGGGAAGAAGGTGTTCATGTTTAAAGAATTCATGGTTGTGTATAGGAGCTCATTCATGTATGAATACTAGGTGAGCAGAGCAAAATGTCATCAAAGCGAAAGCATCTTACGCTACATGAAAAGGTGAAAATATTGAAGACTGGGAAGAAAGTGTTGGAATAACAAAAGTCCAATTCTCAAGACAATTTCAGCTACCCGAGTCTACTCTCAAAAGGCATTTTAGCAAGCAAAGAGAAAATTCTTGAAACAGCACAAAAATTTGGTTTGGGATCCAAATCCAAACGGCAGAAAATTCAATGTGGCCGATCAGAAGAGTTCGATAAGGCAGTCCTGCAATGATTTCATGAATCAAGAGCATCCATTACTAAACAATGCGGCTGACAGTATGAAAATTAAAAATTTACGATCTTGGAAGCAATGCACATGATAACATCAGCATGGAAATAAGTTTCTTCATCCACAATAAAAACTGCTTTCGCGTTGCTGGAATTCACAAAGAACATGTAGTGGAACTGCAAAGTACGGATGTAGAAATTAACGAAGATGACATTACCCCTGAAGAATGGAAAAGTCTTGATGAGGATGTTTCAATTCAAGATTTCTACAATTGTGATGAATGTGTTTTAACAACAGATTGCAGAAATGTAGAACAAATTTATGAAGATATAGCAAACGAAAACACAGTGTCAGACGAAGAAGGTGAAGTTAAAGACATTGTAAACGAGACAATGCCACCGTCTTATACAGATGCAACTTCTGCTCTAGATGTTCTCCAACGCTATATTACATCGAATATGAAAAATGGCACATTTAACATTCTAGAAAATCTGGAAAAGGGACTAGCGTAAAAAATGGAACAATCCACACTTTTTGACCTTTTTAAAACCTAATTTATTGTATTGTTTGTACTCTTTTTTCAATGTAATTTAAAATAATTTTTTATGAATAAAATAATAATAATAATTAAAATAACTTTTTTAAACAAGCCAGTATATTAAGAAATATATTGACTTTCCTAAGCCTGTAAAGAGTGAAGAATGTTATTTTTTCACAAATTCTGTTTAAGGGCGATCTCTACTTAAGGACGATTTTTCACGGTCCCTTGAAAGTCGTTAAACAAAAAGCCAACTGTACTACAAACATATCTATCATATTGAAGTTTTTCAGAAGTTACGCCATCTCTTATAAAATGTAACACGTTACCTGAAATTTCAAGTTTTGTTGCAGAAATAATAATTTTTTTTATTTCTGTCAAAGCATTCTAAAACAATCAAATATTGAAAAATTTGTTTTATTTTCTCATTTATATATTTCAGTAACACATTTATTTAGTTCAAGCCATCACGAATTTAGGCCATGTATTGTGAGCAAAATATCATGAAATTCTGACTTAAATACAATTAAAAGTCAATATAAAAGATTTTTATAAGTTTTAATACAAAGAAATTAATTTATAATTTTATAATAATTTACCTTATTGAAATGATCATTGTTAAGAGCCGTCGTAACACATCAATTGATATATCAACCAGATATTTATGTATAATTCAGCATAATTGTAACATAATATCCCAGAGGTTATTTCTAAAGCTACCGTATTTAAATTCTTAATTTGAAAGATGTTTAATGTTCTTAAGAAATGAAATTTCAGGTTTAAACCACGCACCATAAAAAATTAATTACGCCTTTACGAAACTTCAGCCTATACACATTATTCATTTAGAGGTTGTAAAAAAATAACGTAGATACTTTCTAAAATTCTTTCCAGCTTAGGGGAAGCTTATAAAAAGAAGAATAAAAAATCAGATTTCGGTTGCAAAAATAAGTTTCACTGTAAAGGTTCAGAGAGCGTGTTATATTTGATAACAATGCATAACAATGGCTGTATAAGGTTTTAAAAAGAGTTTTCATGATATACATAAAGAACTAGAAGTGTTTCGTTTGATAATATAAAATATTTCTTTTGGTGATTTTTTAATTAAACCATTAGGACCAACATTATCCTAATTTATATTTATTACTTAAGAAAATTAAGCTTTAATCTCGGCTAATTAAGCATGACAGAACTAGTTAGTATTACAATTGATAATGTAAAATAACTTTTTAAATTCATCCATCACAAGTATCAACCCTCGCATTTGAAAAATAGGCTTACCCTTATCAAAATCAGTAATGTTTCTTAAAAAAAGAGTCTTTCATTAATTTAGTATTTATTTTCATGACTATTTTTTCAGAGAGGAAAAATTTAAACAACAGGTAATTATAATTTTTTTAAAAAACTCAAAATTTTTCTTGGGTCAAATTAAAAGCTATACAAACATATTGTTTAAATAACTATTAACATAGTCATAATGTAGGTATCCAAAAGTTTAAATAACTGTAATGTATAAACTATATTTTATAACATTCAAAAATAGTAGGATGTTTTTAATGGGGACACTTAATATCCATAGGCGTAGCGGCACATTCCCCCCGTGACCCCCATCTTAATTTGAAATAAATTAAAACGTCAATAGAAGTTCAGTTAAAATCAGAAAATTGTAGAATACTTTTAAGAAAGTAGGTTTTTTCCCACTTTTTCAAACTGTGAAACTGAAAATTTGAATTATGTCTTTAGCCTTATTATAGTTTTTATCAATGATATGATCCATAACAAAAATTCGATGCTATATATATTTCTCTCATTTTATTTATATTATATTTATTTTTCTCATTGTATAACTTTTGAATACTTCTCAAACATCAATTATATTGTCATTCAATATAAAAAAATCATATTTCATATTTTAAGGACCATCTGGTAGTCAGTGCGTTGAGGAGGGCCCTAACTGAATTCAATTGGTGCCCCCCCCCCAAAAAAAAAAAAAAAAAAGTTAAAAGCACACTACTCCTATGTTAATATCAGACACTGATGTTAAGTGTTTAGAGTTAAGCTACTATAGTATACTGCAGTAGTTGATATAATGTTTTAATATTTAACTGTGCAATAGTAAACAACGTTATTTACTAAAATATATTCATTTTTGGAAGTTATAAAAATTGAATGTGTCCTAATAATCCTAACAATTTTCAGGAAATTATTCTTTTCGAAAAAAACTAATTTGGCACCATTTTTCCACAATAGAAAAATAACATAACAAGAGGAAAATAGATTTCTAGTGGTTCCTTACTTTCATTATTTCGAAAATATACCATCAGCGTTTAACTGATACAGATAAATGCTGATGGTGTATTTTTGAAAGAATTTTAGGGTTAACATGCATTTCATTTTTCTAGGAAAGTTTTTGTTTAGAAATTATATCTATTGCATAGTAACATGGCTTGACAAATAATTATTTTTGTACATGTGACTAACTATTAATCTTTGAATGGTTGTATTATATTCAGTCCTATATCAAAGGAAAGATTTGAGTGATTGTTATAATATAAAATTAACCGAATCATGTTTCTATAATATTCAAAAGCAGCATATATTAAATAGTTGAAACAATAAAATACATTTTTAATATCCTCAAAAAAATAAAAAAAATGATATCTCGTTAATTTCTGAAAAAAGGTTGTTTTTTGTATTTGAAAAATAAAGGAAAAATTAGTTTTACACGTTTATATTAAATTATCTTTCTGTTTACATTTTTTTGCCATCTTTGTGAAACAAAGAACACAAATTTGCCTCGGATTTTTCAAAAATTTCGAAAGAAAGCAACAATTAATAGGTATAAATGTAAAAGACGAGCTGAGAGCATCCTTTAAAGTATTTTTTTTTCCTATGGATTTTTAACGACTGAAACACTAATTATATTTATTACTTTAAAACAAAGCAAGAAAATTTTCCGAAATAATTATTCAAAAATACCAGATTTAATTATCATTTCGGGGACAAAAAATTTATGGCTGTCCCATAAAAAATAAATTAACAAATTAATTTTATGGTGAAAAAATTGATTCTAAATTGACCCAAATATAATTGATTTAAAGAAAAAATTCAAGAAAAAAAATGTTATAACAGCGTTTAAAAAACGTTAGTGCATTAAACAGGTTTCATGAGAAAAATAATATTTAAAACACAATTGATTTCTCATTTGCAATCTTCTGCGTCTGAGACATTAATTTGGAATTCACATTACACCACTAACACTATCCTGGTGTTCTTTTTCAATTAAAGCTACTTTTCCTAATTGGGTTTACCAAGAAAAGAATTTTCGAGAGCGAATTCATTTAAAATTTTAATTAAGATTGTACTTTATTTTCTCTCTTCAAAAGTAAAGAAGCTCAGATTTTTCATAGACGATCTTTTGACTTTTGAACCTTAGATTCCACAATTCACTTACTACCGATTCTAAAGTAGTTTCCCGTGAGCTTTAATTGAACGGTAGAGAGTTTTCCGTTTTAAAATCTTTTCAGGGGTTCATTGTAAAATAACTTTTATTTATTCTCCTTGGAACGATCGTAAATCTAGAATGAGTTCACGAAATGCTAAGTTCAATTAGAACGTTTCTATTCAACCATTCACAAAAGAACCTCAAAAACTGGTTTTGTATATCCTTAAGAAAATTTAATTGCAATCTTATAAGTGTAGCCTTTTCAACATTTAAACTATAAAATAATATTTTTTAAAGAAAGTTATAAAATTTCAATTATCCTTTATTTCAAATGTTCGTGTTTTCAATAAAAGAAAAATCAAATTATGCTATATATATATATATATATATATATATATATATATATATATATATATATTCCGAAAAAGTTTTGTATTGTTAACATTCCAAGTTCAGTTTATATCAAAAATGAATCATTATTCAACAATAATTTTCTCATCATCATATATCTGTCGGGCATATATTGAATTTTAAAACTTCAAAAAATAAATGTGCCCTTCCCAAATACATGCCAATCTTAAAAATGATGCTATCTAAAAATTTGAATAGTTTCCTTTCACACCAATTGAGGAATGAATTTTCAAGCCGAATGACGTTTTTAATATAAAGCATCTCTCTCCTTTAAAAACTTTGCATGAATATAGCTTAGTAATATTTAAAGGCTGACGAAAAATGTATTTCCCGTCTTCTTTCATTTCTCTTTAACTGCAATATCTTGGTAAAAAATATCACTTGGTGTAAATTATAGTGATAGAAGTAATAATTCTTATCTCCCCACCAAACCCTGTCTAGACCGCCATACTTTGCTTTTTCCTATCTACTTAGTAACCAACCCTTGCTCCAATTTTCTGCATAGTTCTTAATTTTAGCGGTATAAGTAATTTTTCAGTCGAATTTTATATATCTGTTCAGTTGTTTAGAAGAGTTTGAGCAAGCGTGAGAAATCCTCATGTTAGGAAAATGTGTTCTGAATGATTCTATTTCTCATGAATTCTCTTGAATGATTCTATTTCTCTTTCTATTTCTCATGAATAGAAAGTATAGTTAAATTATGAAAATAATATTTTACACTTACATACATGCAGATGCATGTATATGCACATGTTTGCAAATATTTAGCTGCGTTGTTTATTCGTATATATAAGAGGGCATTATGGAAATATTATATTTTTAAAATGGGAAAATCAATCTTTCTAGGTGTAACTTTAAAGTTTGGATTCCATTAGATAAATGGCCATCGAAGATAGTTTTTGTGAACTTAGATAATCTCGACTTGGCATTCATTTAGATATTTTAACCAACGTTTTTGACTGTTTCCAGTCTGATACTACCGTCGGAAAATTTTCGTAATGATAAAGATAAAGGCACATTTATCTAGTTCAGTACTTTACATGATCTGGATAAATGATATCCTTTTTACCACGTTTTTATTAACTCGCTTTCTTGTTTGTCCAGTACAAATCTAGCAATCGATTTTTAACTAACATCCCGACTAGCTAGACATTTGAAAATTTTAGAATAGCTCAGAACAAGATGACAATGCATTCTTTTAATAATTTTAGCAGAAAAAATCCGTAAGGTGGCGCTTCGATCGAATTCAATGCTTGCACTCTTGCGTAACGACGTTTGACGATTTTGAAAAGAGAATACTTGTGAATTTAGTTTTGTTTACAAAAATATTGTAAAAAAAATTTTAAAAAATTATAAAAGTTAGCAGTTTATAATGTCTGTGGATAGTGGAAACGACTAAAAAAAGGTTAAAGATTATAAAAGAAAGTGAAAAAGAATAATTAAGTGAAGGTTTGTGCAATTAAGAGAGAAAATGAGAGAAAAATAGTCAAGTTTATATGATTCAAGAGAAAATTTAAAAACGTGGTATATAAAAAGTTATTTTTATCTTGTAATTATTAGTTAGTTGGCTAAGTATGTAACTAAGGAACTTTGTTCGTAAAGTTCATATTCACTGCTGAAATTACGTGAAATTTATGAATTAATATATATATATATATATGTATATATATATATATATATATATATATATATATATATATATATATATATAAATATATATATATACTTATATATATATATACACATATATATTTATACCGGGAGGGCAAAAGTGCGTAGAAACTTTAAAATTTCATAAAAACCGAAAAAATAACCAAAATAAAAAAAATTTTGCAGGGTTAGCATTGCTAGGTCAAGGGGAATTTTTTTTAATACAGGAAAAAAATAGCTAAAAAAACAGCCGACAGGTGGCGCTGACGTAAACAAGTGAAACGGTTGTATCATACCGAGTGTATCTATCTGTCCATCCAATCTGTTAGAACTGAAAGATGCGATCCGCCGAGAGGTGTCATGTATATATTTTGACCTGCTGCACTCTGCCGTTGTTGGATTCGTGACTCGCCTGCAATGTATTATACCATGCGGTGGGGGTCATGTCGAACACCTACTGCTATAATAAACGAATTAGAAGCATTTGAAGGTTGTTTTTTAAGTGTTTTTTTCCTGTCTTAAAAAAATCCCCTTGACATAGCGATACTAACCCTGTAACATTTTTTTAAAAAAATTTTGGTTATTTTTCCAGTTTTTATGGATTTTTAAATTTCCTACGGACTCTTTGTCAACCCGGTATACACACACAAACACACACACACACACACACACATATATATATATATATATATATATATATATATATATATATATATATATATATATATATATATATATATATATATATATATATGTCTTTATGTATCTGGACAAATGCTTTCGTTTTCAGTTAGTTAATTGCCGTATGCTACTGAGCAACTTTCTTGAAGATGATATTCTCTGCCGAAAACTAATCAAAACATATGAACTAATGATATTAAGGCCTCGTAGCTAAATTATGATCACACTCGTGTAACGAAAACATCAAAGGTTAAGAGCACCCTTAGCATGTCAAACGGCATTAAACATTCATATGCTATTGCTCTCATAAACATATAGCACCATTAAAGAGATTAACACAAAATTTAAAAAGCAGCATAATTTAACGCAACCTTGAATTTTCCGGCTTGGTGAAAAACAAGGTAGCGAAATGGAGTGAGAAATCAATAACAAGCTGTTATCGCTTCTCGCTTATTAAAGCCTCCCAGATGTCTCAAGAATTTGATGAAAAATCATTAATAGATCCATGTTATGAAAAAAAGGCCATTTTTACAACAAGATCGGAGGAAAAGTTTCTTAAATTAAAATATAGTAATGATGAATTCTTTATTAGTTTTCATTCGATAGATGTTCAAACCGCTGCTTAGCATGCATGATTGTTTTTAATTCTTTTAAAAAGTTTGACATTCTTAGCAATAAATGTTGGATGGTGTTAATCTTATAATCATTTGGAGTATTGAATTGTAAATAAATATTTAATGATCATTTCTGAAGTAAAAAACTTCCTAATATGAACTTGATTAAAATAAAATAATAGCATTAGTTTTCCTTTAAAAATACTAGATTGTATAACATTATCTTAAATATTTCACCTTATCTAATTACAAGCTCAATTAAGTTACCTAATTATAAATGAATTATGAGGGTCAGGCTCAAAATCATGAAATATTTCGAAATTCAATTTCGCTTATTAAAATATTTGGAATGTAATACGATGTTGGAAAATTCTGAAGTTTTACGAGCTGAATTATTTAGGTGAATCGACTGATGTGTTATTCAGTGGGTTAATATATTAATAAATAAATAAATAGTGAGATATATGTATATGTAAAGAAGCCATACTGGATATTTTGTCAAAAATATGATAATATTTCAGTAACAATAAAACGAACAATTTGAATTTTTGATTTTGTATAGTCTATATATAATCAGAAATCCTTGTGGAGACCTCCCGAAAGTTTCATCATAAGGGGATAAAAATAATGTATATAGAAATACAATTTTAGTTTCGCACGAAAATTGCAATTAAGTAATGTATGTTTAATTTTGTTTTCCATCTTTGAATTATATTTCTGTTAGTCACAAATAAATGCTTTGTAAGATATTTAGACTAAGTTATCTCTCCTTTCGCGACATTTAGAAAAAAAAATTTAATTTTTAAATGCCCTTTTCTGTTGAATTAGAGACAGATAAAAAATATAATTTTGTCTTCTGTTCCAAATCATATTTATACCAAATAAATGCTTTGGAATTTTTATTTAAAATGCTATATTTGTTTTAATTAAGGATATTTACGTGTCATAGGTTATTCCCGTTTAGTATACCTTTGAATATTTTTCTATGATGAGAAATTGCAACTCGTAAAATCTTATAAAATGTTTCTTATAACTCGCAAATTATAGATTTTTTAGTATGGGAAAAAAGTATAATTATATGATAGACAGAAAAGAGGGTTTGAGAATACAGAAGGGGACAATATATTTCCTTTTTATATTTTTAACCACTATTACTTTAATCCCTACTCCCAGAACCATTTAAAAAAAAACTCTAAATAATTTTAGTTAAAAGGTGTTTAGTCCAGAACAAATATCTGCATTTTATATATATATATATATATATATATATATATATTGTATATATATATATATATATATATATATATATATATATATATATATTTATATATATATATATATATATATATATATGTATATATATATATATATATATATATATATATATATATATATATATATATATATATAAAGAAAGAAAGAGAGAAATGAGATACAAAATTTCTCAGCAGGGAAAAAATCCCATCGATAAACCCTTTTGGAAATGGCGAAGTAGCGTAATGGGGAAGTAGTGTTTACACTGACGTGCCATTCATTAAAATGCATCTGGCGTTTAATTCGCAGCTTTTGACGTCATCTTGGGGAAAACAGCTTACGATGTTACCGAAGAAAAATGGAATTTAAGACCTAGAATGAAAGGGATAAGACGGTACTCCAGTTCAGTAGCAAGTTCTTTTATGACAAGAATCTATAACTGTTAACTATACAAATCAAGGCAAACAGAAAAGTTACTCATAAAATTTATTGTAATGCGTAAAAGTATCCTTTATTTGATATTTTTAAAGCATAAATAGCCCAATTTTTTTAAATTCTAGTCCGGTGATCATGGTCCATTTCTAGCGAATGTTTAATGTAATTAAATGTTTAATGTAATAATTAATATATATATATATATATATATATATATATATATATATATATATATATATATTTATATATATATATATATTTATATATATATATCTTATTAATTTAGGGCATTTTCTATGGTTTTAAAATACATTTAAGGACACGAGACACTTTCAACATTGTTTTTTTCAATTTCGATATTTTAATAAATATGCCACATGAGTATAATTACTATTCTTTTTACAACAATGAAGTCACTTAGAATTTATAAATAAGTATTTAGGGGAAAAATAAGACATGTTTTTCGAAAAATTCTTAAAAATTTCTATAATTTTTCAACATGCTCCATGTGTAATAATTTTCTTCTGATATCTTCCAAATTTCTTACGATTGTTAGTTGAAAGACCATTTAGTCCTAAAACTTGTGCATAGTTCTTTAAACCACAAATATTGTTGGAATTTATAGATCATGAAGAAGAGTGAAAACATACAAAAACATGAAAAATTGCAGGTAGAATAAATTTTAAAAAATCTATTTAAGACTTCAGGTTCACGTGGAAAGAAAAACTGCACAGTTATATTTATATACACATAGTAAACTTATATAAAAATAATTAAGGCTTTTAAAGGATATAGAATGCACATTTTGATAATGTTAGAATTTTTTCTTTGAAATTTTTCTTTGAAAAACAGGCATTATTCTGCCAAAAAAAATCCTTATTTTGAATTCTCAGAATCTTCAATGTAGTAAAAAAGAATACTAATTATTCTTAATTGGTACATAGAGTTAAAAATTATACTTTAACATATTCGATGTTGAAGGTCCCTTATCCCTACAAAAATAGAATATATATATATATATATATATATATATATATATATATATATTCTATTAATCTATATAAAACTATTAATCTATATAAAAGCCAAAAAGATTTGCCTTATAGATGTAATACTAGTTATCTCAAGGTACAATGAAAAATAAGTTATAAAATATCACATTTTTTCATTTTGTTAACCTAGTTTTTTAGGGTGCAATTGATTTAAAGTCTCATCTATTCTGAAATTACTGTAACGTTTTATTTCTGGTAAAGGCAAAAATAATTTTTTAAATTTTGCTTCTTATTATTAGTTTTCATTTTTTTACTACTAATAACTTCCATTTTTTTAATCAACCGTGGTACCTCGTAAAAACTCCCATTAGTCCTCCGTTTCTAATAAAATTTCAAAGCAATACCGCGTCATATAATAAAATTTACGACTGAATCATAATTCTGACGAACTCATTTTGCATGCTTTTTTTTTATTTGCTCCCGAAATCACTCGCAATATTCGCCCATCTCCTTTTGACTCGGAAAATAACCCTATTCCTTCCCCTTATCCTTGTGTGCCCGAAAATAAAATCTTCAATCAAGTAGGCCTCTCGAACATATGCATACCAAAAACCCCTCCTGAGTAAGCATTATTTCATACGAAGGACGAGAATAATTATTCTGCAGAGTAAAAATATTTCAGTAAAACAGATTAGGGAAAGAAGAAAGAAAAAAAAATACGGAAAAGGAAATCAATTATTCTAACGCTACGGAGAAAATTGCGAATAGCGAGAAGATAGCTCGAATTTGATTACAAATCTCTTTATCTCTTTTCTCCTGCCAACCGGGATTATGGCAATACCAATTATAATTTTTTCCCCCTCTTCCGAGCTGTCTATGTACCTCTAACAGGAATGCTAATGATTTCGGGTATACAAAACACATATGCAGCAGCACCCCCTCCCCCGTCGACTTGAAAATCGATATCCTCGTTTATTTTTTGGCGCCGTTTTTGTCCGCGTTTATTTTCGGCCTCCTTCGTCCGTCATAAAAGTAACCCTGCCGCGCGCGCGCTTTTAGTGGGGTTATTATTCACATCGTTAATTGTTCCCCTACATATTGGAATCAAGAAAGTTGAGTGGTGATGGGTCTACAGGAAAACGTAAGTGTTTCGTCAATATCGCGTCGATAACATAAGGTATGGCTGTTTCCGTCGTCTATAAAAACGGCTATTAATGGCATTACTCGACGGCGGAATTGATCCTTTATTGCACGGAATTGTGAATTTTTATAGATCATTGTTAACGGCGTGATAGATTATTAGACAGTTATCTTGAAAATCAGCTTTTTATCCTTATTGAGAAATATTGTGTTAAAGCGTTTAGAGCTACTTTCACATCCTTTTTTTACAGTGTCGTAAAAGAAACTATTTTTTTTCTCGATAAGTCGTTTTGTAATGAAATCATAAATTTGTTAGATATGTTAATCTAAGATAGATAATCAATAAAGTAAAAGAGTTGATTTTTTTTCAAGATAATAAAATTACAAAAAAGTCCCCCAAGTTAGATAGTATTCGATATTGACATACGTTTTGAGATATCTTAATTTTCTACTTTACTCTCTATTTAATGGAACTTTTAGCTAAAGACAATAATAAATTAAACGAGTTTTAAACACATGTAATAAGAATTTGTGGGGAAAAAACACGATGTGTATCTAATAATGTTTCTGAAAAGGTATTTATAAAAACTGTATGGTAGCATTTAAAAAAATACAATAAATTTAAAAGTATGTACAACTTTTTTTTTCAAAGGTCTAACAAAAACAATTTCCTTATGGTGTTGTTCAATGATTGAACAAGTTTTTAGATTATGTTTAATAATGTAAAAATAGCGCAAAATGTCATGCAAGGCTTTTCTTATGTCAGTGATATATTATTTTCCACTAAGCATTTCCATTTAATAGATTATTTAATCTTGTTTATGCACGAAATACGTTTATCAGTTTTGAAGATCAAATATTCCTTGTAAAAAATTCAGCTTGCTAAGATCCAAGATTTATAGTTTTAGTGATATTATTAGTAAGTAAAGGGTTCTTTATATATAAATTTTATATATATATATAAATATAAACGATGTATAAAATATGTCTCTTATTAATGATTAAAATTCACGTTATGATAAAAATTGATCTTGATATCACAGAAATGACCCTACTCTCAAACTTTAGTTTCTTTTTGGTATCTTGATTCCGTGGAAAATCTTATTGATTCTCTGAAATATTTTTTATTATTGTCTTTTAAAACATCTCAAAGATTTATATAATGATACTTCTTAAAAAATGTATTTATATTTGAATTCCGTGAGAGATTCAACTGTAAGGAACAATGAAGAAAGTAAAGATTATATACATAATAATTTCAGTAGAAACTGAAAGAGCTAAAATATTAGTTAAGATTCTTAGAAATACTCTTCTTTCTGTAAGTGAAATCTATAACATTGTAGCATCCTTGATTAAAAGTATATGGAATGGTGTTATCTGTCGACTTTTTGAACTCATTTATCACAAAATTACCAGCGCAACATTTTTAGAGAATATTCATAATACATTTCTTTCATGGAAGATGTAACAGTAATCTTCGTTAATTAGTTGTAGTACTTGGATGTTATCAAAAAATAATTATTAAGGTGTACTCTAATCAATCAATTTATTAAAAATAACTTCAGAATATACACATATACATTTCAATTAACACTACCATGTGATATATAAGCTATATAAAATTATCAATCAAAATTAACCTAACCCCATCTAATTAACTCATTCACTATACGCTCTGGGCTTTGGCAAAAAAGGAAACACAAAACTCTATCCCTACCTGCCAGCATAACAATAGGTCCCTCTTAACAATAGGGCTCTCCGTCGGGGACTCCAGAAGTAGATAGGCGCCTTTTTCTGATTGGTAGAACTGTACCGTCGTACATCTCCTGCACCTTCTAGCGGGCACCTGACGAGACGAATACTGCGTGCGTTTGAGGACTTTTCCCGTCGACACGAACTCGTTGCGGATGGGCGCCGGTCATTCTTCGCTGGGGATTAGGGTCATGGCTGCCTCGTTGGACTAGGCAGCTCGGGGAGTTCTTCTGTAGTCAATCTTTCTCATCTGGTCATCTCCGGCCTTGGGGATGCGGTGGCCTCCACTGCTCTTTGCTGTCCGTCCAAGTCTGCTGGCGAACAATTGGATGCGGGGATCGGAGCTAACGTGGGTTTTCACTGGACTAAGGTTTACGAACTTCAAATCATCTGCCTGGATCTGTCCGCTGGGTTTCTTAACATCCTCAGCTCCCTATCTCAACGTCAGCTTACAACCTCGTTTAATCATCTCAGTCTATTCGACACAACTGCTTCTAGTCTCTCTCTCTATATTAATTCTGGGGCTTACATACCTGCCAGGGTAAATGCGCCACTTTCAGCCTCTGATGCGGTCTACGTCTTTTTGACTTCTCATCCCAATCTGCTCTGCTGGATTTTTCTTACGCTCAACTTAATTTCAATTCTTCATTCTAGGCTTCCATTAGTGGCCACCTTCAGACCAATGGGTCAAACTGGACTTACATTATTGGTTACACATATATTTTTATAATAATACTTCCTCCAATCCAAATTGAAGGGGGCGTCAGCCCCTGTTACTGTTTCGGTTCACTCTGGGGTTCCTCACACTCCCAAATTCTCATGACTCCCTTCGATATCCTACTGCACCCCTAACGAAGTTAACATCATAAATTTCTTTCTCTCTTTTCATCTCTCACTGGTGACCCTTTTTATATTCCAATTTTCGCCTGCTACTTCATTAAATCCAGCTGGTCACCATTTATTAGCTGGTCAAGGCCCAGTTGCCTGCTTTCCTCATGTTACTTATTCTCTATTCCCTCTTAACAATGTCGTTTTCTGCCCCTGCGACTTGACTCTCCCTCTTTTCTAAGAAATGTGTCTCTCACTACGACATAAGATTTTAAAAAATCTCACTTCTTAAGCCACGGAGATCAGATTGAATAGACCATTATTTCGATGCCTTAATCGACAATCTATCATGGCATGGCGTACGGAAATTATCCTGGTTCAGAATTAATTTTCCTCTTGCATATTCCTGGTGTTTTTTGGGGGTAAAAACCGATAGATAACCTTCCCTGAAGTCGTCTAAAATTCTTCCAACTGCATGAATACTTTTAGATTCTCTTCTGTGCATACTTACCAGGTGATCTTCGGTCGATGTATATTTTAAGGAGTAAGCCGAATCATCTGAAATTTACTTGCAAGCAAAGAGCGAAAATCGTTGCACCTTACAAAACTTCCTGTTCATCCAAAATATTTAAAACGCCCAGATAAAGAGCTCGTGAAGTACACCCCCTAAAGGGTCTGTTTACATAGAATCCGTCAGCGTCAGCGTTACGCGTATTGACATATATTTAACCAATTACAAACCTCCTAACTATTAGCCACGAAATTGTTAAAGTATGAGATTGGTTTAAAATATGCCAATCGAATAACGCTATACGAGTAATGCTGACGCTGTCGGATTCTATTTGAACAGGCCCTTAAACGTCATACTTATAAAATCGTAAATAGATGTTGCTGTTTTTAGCCAAACGGGCGCTAAAGGTTATCGCAGATTTTTTTTCTTTTTGGTGGGGGTGTATCAGATCTAGTATGGATACGTCCAACAAGAGTACATTTCAAAGCTATTAAATTTTCTTGTATGCTTACATGCTAAGTGACCTTCAGTTTTCGTAGGTTTTAAGGAGCTCGCCAAAACATGTGAAACAAGCGGGATAGGTACATGCGGAAAAAGGTGCATCTTCTAGACTTTCTTCTCTATCCATAACTTTTAATCAGCCCAGATACAAATCTTGCGAAAGGTGCATGCAGTGAACGTCATTCTACTAACTGCGTAAATGTCGTTTACCATCAAGCGGGTGCTAATGGTTATAGAAGCTAGTACAGTATAAGGCTCAGGTTAGATATGTGAAACAAGAGTACATTTTATGGCTAAAAGTAACTTTGTCGCTCTAAAACAGGAGATTCTAAAACTTTTTGGCCTACTGCCCCTTTTTTAGAAAAAAAAATACTCATTGCCCCCCAGGACAATTTTCCTTTCAGATGCAACAACCTCCACCGTTTTCTCCACCAAAAAATCTTGAAACAATTTCCGATTAAAGGTAGTAAAATGATTTTACCTCTTTAAACTGGTAATAGATGGCAGCACTAGCCATTTTACTGATTATTTAACTGGAATACATTGAATTTAGTGAAAGAAGGACGAGAAAAATGGTGGTCCAAAAATGGGCCACCACACCTGAAAGGGTTAACAAATAGAGATGCAGGGAAAAATGTGCGTTCTTTTATGTATCTATATTTCTACCTATGTCCTTCAGCATACATAGTAAAGAAAAATGTAAATAAGACACCTTGAAGCCTGAAACTATAATTTTTTTTATTAAAACCAACTGCAGAAACATTCTCATTACAGAACGAAAATGGAGAAAAACGAAGGAAAATACTGAAGTAAAAATTATGAATAACATAAAAACTTATCCTAATGGGAAGGATGAACTTGGTGCACTGCCATCAATTTATTAATTTCGGCTCTATTTTTGTCAGCAAAAGTTTTAAATCATCGTGATTAGCTATCTGTAACCGGTTCTGTTTTAGTAAGCATGTTTGTGACTACACCGAGCACATGTTCCACAAAATATGACGAAGGTAATGAAATTAAAAATTTTTGCATTATAGCCACTAATCCAGAGTAAATATCTATATCTATTATTGCAGCCAAACATGTTGGTAGCTGAGTTTGAATTTATATTTGCCCCCTCCCCTCCTGGATTATTCCAGTTCCCCTCGGGTGGCAGTATCCATCACTTTCGAAAACTATGCTTTATAAGATACTGTGTCACTAAACACATGTTTTGTGAATTCGTTCATATGCTTAACAATACATTATATATTTCAGCAATCGGTGTTCTTTTAACTTACTACTCTTTACGTTAATCAGTACAATATCGTTACACTTTACAGTATTCTTTGCATTTATTAAATCCAGCTTTAGACAATTATTATGCAAATACTCGAACTCGAATGTAATGTATAATGGGACAACAAATGGGTGACATGGGGCATGATGGACGAAGAAATTTTTTAATAAAATACTATGAATGATGAACTAAAAATAGCTAGAAAGGTTCAAAATGAGATTACCTGAAAATAGAAATTCAAAACAATATCTTAACATTAAATTGCTTTGAGTTAAAGAAGAGGAGTTGTTTATCTACATGTAAAATACAATAAATTTAGAATTACAAATAATGTAGAGATTCCCTATTTTAGCAATGAAATTTTGTACCCAAATTCACTCTTTGTCATCTCACTGTAATTGCTTGCGTCAAATGGTGGAGTTGTGAAGCAGAATATATATATATATATATATATATATATATATATATATATATATATATATATATATATATCATGGGGGCCACATGCTGCCGTAATCACTTTTTTGTGGCCCTTCGCACAAATTACCTAGAATTAAAATTATTGGCTTGTGAATTTCTGGTACTTTTTTTTAACTACAAATCATTATATTATACATTAATGTTTATAAAAAGTAAACAACATTCAATGTTGACAAATGAACATTTCACAGTGTTGCTACAACTTAACCTTAATGGAACAGTTTAAATACAGTCTGATTTGCCTAATTTGAAAAAAACAATTAGAAGAAATATAACTTTTTCTTTCTCTTTAGGTCCTGAAAGATGCATTTTGTTATGATATATGTATCTATAGCCATTAATCTGAGCTTAAAATTATATCGGTTTTAAACTCGATTTACTTAAATCTAGTAAAGGGGTTCTTTACAATATTTTATTAAATAAGACTGCTTTTAAAAATGATGAACATAAAGATAACCTAATGTTTGATAATTTAAAACATAAAACTCTATCATGTAATCATTAATTGTTAATGCATGACGTATTTAATCTGGGAAAGATTTAATGTCAAAAATAATATCTGTGCTGCATTTTATAATTACGCGATGAAACACTGAACAAATGTACTGCTATCTTTTTTTATCCCTTCTTTAGAATATCAGCAGAAAAATTCGATCGAAAATTGTAATGCTATTCTCATCCTATAGATTTATACACCTATCTGAAAATTCAGTGCGTATCTGTGTGTAATCTAAGATCTCTTTAAAGTATAGATTATTCTACCTTTTTATCAAGTTCTTCTGCATGCCTGAGCCAGTTTCAGATTTTTTTTCTACACTGATACGGTCGGAAAATCGGAGAGAGAAGCAATACATAACCTGTTATTATGTTCTGGAATGTTTTCGTTGAAATCTTATCGTTTTGTTGGGACTCTATCCTTTGCTAAATAGGTTACTTAAGTTTTTTGACGCGTGTAAAAGATATATGTTCGATCATCCATTCAATATAATGGAAAATATTTTTGCCCAGAAATGCATCGATGTTTTTGCATCGATTTTTCATTATTTAAGCTTCTGCGGGGGGGGGGGGGGATGAAGACGCAGGGATATAATGGCAGGGAGCAATTAGAAACTGAAAAATTGTTCTTTAAAACCAGTTTTTTTTCTTTTTCGAAATGAAAATGAAAATCACTTAAATAAATTTTAAAAAAATATATTCGCAAATAACTGCTTAAAAAAGATTCTCGTATTCTTTTAAATGAACAAAAATGGAAGATATTTTGGTAGTGTAAAACATATATCTAATGTTTCTAAATATTGGTTGTTAGTTTTTCTAGACGATAAGCGTAAGTGAGATAACATAATTGCACTCCAGCAACAAATATCCTTTCATATCTTTCCCAAACTGTTTTCCTGGAAATAATTTAACAATCTGAAACATATACCAAATATTTCCTTTTAATGCATATCGCATTAGTTAGGTAATTTTTAAAGTGTAATTAATAGTATAAAATGCATATTGATAAGTGATACCATAATATTTATATTACTTTAATTATAATTTGTCTGATACGTTTTAAAGGCAAAATATATTTCTCATTCCTTAATATACAAATTTGATATCACTTATTACTTCTAATTACGATAGTTTGTATACATTTACATACGTATGTATATACGCACACACACACACGCACACACACACACACACACACACACACACACACACACACACACACACACATATATATATATATATATATATATATATATATATATATATATATATATATATATATATATATATATATATATACAGGTCCTGGATGATATGTATATTTTTCCTGTAGCAATTTTAAAATGATGTGTTTTAATTCTATTTACTCTGTTATATTCAGTTCAAAAGAATAATATATTATGTTGAAAATCAATTAATGTCAATATGATAAATGATTGAATAGGGATATCATACTGTTTTAAAGTAGCTTAGATATCTTTAAAGTCGATAGGGGGCAACCAGATCGATTTCTGTCTTGGAGAGATCATTTATTATCTCACGTACATTGGAAACATAAACCTACCCACTTTAACAAGAAGAGATAACACTGTAAACCCGTACGAGTCAGTTAGAACAAAATAACTGAGGTCTTTTAAAAGTCAAACAATTTGCTGAAACTGTACATAATGGAATGTAAACACGACTAATTTTAAAAGATCCTCATTTCCCCTTAATGTTTGCAATATCAATAATATTCTTCCAAGATTTTATTTGCACTCGGAGAAACGAATTTACCAAGCGCTTAATTAATGAAATACAACAGTGAGTAATTGAAATGGTAGATATGAAGTTGTTTAATTTGGCAGACTAAAAGTTCTCCCCTATTTGAAAAATAGATATAATTTAGAATCGTTAATGAACTTCAGAAGTTCAACTCCAACTATCTTCAAAACATTTTATTTTTAAAGTCTTTGCAGCAGTACACTGGTATAAACACAAGCTTGTAATAAAATTTTTGTTATTTACATCTTTTGTGTTTCGACACTATTTGATCTCGTAGTGAGGGATTTTTAATCAACTGAAAATATAATTTACGTAATAAATTGGCTAACTGAGATCACCATGAAAAGAATGTCAACTCTCAAATACTGCAGTCAGAATAAAGTCAAACTTTCACCTTAGTGCATTATCAGACAGATTTTATTCAATTGTAGGAAAGTTTTATTGTTTTATTCAGAGAATCCGAATTAAAGCTGGCAATAATTTTGTATATTACTTACCTATGTCATAGAATGCATATAAAATAATAAAAGTAATTCAAAAAATTTTAATGTTAAAAAATCCACTATCCATTTAAGACATTCCATTATATAAGCATAGGTTTCCTTTTCCACGAAAATATAAATTACATAAAACACAAATATTTATCCATGACTGAATATCGTTTTAAAAAAAATAAAGAAAGAAAAAGTAAAATAATAAAAAAATATGTTCTACTATAGATTGTCTAATTAAATTTTGCAATCGTCGTAGATTTTAGACGGAAACCCGAAGAGGCAAACCCGTTTCAACTCAAACAGCATAAATAAATTGCATTCGTTTTGATAGCCTCAGCATTTCCTCAGATCTCTCCGAAATGCCCATCTCCTGTCTCGTTCCAATCTCAGCATTTTTGCGATACATTCAAATCGTGATATCTCGAATTTAAGAGCCAAATTCTTTCATAAAACCGTTTGTTCAGTATTTGTATTATTCATGCCCCTCTACTTTAAAACATAAATATTATTTCCCTAGCTTCAAATATTTAAAAAAAATTAGTCTCCAAAACTGTACAAAATCTATTGGAATCTATATTTTTTAAAGTAATTCTAACAAAAAATTTTCCCCATACCATCACTACTGTGTAGTATTCCATAACTGCATTTATTTACTTTCATTTTCTTTGAATTCCTTTTGATTTAAAAAAAATGTATAAGTAAATAATTTTTATTTCGCTGACATTTGGATTAAATATTGTTATATTAGTTAATATTTTTTGTTTTAAAATGTAGCTTAAAATGAGATTTTGCATTTACTTAATATATATTTACTTAAATCACTTCAGTCTTTGGAAATATTAGAATATATTTTACTTATTTAATCTGTCTTCGAATGTATTAGAGTACGAATTTACTTTAGCATATCCCCAAACGCTGTATAACGTCTATCTGTCAGTACTGGACATCAAAACTGGTTTTCTGATATCGATGCTAGTACTAATATTTTTTCAAGTAACATATGAAAGTCTCAGTTCTTTAATTAAATTTCTTCAAGACAAGATTTCTATGTGCATTGTGCTTTCATATTTATTAAACCTTTTGAAATACGAAGAAATTTCGAAATGAAATATTTAAAAAGTTTATACAGTGTAATATTACGAACATTTAGAGAATACTATTTCATTATAATAGTAGAAAATTGCTATGTACTATTATATAAATATATATATATATATATATATATATATATATATATATATATATATATATATATATATATATATATGTGTGTGTGTGTGTGTGTGTGTGTGCTTGCTTTGAAAATTTACAATTTAGTGAGGAAAAAGTATTAAAATAATAATATCAATAATAATAAATCTGGAATCTTTTGATCATACGATAGTTACAACATTTAATGTACTTGCCAAGATTGACGCACTATTGGAGTCTCAGAAAAGAAAAGAAAATATCCTGAAATATCCGTGTCTATACTTCCTTAAATAATTTCGAATGGAAACTTTTTGACAGTTGTCCGGCCTGAGTGATACTCAACTTAATTAAGCATAAAAATTTTACTCTTTCCTATTCCTAATGTCGAGAAAGATAAATTGTATTTTTAGCAATTGCGACTAGCTATTCATATATTTTTGTAGTTATTCGTAACAGAAGTTTTTACGCAGACACATCATTTGAAGAATTTTAACAAAATTTTCTTCATTTACTATTAACAGAAATTAGTATGCTTTAGATTTGGTCAATTCTTGCATAGTCATACATGATATTATAATAGTTTTCACACAAACAGCTAAAATGTATAAAATTTTTGCATCTATCTTTGCTTGTAATAAAGCCAAAATAAGGAAAATTATTAACTATACAGAGGAAACCATACTATTCCGTAAACAATATAACAGCTGAAAATACTCAACTGCAAATACTCTGAAAATACTTAATTTAAATTCTCCCAGAAAAATACGCATACCTATAAACAATACAGTATCTTTAAATGGCCTAAATTCTTTTACGTTTATCAATCACCTAGATATGAAAAAAATTATTTTTCAGTAAATATTCAAACATATATCATAAATTTGCTCTATATAACTATCAAGGTCCTTTTCTACAAATCTGTAAGTCTATTAAAATTACTCAACTCAGCTTCCCAGCAAAACATTTTCAATTTATATTCGTCCCCTAACTCGGGAAGTTTTCATCGAATAACTCAACTGAGTCATTACTTATTCCTAGCTTATATATCTGTGTATAACCATACTTTTCTCTTTTCTTTTTTTTTTTCACTTTTCTTTTCCCTTTATCTCGTATCGTCCAACTTTGTGCGAGTCCGTTGAATTATTGCAGTGGCGTGTCCCGCATTCTTTTTCATTCCTACGTCCCCTTTTTCGTTCCCGTAGACAATCCACCAAGTCTCGCAAATTAAACCTTTCAAATCCCTTGTCCCTATCTCCATTTCAGAACTTCTGTTTGCGTTTCGCTGTTTTTCATACGAAAAGATAAAATAAAAAAAATGCAGTTGAAAAAGTAAAAAAAAAATATGCGGTTTTACAAACCTCAATGAATTTCCGCGATGATCCGGGCACGATAACACGCGAAAATATTTTCTCTTTCTCTAAGCGTGCGTGATTTCTTCGCATGCAACCGCGTTACTGGTTGACGTCTATGGTTTTGTCGCATTAGACAAGCACGTTTTTAATGGTGTGTTTGGGAAAGTCAATCTTGCACAGACAGATTAGTTACTACTTTTTGTATTAAAATTGTGTGACCATTTTTTTCTCTTTATTGGTTACCGCATCTGTGTGTGCAGGTAGCAACATTAGTTAGTGCATTTTGTATTAGACATTTTGTGACTGGAGATTTTTTTCTTCTCTCTGTTGTGTACCGTATTTGTTTGCATGTATAACAACATTGGTTAGTGATTTTATATTTGAAATATTGTGACTGGAGACATTTTTTTTCGATTTGTTGGTTATCTAGATATTAAAAAAAATATGTAATTTTATAAACATATGTCATGAATTTACTCGTATACCAATGCCTTGTTCCTTTTTTAACAAAAATTGATATAAAAATGCCTGTTTAGTATCTGTACGCATATATAGCAACATTAGTTAGTGATTTTTCCACTAAACATTTTGTTCCTGGAGACATTTTTTTTCTTTATTGGTTACAAAATTACCTCTTTAGTATGTGTACGCATATATGGCAACATTAATTAGTAGCTTTTCTATTAGAAATCTTGTGACTGGAGACATTTTTTTATATTTTTATTGGTTACCGTATCTGTATGCGTATAAAGCAACATTAATTGATGCTTTTTGTGTTAGAAATTTTGTGACTGAAAGCAGTTTTTCTGTTCATTGGTGACGGTATCTGAATAAGTATATAACAACATTAGTTAGTGCTTTTTGTGTAAAAAATGTTGTGATTGGGGATGATTTTATATTATTTTTTTATTACTGTATCTATGTAAATATAGAAACATTAGTTAGTGCTTTTTCTATTGCAAATTTTGTAAACGGAAGCTTTTTTTCACTTTATTGATTACCGTATCTGTACGCGTATATAGCAATATTAGTTAGTGGTTTTTGTGTTAGAAATTTTGTGACAGAAAACATTTTTTTCCTCCCCATTTGTTATCGTATATGCGCATATAGTATCATTAGGTAGTGCTTTTTTGTACTAGAAATTATGTGACTGGAAACTTTTATTTTCTCTTTACTAGTTACCGTACATATATAAAATAATTAATATTAATTGATCTTTTTTATAAAAAATATGAAAATGTAATAGAATTTATGATAACCATTACAAAATAATGTATGACAACTTTTATGATAACTTTTATAAGGCTCTATGTTACTATAATTTTATGCGAATTTTATTCGTATGCAGAAGCTTCATTTTGTCGAGTTCAAATATGCAAATGTTAAGCTAGATATTAGCAAACCTTTTAAATTTTCTTTCATATTTTTCCTAGCTAAACTGCTGTTTTGTTCTGCGTGTTATTAATATTATTTTTAAAACTTCAGCAATTTAATAAGTTTAATTTTTCAAGAAAAAAGTCTGATATTGAAGGGCTTGTGTTAGAAATTTTGTGACAGGAAACATTTTTTCCCATCCGTATTTGTTATCGTATATGCTTTTATAGTACAATTAGTTAGTGTTTTTTGTACTAGAAATTATGTGACTGGGGACTTCTATGTTAGTATAAGAACATTATAAATTTTGTCATAAAATGCACTTTTATGACAACTTTTATAATGCTGTTAGATACTATAATTTCATGGGAATTTTTATTTGTATGTAAAAGCTTCATTTTGTCGAGTTCAAATGTACAAATGTTAACCTAGATGTTAGAAAACTTTTTAGATTTTCTTTTATATATTTCCTAGGTAAACTGATGTTTTGTACTGCGTGTTATCTATATATTTAAGTTGCTAAGCCGACTTTTTGGGCAGTCCGTGAGAGAAAACTACTGCATCAATTTACTTCATTTTGGTCTTAAACGAAAGATTGTAATCTGTAGATTTGTCAAATTTGGTTTTTGTAACCGCAATTTCTATTAATAAGCGATAATTTACAGTTAAAAATTCATTTCTGCGCATGCTCAGTGACATGTTTAAATCTGTCTTTAGAAACTCACTGTTTCTGCGCATGCTCAGTGACAAGATTTAATGACACACTTTCATTCCGAGGAGTCTCTCTAGATCTGTCTCTGCCATTTTTATTTTTATGATAATTATGTTTGTGAAATATAAGATTAAACCTGTTGGAAATTGCTTTTTTCACGCTGTTTAGTTAGCGATAATTTACAATTAAAAAAATTGCTTTCTGCGCATGTTCGGAGACATTTTTAAGTCTGGCATTAGATACTCACTAAGCACGAGGCCGCTTAAACATATTAATTCGTTTCTGCGCATTATTATGATTTTCAACATTTGGCAATGATGTTGAGTATAATTTGTGCATTAGTACATTTATTTACTATCTAGCCGTCATATTTTGACGGGTACCAACTAGTTATTATTAATTTTAAAACTGAAGCACTTTTCATAGGTTTAGATTTATAAGAAAAAAGTCTGGTATTGAAGGGTACTATCCCCCGAAATGGTTAGACTTTTTAAGAAAAATTAATGCGTATATCATGCCGACCACTGCGAATGCATAAACGGCAAGGTTATGTATATAAGTCACATTAACTAAACAAAACAACTTAAGTTCAAAAATAACATAGTTATTGCCTAGCCATATCCGTGGCAACATACTCTCTACTTGGAGGTCTAAAACAAATTAAATTTTCGAGCTGGCCGTTTCTGGTTCCAGTCGACTTTTTCCTTTCTGCATTTATTTCTGATTACAAGCAAAGTTAAATTACAATACATTTCTTCTTCTTTTTCTTTTCTTTTTGATTTCTATGTGTAACAGTAAACAAGTGGTATTACAACTAATACTAATCAAAAATACATCATGTAAAATTAATATTACAGACAATACATTAATAAATTCCCTTAAGAAAAATTAATTTGAAATTTATTCTAACATAACAAATGGCTTTGAAAATTATGTACCAGGAATGTTTATACTAATATATTGTTTCACGCAAATCGCAATTATAAACACCTAGTTATATCCCAGAGAAAAACGAAACAAAAATACCCTCATAATTTTCCCTGTAGTTCTGTAAAAAAATCTGAGTTATTTGCACTAATTGAATGGCGTAGCAAAACTAGCAATCTACATCAGACTTTTTTTTTATGGTAAAGGGTAAAGAACCGTATATTATGCAGTTTATTTATACTTTTTATTTATTTTTCTGATGTGGAGGCACTTTGTCGGGAGACATTCGCCTTTTGTTGTTCAACGCTGGTTTGCTGGCTACTTTATTATGGGGGAGCACAATTTAGGTGAGCCAGCATTACTCAATATGAGGGGGACGACACAGACAAGACTAAGCCTTATTGGGGATTTGAACCCGAGTCCACTGCGTGACAGCTCACGATGCTAACCACTATGGAATGTGGGCGGCATCTTAAGCAATTTTGGAGATACAAATTGGAAATTACCTATAGAAAAAATTCCACATTATTTTTGAATTAGTAGGCCATTTTTCAAAATAAATCCTTTTTATTTGATTGAAATACTATACTTAAGTCCATTATGAAAAAAGGAAATTGCTAGTTTTCATCCTACACTAATAAATGAAACAAAACCTCTTACATACCATTAGCTAGAATTATTTGTCTATTATGTTTTAACTTACAAATGTCATGAACAATAATGAAAAATTAAATTTGTATCATCTCGTCGTGCATATAGTACTATCAAAGATATGTTGGAAGACATTTTAAAATTTTCCAATAGCAAAAAAAAAAAAAAAAAAAATATATATAAAAACTCCTTATGTCTGATATTTTCTACATCATTCCAAATGAATATAGACTTAGGTGTAATTAAATACAGAAACGCATCATTTCTGTTTTACTTCAGTTTACAGTATCGAATGAATTCTATATTTATTTTACTTTTGTTTACTTTCATTCTGCCCTTTTCTTATTGGAATAAAAGTTAATAATAGGGTTTTCTTCTCGCGAGTATGTTTTGTTCCCTGTTTTTGTATAAAAATCTTCGAGATACACGCTCGAAAATTGTTTCTCTCAGTAATTTGATTCTTTGCCAAATACGTTAAAATCTATGGAGTTGAAAGAAGGAAAAAAAACATATTCTAAGTTCACTAAAGAAGTGAAAAAGAGGAAAGAAATAAAGAATTTTGGTTTTAATTAACGTCTTTTGTCGGTTTTATCCATTGAGTTTCCCTTTATACGAAACATTTCTATCTATTCAAATTTTTTAATTACATTATGCTTGAATTACTATCCTTTTCATAATATGTATTTAAAAGAAATATGACCGTTTTGTTCCATAGATAAGTCTTTATATGAGATAGCCATTTCCCGATCAGATTTTATTAATTCAAATATTATTCCATTTTTGCTATCAAAGTCAGTCCACATATTAGTTGCTACTAATTTACTATACATTTATATTACAATAAAGAAAAATATAAATTTCCTAATTGTATTCTCTTCTTCACAGATAAATTGGTTCCAAAGAAACATCAAAACAATTGTAAATAAATATATTTACAAATGTTGACCTTTAAGTAAACTAATGGATCATCTCCAGCTTCATTGTTAATAATTTAAATTAACTTTAGGTTAAGTAATTAACATTAATTATATATATACATATTAATTATATATATATATATATATATATATATATATATATATATATATATATATATATATATATATATATATATATATGTGTGTGTATATATATATACTAGCTGAATACCGGTGCTTCGCTACGGCGTACATTTAAATTAAATACAACGGTCAATTTATGCTTAATTTGTATGTCTAATATCCACAAACATACTAATTCGAATTAAATTCTTAAAAAACTTCCATCTCAATTTGTCTAGTGGTTGAGTTTTATCTTTTATCGTATTTTAATTTATTTTGTCAATTTATTCCGTTGTTATGCATGTGACGCAAAATTAATTTAAAGTATCATAAAAAGAAAAGAAAGCCCGTGATCAGCATTTAATAAAATAAATTCTAAAAATTAATCTTTAAAAATTCCAAAACTCAGAAAATGCAGGTAAAAATTCGAAAAGAATTTTTATGATCTTTCTCGTGATGTAAATTTTATAACCCTCAAATTATTATTTAAAATAAAAACTTTAAAAAATATTTCAAAACAGATTAAAAATTTAATTTAAAAAAATCTAAGAAGAATTTTTCAAAAATATTTCTTAGTGCACCCGTACACTATTAGAAAAATCGCCATGCAAAATTTTAGCCCTTTAGGTTTAGCGGTTTGATCTGTGCGTTATCTGTCAGTCAGTCAGTTACGGAACTGTTTTATATATATACATATGTGTGTGTGTGTGTGTGTGTCAGTATTTACTGGACAAGTAAGTTTGATGACAAAGTAGAAATTTCTATTAATTAAGTATTTGGTTCACTTTAAAAGCACGATATTTTGTAATTTTTTTGAATTTTTAAACTTCTTGTACAATGTTAAATACGATAGTGAATGCTTAAGTTCATTACCGTACCAAGTATTGTTAAAACAAAATTTCTGTAAAATACTGGGACGTCCTCTGCGGTAGCAAATGACATTTTAGGTATTTCGTTTATTTCTAGTTTTACATGCAAATAATATCCTGACATGTACTGTCGTTTAAACTTATATATGTTTTGATGTCGCGTGTCATTTGACTATTTAAAACATATATTTGTGGGATTAAATGTGTTGAGAGCCTAGATCTTTCACATTTACTTGACAATATCCTGTTTATTTGTACTGTAAATGACAGAGAGAGAAGCCACCATACTTGCTTAACACAGAGTTCATGTTTTGCAAAGTTTTGTCATGAAATAAGATGGGTAGTTCAAGTGTCACGAGTAGAAAGCTGTAACGTATTGATTTTTCGGAAAAGACCTAATTAAAGGATCATTCATTGCCTTTTTTAATTTGTACTGGTTTCAAGTATTGCTAAATTGGACAGAAGAAAAATAAAAGAACCAATAAATTTTCTAAAAAAAATACTAAATATATAAATATTAAACGTAGTACAAAATAATATTTTTTTTTCTCTCAACATTATCGCGTACAATTTTTAATATATTTTATATATAAAATTAAAAACAAATATTAAATATTAAAGTACATAATATTAAATAATAAATATACAAATATTAAATAATAAATATACAAATATTAAATAAACTACAAAATATTAATTTTTTTCTCTCAACTTTATCACTTAAGCCATGCAATCCCTAAGTCTCTTAACTGAATTTTGCTGCATACATTTATAATTCTTATTTAAGTTATTCAGGACATAGTATTCATTGTTAAATATTAACAAGTTCTTTATTAAAAACTTACACATTGGAACTTTTTACTCCAACATGTCAGGCATTTTGTTCCCATACAGGGGAATATACACTTCTACATATGAGGGGAAAGCATTTGAGTGCTCATGCCTTAACCAGGATTCGATACGGAGACCTCTTTTTATGACCTTCCGACGCTAAACACTATAGGACTTAGCGTCGAAACAATCGTCAACCTATAACGATGGAAAAAACCTTCACTAAAATTATTGTTACGCACAGTTTAGGTTACACTATTTCTCATTAAACAATAACTCTCTACAGATTGGTATTAATAATTTTAGGAAACCTGCATCACATTTAAAACATTATTTTCATAAATTGTAGCAGAATCTTGCTATATTCGTTCCGAAAACATCTTGTTTTGTAAGCTAGTATCCGTAATTAAAATAACTATTCAGACAATTTTATACGCTTTGAACCTACGTATTTACCAATAAGTAAAATAATCAGAAGGGCAAAAGCTACTACTGCACTGCAAATGTATGAATAGTTAATTAAAAATTCATGAGGTACAAATGAGAAGAATTAGTAGTATCATTTGCACTGACAGTGCGTTTCATTTTAAATAAACTTCAAAAAATTAACTGCCAGATTTCTAAGTTCAATTACTCCAGCACTATGCAATTTTTTTCATACATTTTCTCACTAAAATGTTACGGCAATTTGCTATATTCTTTCCGAATGCATTTGGTTTCGAAATATTGTATCCATATTCAAAAGAGCTATTCAGAAAATGGTCTTAAATTTGGACTTACAATACACATAATTAAAATTATCAGAGGTGGCAACAGGTACGACTGCATTAATATACTTGCAACTGTATTAATATTTAATTAAAAACACATAAGGGACAAAGGGGAAGAATTGGAAGCATCCTTTGCACTGACAAGGAGTTTGCATTTTGAGCAAACTTCAAACAATGAACTGTCAGATTTCTAGGCTAAATTACTCCAGAATTTCTTCTTCAGCTGAAAATCGATTCTGTCGTTCCTTCAAACTCATTTACTCATTTAAGCCGCCGAAATGCATGTCATTCTGTCCAACATTATGACAGTATGGGTGAATAGGATAGAAATAACATGAAGGACAGTGGGAAAATAATCAAGGAATAATTATAATTTAATCTTAAGTTGCTGACATAAAAACCGTCTCTTAAAATTCAACTTTGTTACTGTTGTCATTCCACTGCATATTTAATTATAATAACAGTCAACATTAAATGCATAGTACGTCTGTGAGTTTCAAGAAATAGATGTCATAAATTGAAAAACAAAACTACTGAATGTATATCAATAGTATCATTTTTTATGTATACATGACATTATAAATATATAAATTATAAAGAAATAATATATATATATATATATATATATATATATATATATATATGAGCAAATCCACTTTAAAGAAATGGACTTAGCCTCACTTTCATGTTCATACAAGTCATTTCTATCTTATTTTAAAACTGGTATACCTCCAGCTTATTTATGCTGCCAACAAAGGGCATTGCAAATCAGATTTCCACAGTCATTTCTCATAACTCATTAGACTTTCAACCTCTGTATCTCAAAATGACCAAAAATGGATTTGGCTCACTATTCAAATAAGGTCTTCAAATAATAGTCTTATATTCTATAAGAGGCCGTAACGTTCCATGAATTTACGAAACCATTTATTAGTCTCCAAAATTATGTATATAAATAATGATTACATACATTAAAATTAGCTATGAAATTAAATTTGTTTTATTTTTAATATAACAATCGAAATTAACGATTGATAATTTAATGCTGAATTTATTACTCACATTTTTAAATCACCTTTTCATTGATTTAGGAATATTTAAAATTATTCTTAATGCCTTCAAATCTAACATACTTGTCTAATACAGATTTTAGAAATATATAATGTGAAAAAGTTTTATCAGTCTTGAAAAAAAAGACGCATAAATAATTGCAATTTTCTACTTTCATAACTGTACTAGAGTTGAAATCGTTATCCATTTAAATTAAACTCTAATGAAAGATCAAAGATGAATTGCACTTTTCTTGATTCTACATATGCATTAAAAATTTTCAGACAATAATTCACACTTTTTAACAATTTTCTTTTAGTTTTGCCTTAAACGCGTTTAATCTCGTTTCAAAAGAATGCATTTCAGAAAGCGTAACAAAAGAGAAATAAAGGACCCATACTCGAACAATTTATTTTTTCCCCGAAATTGATGACAAATTGAACCGCTACTTTTCTTTTTCTGAGGCTCCGGCATTTTTGCATCATAATGTCGCATGCCATACGCTTTCTTTCAGTTCCCACCACTTTATAGAAAATATGCATATGTCTTGGAAGTTCTTAAAAAATCGGTTTCCGATATGAATGATCATTTCGGTGCAAGGTTCTTAATGGAACCTTTGAATGGATAAAGGAGTTTTGCAACTATTTTCTTTCATCTAGAAGGATCTATACGCGTAGAATAGAGATACAGCTGTTGTGTTCGAAAAGTTGTGTTATATTATACTGTGGAATGGTAAAAAATAAATAAATAAACAAATAACATTTGGAATAGAATTTCATTACGACATAAATGTTTTATTACTTGCGTGAAGAAAGGTGTATATGAAATTTTATTTCAGTAAGCCAGAAATGTATTAAATTTACAAAACTTTCTAACGGTTTCCTCTTAAAGCGAATATTTATATATTCGCTTTAAGAGGAGTATATTCGCTTTAAGAGAGTTTTTGGAAAGTAATACAATTATCTTCTTGCCACTTTTTGGCATTTTAAATGATGTTATAATCCTTATAAATATTTCATAACATAGTTTTTTTCCATACATAATGGCTATTTTCATGATTTTTTCAGGTATTTCTTTAACAAATATTGTATGAATTACTCATATTTATGTGATTTACTCGCATTTAATTTCGCACGGGATTAAAAAATATGTTTCTTTTATAGTTCCTTATTACAATTGAATGAAAATTAAGTATCAATCAAATCCAGAATCAAACCCATATTTCTTTGCGTGACAAATTTCCCAATACTGGAGGCGAGGTTAAAGTCCTTCAGTTGTTATACGCTAAACTAATATATTATAGATTTATGTTTTACTATTATGTTTTGAAACATCTTATAGCAGAAGGATTAATAACATATTACTAATAAGAGAAAATTATATTTTGTTTGCTATCAACCACAAGACAATTTTTGGTAAAGCCTGTAGCAATAATTTAAAGCTTAAAAATACATATACCTTCTAATTTATAAATTATGTTTCTTCAAATTTATATAAATGTTTAAACACACAGAGACGCAATTATTGATGTTCTCCCATTAGCCACTCATAGAAATCGCAAGCACCTTTGCACCAACTTATTTCTTTACGGGAATTATTTCTTCTCGGCTTCTTCCCTTTTACTTTGATTTATTTTTAATACCCTGACGGATATGTTTCAAGATAGTCCACCATCCCTCGGAAAAATCTTTTAATACCTCCAACCAAAAATATTGAAACTTCAACTCACTAAGCAATAGGTGGAAATATTGGTCGAAAAATCCCCAAGCTTATGTATCGGAAGGAGATCTTCGAGTTGCCGGTCGTAAATACATAAGTACCAGAATGTACTACATCCCTGTTCTGGACCAGAAAAAAAAAATCCGCTTCGTCTGACCTCTCTACATCATTTTTTTTTCTACGCCGCAAAGTGGATTATGTTGAGAACTTGGTAATACCAGATCTTTTTGAAATGCTCCGCTATCGACCAACTGAATCGGGTCGATTTTTCATCCATCACAAAACTTGGAGCATTTCTCTTTGTGCCGTTTTTAAAGTGAAAAACCTAAAGTATGGGGAAAATAAGCAACATTCCGATTTTAGTTTTCGAACATTTCGGGGTCTTGAAAGGACTTCATCGAAATGTTCAAAAGGCATGATTTTTCCTTCTGGAAAGAGAGGAAAAGTTTACTGAAATGCAGAACAAAATAAATTTATTACGTAGTCGTGTTTGAAAAAAAAAAAGGTTAGTCACGTAAACAACACCAAAAATAAGGAATAATAGATATTCTCGAAATTAATTTCTCAATTTTACTGGAGAAATTTATTGTTCAATATGTGATCCTATTTTTATTTTAATATCCCGCAACAAACAACTTACAAAACTAAAGCTATGTTGAAAAAAATTACTAAAATACAGAAGAAATAAATTTATTAGGTAGTCCTGTTTGAAAAAAAAGTTTATAACGTGAACAACAACAAATGCAAGGAACTGCAGAAATATAAGAAATAATAGTGTTCTTACAAAATTTAATTTCTCAATTTTATGAAAGAAATATATGATTTAAAATTTCACCTAAATTTTTCTGTAATTTCACGCGATAAACAATTAACAAAATAAAAGTTATTTTCAAAAGGTTACTAAAATAGAGAAAAAATAAACTCAGTAAGTAGTTTTGTTTTTAAACAGAGTTACAAATATAAACAAAATCAAATGAAATGAATAATAGAAATTAAGGAATAATTTTTACTTCTGAAATTATTTTCTCAATTTTACAAAAGAAATTTATATTTTAATTAATGATCTTATTTTTGCTTAAATTTCACGCAATAAAGAAGCAACATAACAATTGTTAGGTTTAAAAAATATGTGAATGCATAAAACTGCATACTCAAAATTTTTAAAGTGAACTTGACTTGAAGTAAATCAGCGTATAAACTTCGAGCCTAGAACTGTTTTAACTAACATTTCCTGTAAGCATGCTTTGTGAATAAATAACAGAGATTTTGTTAATCACTGCAAGAAATTTTAATTATTTTTCTTAAATTGTATCACTCGTTATTAATTTTCTAATACTATAATTGAATATTATAAGCAAATTGTAGGGGTAAGATTAACTAGAATTTTCTTTTTAATATTTATTTTGCGAATGCCTTCGAATACATGAAGGGGAAAATTGGACTTTTAGTTTCTTAGGGATTTCTTTGGGGATAATATTCTTTAACAGGTATATAAAAACAAAAGGCTCTTTAACACCATAAAACGTCTGAAAAGATTTACTTATTATATTTTTACATGTGCTTATATATATATATATATATATATATATATATATATATATATATATATATATATATATATATATATATATATATATATATATATATATATATATATATATACATATATATATATACACTTATGGACAAAAAAATTAGCGCACCAAGAAGGAGTCGTCAAAATTAAACGAAATTTTTCATACGTAATGACTACTTTGATATAAGTAAATGATAAGAAAATCAAAGAAAAAGGGTAATTTATTTCAGAGGAAAAGGCAAAAGAACGGAGGAGTTAATACTCCGTTGGACCCCCTCTAGCGCGAATGCACGATGCGATACGATCGGGCATTGAGTCATACAAGTTCGGTATAATGCCTTAAGACATTTCGTTCCATATTTGCTGTAACCTTGCCTCTAGATCAATCAAACTCGTGGGATGCCCAACTCGTCGTCCCAAATGATCCCAGATATGCTCGATTGGAGACAAATCTGGGGATCGGGCAGGCCAAGGAAGGGTAGTAACAGTGCGGAGACAGTCTTGTGACACCCTTGCCGTATGAGGCCGATCATTGTCTTGTTGAAAAATGGCTCCTGGGAGCCGTTGCATGAGTGCCAACACATGTGGTTGCAGGATTTCATGAACATACCGCTGGGGTGTCATGGTGCCACGGAACAATACTAGGGGTGACTGTGTATTGTAGGCAATGGCACCCCATACCATCACACCAGCTGTGGGAGCGATGTGTCGCTGTACAGCAAAGGCAGGATTGAAGCGTTCACCACGGGCTCTCCACACACGAACACGTTTGTCATCACTGCCGAGATTGAATCTGGATTCGTCGCTGAAGACGACCTGGTTCCATTCCGCTGCAGTCCAGTTTCCTCGTGCGCGGCAAAACTCCAAACGGAGTCGTCGATGGGTGGGCGTGAAGGGCAGCACACGTAATGGGCGCCGCGATACCAACTGTCCTTCAGCCAGGCGCCTTCGTATGGTTCGAGAAGACACAGAGGCCCCTAGTGAAGGTGCTACCTGTGCCTGGATGGCGGCCGATGAACCAGTTGGCTGTACGCGTGCATTTCTTACGATGTGGTGGTCTTCTCGACGACTGGTCTGTCGAGGGCGTCCTGAGCCTGGTCTTCGTGTACATGACATCACTCCGGTCCACTGGTCCCAACACCTCCTCACAACACATTCAGAGCGGCCTAATTGACGAACTACTCGCCTAGCTGACCACCCAGCTTCCATCATCCCGACGATTCTCCCCCTCTCAAACTGCGACAACTGCTTATATTGTCTTCGAACACGGCGTAATGTCATGTCTATCTCAGCTCTTCCTCTGTAATTGATTCAGCACACCCAAACAAGCTTTGGTTACCTGTTTTATACTCCATAGAGTACGATGTTCAACGCCCTCTACCGGCTATACGTAATGCGCAATCACGCTGCATTTCTAATCATTTGCATATCTCCCCGACATGTACCTTCATTGCAAGTTTCGTTACTATCCCGCAATTATTTCTTGGTGCGCTAATTTTTTTGTCCATGAGTGTGTATATATATATATTGATTGCAATGAGGGAGATGGAGAGAGAACTTTAATTATTTGATTATTTGTATATTTATATATTTATGTAAATAGAATTGTTATATGTTATATCTCATTGCCTATTATTTAGGTGCAGAAGTTTAAAACAAAATGCTTCTAATAATTTTCAAATTTCTTCAATAAAATCACATAATTATAATAAAACTCGCATAATTTAACTATTAAGTAATCTGTTATTGATAATTTTTTTATTCCCGGTAAAATTATGTCAATTAGTGAAATTAATCTACTAATTAGTAAAATTTACCTAGCAGAACATATTTTTACGGCAAAATTATTTTACATAATATCTCTTAATTTATTTTCTTTTACTTTCGTTGAAGTCATTTAGGGTATAAAGTGTTTTGGAAAATAATGAGACCCGTGATGCTTATAATAATGAAAAGAACATATATATATATATATATATATATATATATATATATATATATATGTGTGTGTGTGTGTGTGTGTGTGTGTGTGTGTGGGATGTCTCCTTTTGATTGGGCTAAACTAGTCGTCTGCTCTAACCAATCTAGTACCCCATATTTAACACAATACTCAGGATGACTCATGAATAGTCTATCACTAACAATAACAAATAGTCATTTATTTACTTGACACCATAATTCACAATTATAACATTTAACATATGATAGTTGACCTTTCAGTAATAACAGTATTGCCAAGAACTCTAAATCTTGGACTTCTGAAATCACTCAGACTCCCTCAAACAAGATTTGCCAAGCATTCAACCAACTTGGTCTTCCTGAAGTCACTGAGACTTCTATAGCACGGGAGCTCAATATCCGCATTGTTAATTAGTCATTTCCGTATACGGAAAATTAATTTAAAAGCCTTTTCGAGATTCTGAAGACAGTGATTATAAGTGATATTTATGGAAATGCGAAGTAGTTACTTTTGTATTCTACTTCTTATATTTACAAAAGCAAATATATTTGATTCGTCCACTTTGATATTTCCATTGTATCTAAGGAGTTTTACTTCACGGGGAAGTACGTTGCAAGAAACTATTACGGATTTTTTAAAGTTCGCATTCTATATATTTTATCATTTAAATTTTTGAAAGCAGAATCTTATATATTTTGCACTTCTTTAGGCTGCTGGGTATTAATCCCATTCAGAATAGGTTTTATGGCTAAAAAGGCTCAATATAGGTTTTATGGCTCTCTTCCCTGCGGCCCGTAGCTACCAGCTAGGCCCAATCTCCGGGGTCTCTTTCCCCGTTCTCTCTTAGGAGCACCGTCCTTTAACCCTTTCAGGGGCAAAAATCTCCCCCGTTTGCACGGTGCAGATTTTTCCCCCAGTTTTTTTATAACCTAAAGATTCTTGAAAATAATTCCAATTAAAGGTTGCAAAATGTTTTTACTTATTTAAACTGATAACAGATGGCAGTACTAACCATTTCTGCTCATTTAACTGGGATACATTGAATGCAAGTGGAAAAAATATTAGTTTTAGGCGTTTGCACTGTGCAAACGGCGCCCCTCAAAGGGTTAACACTAGCGCACGAGAGTCTCTGCCCTGCACGAGAGTCCACATCTTATCTCCCCTCAAACCTTTTCTCCCAGTTCATCTCTAGGAATCCTGGAAGCGCTGTCGTCGCTTAACGTACGCGGCGTCATACTGCTTATAACCGAAGCCCTGGGATAATACAATCCCCATATATATATATATTTGTGTGTGTGTGTGTGTGTGTGTGTGTGTGTGTGTGAGGCTAAAATATGGGGGTGGGCGATCGCGTGACCTTAAAACGGGATTTTAGTTATTAAAATATAGGATTTAGCAATTAAAGTCTGGGAGTTCAAATAAGCGGCGTAATGTATTGCAGTGAAAATAGTGCGTAAGGTTCGACTTGATTCAATTCCACATAACCACATGGGAGAATTTAAGTAGACGTAGCCTTGGAGTTGGCGCTAAGTAAGTGCTTAGGTCAGCATAGAACATTCGATTTGACATCACGCATAAGTAATGAGCGTCACTAAGCGTTGGTTAAAAGCTAAGAACAAAGGAGATTAATTTAGAGTCATGGATAACTAGGGAATGGAAAAGACGTGTGCCGTAGGTGCATGGTTTAAAAATTGGGTGGGGTTATTGAAATTAGTTTGATGGAGCTGAGTAATTAATTGGAAATTAATAAAGATGTTTAGGAAAGAGAAACGACTGATCTTTGTGTTGTTCAAGCTTGGATTATTACCTTTTAGAGAGTTTAAAGTATTAATGAATGTCCTCGCCACCGGACCACCACTGACTGCAACATCATACAAAAGAGGTTCGGACTTATATTAAATAGTATGGGAGTAGAAGTCAAGTCCGACATATACATTATATATATATATATATATATATATATATATATATATATATATATATATATATATATATATATATATATATATATATATATATATATACATACATATATACAGTATGCCCACTAAAGTCCCTTCCCACCCTCTTAACTGCAGAACGGCTGCTGCTATATTCATAAAAGTGGTGTCTAGGTATAGTAAAGTAGCCATGCGCTACTGAATGAAACCACCTACGGCTCCACCTGGTGGAAAACTGTAGAGTTAGCATTCCTATCTCGAAAACGGAACGAGATAGAGAAAAAAAGTGAATTACAAAGTTGTAGAAAATTCTCGATTTAGTACCTCGAAAAGTTACCTTGTGGACATTAATGCAAAGAATAGAACGATTAAAACGTGCATTTGTTTTTTCTTGATTTCCTACACTGTGACGTCACGAAACTTGAAAGAAAGGAGAAATGATTATCTTTCGGGCAAAACACGACACCGCAATGTGTACCGTGGTATATCGCTTTTAATCCTCAATCAAAAGGACCGCGGTTCAAACCTCTAGGGTTTCATCCTTCTACTGATTGTCTTTATAAACTGAGTAGATAATACGTAGATCGTGTAAAATAGTGTCGCATCAACTCAACGCAACTTGCGCTTAATGTTCGAAATTTTGCAGTATGTAAATACGTAAGAAACGTCACACCTGTTCACCTGAGACAGCTATAAAAGATACATCTTCTTGGGGTTGTAGTATGTCGATGCTCGTGGTCATGGCTGAGTATTCCAAAGCTGAGATCTTCAGTGAAGCAGTACCTCGTCAAGGAATTCGGGGACTAAATAATTGGGTATGTTGGTTTGGAAGAGTGGCCTCCACGTTCACCTGATCTGACTCCACTGGACTTTTTCATGTGGGGATACCTGAAACAGCAGGTGTATGCGACCCCTGCACAAACATTGCAGGACCTTAAACGACGGATAACGGACGCTTGTGCCAACGTGTCACGCTCTATGCTCCAACGTGTGCAACGTGAGATTCAAACGAGGATCCAAATGTATATTGCAGCTGACGGTGAGAAGTTTGAACATCTCAAATAAAGATATATTGTTAAAATTAACTGTTTTTTTTTTCTTTCTCAGATCCTTTTGTCACGTCACAGTGTAAGAAATCACGAAAACACAAATGCGCGTTTTAACCGTTGTAGTCTTCTCATTAATGTCCACAAGGTATCTTTTCGTACTAAGTCGATGATTTTGTACAACTTTGTAAATCACTTTTTTTCCCTATCTTGTTCCCTTTTCGAGATAGGAATGCTAACTCCGCAGTTTTCCACCAGATGGTGCGGTAGATGGTTTCATTCAGTAGCGCATGGCTACTTTACTATACCTAGACACCACTTTTATGAATATAGCAGTAGCCGTTCCTAAGTTAAGAGGGTGGGAAGGAACTTTAGTGGGCATACTCTGTGTATATATATATATATATATATATATATATATATATATATATATATATTCAGAATTCATATTTAGATGAAAGATTTTGAGAAATTAATCACAAAATGCATTTCATATCAAATTGGTCTTTAAAAATAGAAGTTTGATTTTGTATCACCCTTCAATAGGCTGCCTGCTATGTATAACTTCGGTTTTATTCATCAGAATTTAGATCCATCGACAAGCAATGATTTGTCTTTATACAGTGGGAATTCATGTTCAAATTCATTTCCGTGAAATACGCTTCTACTTAAGCTTCGATTATTGCGTTTGCTGTTACGCTCATTTTTCAATAACATTGAATCTCAAAAGCAACGCAAGCAAGCTTCTTACGACACTTCAGATCCAAAAATATTACAAAAATCTTTGAATGTTAAGGATTTAATAACGAAGATATTAAAATTTAGCGTGAATCTGAAGCATGCAATAGCTCTCAGTAAAAATTGTTAATAAAGACCTTTTCGGTTAGTAAATTATTTATGCTTGTGAGATCTTGCGCAGTTGTTTATAAAAACGGCTGATTTTTTATTATATTTAACTATATTAAATAAAGATAAACTGCGACGAGAAAAAAACATATTTTGTTATTATCGATATCCTATTGGCTGTGGAGGTTACGCCCCTTAGATATTACATAATATTCTACATGTTATATTTCAGAAGATTATTTACATGCAACCACAATTATAATTTTTGGGGATGTTATCAGCTACAATAATCTCTTTTTCACATATATATGTATATATATATATATATATATATATATATATATATATATATATATATATATATATATATATATATATATATATATATATATATATATATATATATATACATATTTGTGTGTGTATGTGTGTGATAATAAGATCGTTCATTAGAAATATATCAAAGGGACATTTGATCGTCCTCTAAATTTAGAAGGATAATTTTTTGAGAGAGATGGGGTTCATAACCTGCTAATATAATCTGATTCTGGAACAGGGAACTTAACGAATTATATATTATCATTTTGGATCTTGAAAATAATTCACAAATAGTTTAAAATCAATACATCTATTTTTATAAGATCATACGGATTACAGAATAAAAAATGTCATTGTGTAAATCTGTATATGGAAGAAAAAAATATCTGTCCTTCAAAGTTGATAATATTTATTTTTTCGAACGCATGTGACAAAATGAAGTACTTTTGTTTATTTCTTTCGAGAAAGGAAATATTTAACAAGAAATGTTCTCTTCCTTTTCCCTCAGAAAGAAAAAAAAATTGCTCGGAAAAGCAAAACTTTCTCCGTCATTATTTGTTACATAAAATACCATGACATATCTGAAAAAAAAATCTTTAAAAAGTGTAAAAGTCATTCCTATACACTATGATGGTTAGTGAATTTTTAAAATACCTTTTACATCAACGGAAAGTCCGAATCTTTGGAAAACGATACCGAGGGGAATCTATAATAAAGTGTCTCTCTGATATTTCTGGTTAGAATACTTTCCAGATTCTAGCATTCATTAGATGAAGTATCACGCATGGGTTGTGTGTAACTATCTCAGAATATTCATCGCAGCGTGTTCAGTATTATAAAGAATTGCAAATTCACCATTCAGAAATGGTTGCATTTTTTTATTCCTTTGTATGATATGCAAGGAATTAATTTCACAGTAAGACTGTAACTATCACAGTAGGAGTCTACCATGTGGGCATTTAACTCTTTAAAATTACTTAATTAGATGAAGCTTGATATATATATATATATATATATATATATATATATATATATATATATATATAACTGGTATAACAAATTTTAGTTTCTTAGGTTTCTGCCTATCATTGCAACACCTTAGAACTTTAATACTTTAAAGTTTAAAACCTTTAAAATTAAAAAAAATTATTTGATATTTTCCTGTGAAAGACTTTGTTGAAAATATTTTAATTTAATTTCTTTTCAGGAAAGTTATGTAAGTCGTGATTATTACATATTAATCTGATTATTCCGATAATTACAAAGATATTTTTATCTCTAAAGTAGAAACCCTGATATTGTTTATATCTCACTCACATAAATTAAAAAAATAAATAAAATCATTTATCAAATTTAATAATTATGTGTAAAAACTATAACATTTTTAAAATCTAATTCAACACTAAATTAATTTTCAGATATCATTATAAAATCATGCTCAGTAAAATCTATACATCTTTTTTAGATTAAAAAGAAAATTGAATTTATAAGCTAATTCCCAAAAATGGAATAAATCACGCACATATCCTTATAAGTTTCAGCTTATATGACTGCAATATGCACTTTCTATTTATAAAAACGTCTTATCAAAGAGAGAAACTGCTTGAAACCGAAAACATTCCGGAAAGCTAAATAATTTAAACCGTAAGGTTTTCCGTCAATTAAAAGAATTTAAACTCGGCTATATGTCTTACTCTGTGCTAATGGGACTGCTTATTTCCTAAAAAATCAAATCCACATATGGCAGTCTTAAAAAATTATTACTGATATCTTCTTGTTTGTAGGAAAAATTTTGGGAAAAAATATATGTCTATAGGTACAGACACATTGAAGTACCAAAAGTCAAGGGATAGCAGTATCCAAATTTTCATGTGGCACTAGCATCGCGTAAAATCTCGTATAAATAACCTTGAATGTTATCAGTTGAGAGTTCTGATTCCGTGCTTGGTGTAAAACAGTGTCGAGTGTGATTACAGCAATCCGATGTGAATTATTAGATTTTTAATGTGGAATGATAGTTTGAGCCAAGCGGATGAACCATCCACATTCAGAAATTGTTCAGATATCCTACATTGCTCTATCCTCAGTATTATGTGTGTCCCTAGAATAGTCCATGGAAGGCAATACCACCCACCGTAGACAGCCCAGTGGTCGACCACGTGCGCTTGATGAACGCGATCAACAATATATGTCCAGAATTGAGATCTAACAGACAAGCGATACTGGTTGAAATGATATCCACATTAAATGCTGGAGAAACCAGAAACATATCAGTAAGAAAAGACCTGTGATATTTAGTGTTAATGGAATATGGGGACAGAAGACCCATCAGAGTGTCCATATTAATACCCCATCATCGGACTTAGATCCTCAACTGAACTCGTGATCACAGTTATTGGACCATGGGAGACTGGAAAAAAGTAAGCTGGTCCGAAGAGTCCCAATATCACTTGTCTAGACCTGATGGCAGGGTTCGGGTGTGGAACAGACCTCATGAGGCCAAGTTATCAACATCCAAGTTATCAACAACAAATTTTGCAATGTCATAATGGGTCCATAATAGCGTGAGGGAATTCTCATAACAGGGTCTGGGTTCTTTGGTCTTTTTAAACATGTCATTAATCGGAAATCACAATTTTGAGCTGAATGGTGATAATTTGCAACCGTTCAAGGACTTCATGTTTCCCAAGAACGACGGAATATTTCAGAATAACATTAAGCTATATCATAGGGCCTAAATTGTTAAAAATTATTTCGAGAAGTATTTTGGACAATCCTGACGTGTTCTGGGTATTACGTTCACCAGACGTGAATCCAATCGAGCGTTTATGGAATGTGGTGGAAAGGTTCATTATTGCCTAAGACCCAGCATGTGCAAATATCAGACAAATTTGGACAGTTACCCTGATGGCATGTAGAATCGATGCTACGTCGAGTTGCTGCACTTCGACGGGAAAGAGGAGGTACCATAATACACTGAATACGTATCTTGGGACTTTTGCCACTTCCGCGTATATATTTATATATCAAAGCATTAATAGATTAATATATAGGGGGTGAAATTTTCCTCACTCTGTTTTGTCATCATTTTCCAAATCACACACGCACACACACACACACACACACACACACACACACACACACACACACACACACACACACATATATATTATATATATATATATATATATATATGTATATATATATATGTATATATATATGTATATATATATGTATATATATATATGTATATATATATATATATATATATATATGTATATATATATGTATATATATATGTATATATATATATATATATATATATATATATATATATATATATATATATATATACATATATATATATATATATATATATATATATATATGTATATATATATATGTATATATATATATATATATATATATATATATATATATATATATGTATATATATATATATATATATATATATATATATATATATATATATATATATATATATATATATATATGTATATATATATATGTATATATATATATATATATATATATATATGTATATATATATATGTATATATATATATATATATATATATATATATATATATATATATATATATATATATATATATATATATATATATATATATATATATATATATATATATATATATATATAAACACTTGTCTTATTGTCGCAAAAAATATAGGAGCAAAATTCCACCCTCTCTTTATTTATCCATGACTGCTTTAAAGTAAAAAAAAAATAATGGAATCATATAAATCCCATTTAAATGATTATATTGATGCCATGCTATTTTACTTTCCCTGGGCATCGAAGTCAAGAAAAAAAATGCTTTTGAATACTCGGTTAATAACACTCAGTTGGTTATTTATGTAATGCTATTTTAATTGATAAAAATTATCGAATCAATTTAAAAGCCCACGCAATTTTTTTTATTATCCTCAGTATCATATTAATGGCAGATATGTGCAAAAAGCACAGAGCATTTTACTGACGCGGAAATGATATATTAATATTCTAAAGTACCAGCTTGATAAATGAAATAATATTTTATGGAAGACCCTGAAATGACAAGAAAAAAATTAAGAATGGAGAGTGAAAAATAAGTGCAGAAGTTTTACGTTAAAGTGTTTTTATTGAGCTGGGGTACTTATTAAATTTGACAGCATTAAAAAATACTTAGGGGGAAAGGAAAAAAAATCTCAGAAACATAAGACAGTGCTTCATAAGAAAAATAATCTATTATCATTTTCTGTGGAAAAATGGCTTCAAAATGTTGTCTAATGTAACTAATAATAGTAATTATAAATATGAAATGTGTGGAGAAAATGATTATATCAATTTTATACTCAGTCCTTCGTTTAAAAGTATTAGGTTAGATTAATTTTTCATCTATTTTTTTCTCTGTATATAAATGAGGGTCTTACTTTTTTTTAAGATGATTTTATCTGATAATTGCTTTTCTTTTCTTTCTTTTCTTTTTTTTTGCATTTGAAACACTGATAATTTGAAGAATACCTATAAAAATATTAAATTTCGGAGACGAATTAAAGCCAAATTTTCAAATAATCAATTAGTTTAGAGCAGCAGGAATTTTTGATGGCATTGCATTCGGATTGTACTGCTAATAGAACAGTAAACGATAAATCCAATATACTTGTGGCAAAAATGTTGATTCGTAATGTAAGATTCCTCAAATTTTTTGAAACAGGAACAAACTTTAAAATTCCTAAAATTTCTCAGATTATTAAAATGGTGCAATTTCTAGAATTTCTCAAAATTTTTAACTTTTTAATTTTTCAAATTTCTCAAATTCTTGAAATTACTTAAAATTCCTTAAACTATGTATACTCATAAAGTTCTATGTTCATATTTTAGGGCAGCTGTATTTAAAATGTCAATATTTATTTTAAACGAAACTACTTCGAAACCCTTTTTTAATAAAATTTATGTCTACGTATAAAATTTAGGCTGAATAACAGCAAATATTGTATTACTCTATTCGTTGTTGGTTAATAAATGATGCCTCAATTATTACGAAATAATAATTCGGTGAAAAATTCCATATATTATTTTACTATGACTTGTGAGGTGATAACAATGAATTAAAAAACAGTAAATACAACAAACCCATTTTGAAATGCCTTTAGATCTGATTTTTAGGATGGAAAAGCCTCTATTTGTTCACTAATGGAAATTGTGTCTCTTTGACTCTCTCAATAATCTCTTAAATATAATTTATTAAAATTCATACCCCGAATTATTCACATAGTGTAAATGGTGAATAGATGTCATCCTTTTTGTAAGATAGTCAATAATAATGATATAATGTAATACAAAAACATCGTATTTTTTATTTGAAAAATTCATTATTTTACTATTAAAAGAAACATAATTAACATTTCTCGTAGTTGAATTAAAATAATAAAAAAATAAAATATTAAAATCTGACAAAGTGGCGTCTATCTCACACTTTTTGCGATAGATGCCACAGGCTTTATTTGGCTTGCTTTGAATGCTTTTGTGGTAAAACATCTCTCCTACAATTATTGCAATGTGAAGAGTACATCGTGCCGGACTCATGAAGCCATTTTAGACAGGATAAACACTTTATCTAGTCCGTTTTCTCCTTTGTTAAAAAGCAATTTTCCCAACACTCAATGCACACATTGTTATCATCTTCAATGGGGTTAGTTGCATTTTGGTGAGACAATGATTATGCTAATTTAGTTTTTGTGCGTTGTTTTTAGGCTGCTCCTCTTATGAAACATATTTTCAGGATATTTTAGCAAGAATTTCAGGAGAAGTCGGTCCTAAGGCAAAACCACGAATATGAAAATAAGTCAAATTTCACTTATGTACATGGTTAAATTTAGTTTTGTGATAAGTTTCCTATGACAAAACCAGGAATGTGAAAAATAAACCTCTATGGGTCATTTTTGTAACTAAAAAAACGCAAATGTGATTTTCTTTTCAAATTTTACAATACCAAATGACGAATGTGCCATACACAATTATTCTATTTCATTTATTATGTCATGAAACAACATCATTGATAAGCAAAGGTGGTCGTGGGCTTGATTAGGTAAGTATGCAACCTGACTATTGAAAGTAATTCAAACTTCTTTTTCTCAAAATTAGGAATTTGCACATTCATTGTTTTGTCTTAGGAACGACGATGTTATAACACATGCAACTTGCTTGCATTTTACTTTTGAGCTTAGCAGTCTTGAAATCGGTTTCACTATTTCAAGAATTTTTGTGGGTGTTTCTTTTTCGGCTTGCACAATAGGCTGCTATGAGGATGGAACTTAAGAGGTATCTCATAAGTTCGTTGAGCCTCATTCTATGATATATATCCTATCTTCTTCTCTTTTTCAATAACAATCTTTAAATTCTGTTCGGTCCACTAGCCTGTGACTAACCCCGATTTTGCGTTTGTTCTTAATCGGTATCCTGAATTGACCCAATATGTCATTAAATTAAAAATAAAATTCGAGAGAACGTTGATTTGGGTGTTATGTCTTCTCATTTTAAAGATGAGATGCCATACAATGACCACAATAATGAAAATCTATTGTATAAATATGTTGCAAAGGAACAATTTAAGAAGTTATAATATATACTTACTTCACAACTTCTGCGTAGCACTTATAATCAACAATAATAGTTCACTTGCGTAAAATTTCAACCAGAAATTTTGAGCAAAATAATTTTTATTACGCAATTAACACAACCAGTTTAAACGCAGCCGCTCCAATATTCACATGTATCTCTGATTGCTTGCGTCTCTCACTAAACCCGTCTAAAGTATAACAGTCAATTTTCCATTTCACGAGATATTGGAAGTATGGCATCGCTACTCATATGGAGTTTCACCACCACTTACCCTATACCGTGAGTTGCAACATTCATTCACGTTGCAAATAAAAGAGTTTAAGGCCTCTTTCAGACGCGACGGTTAGTTGATTCAACTTGTTGAACGGGCGGCTGTTAAGGAGTGTAGCTACATAACAAATGGTGTGGAATCGCCCGAACCCCTTCACACGCAGTCAACTCGGTCCGCCCAGGTGGTTTGCCAGAATGCACAAGTTTCGCTACCGTGACCTTGACAGCCGCCCGTTCAACTAGGTGAATCAGCTAACCGTCTCGTCTGAAAGAGGCCTTACTTGAACTTCAACATTAAATCAACTGAAAACATTCACAGTGTATGTTGAGTAGGAACGTGGCTTTCTAAATTCAAAATTTTTTTCAACTATCAAAAAACCATTTAAAATGTTATACAAATAAGCCCCCAATGCAAAACCCCCAAAAGTACAAATGTTGGTATAATTATTCAAGGTAAGGTATAAAGTATTTTTGAACACAATTAATGTGCGAGAATGTAAACCACTCTTAAGATATAACCAATATAGAATTTGAAAAATAAAGTTTTGACAATTGTGTTTTCCAGTAGTCAAACAAATTATATCAAATAAATGTTAACACCTTCATTCAGTCATTTTAAAATCAGTGGCTTCCATCTTAAAAGAAAACTAAAAAATCTAGCAATAACAATAACCTTCCATTTTCGAAAAAAAAAATCTTAACAAGTTTTCTTAAGTTAATTTCATATACCAAAATTTTTGAGAGAAGATTTAATTCAAAGTAAAAAAAATGGGTAATATACATTTTTTTTTTGTTTGAAAATTCATAATATTCTTCAAAATTAAGGTATTGTGAAGAAAAATAAATATTCCTCAACCGTTACAATAAAGCTCAAAGAAATTACTCTTGAACAATCTAAAAATGATTCTACGAAATTAAAGTGATGAAAAAAAATTATATGCATAAAGCATGTTTCCTTGTTGGAGAAGAATTTTAATTTTTTTTTAGTATCCTGTCGTTTCAGAGAGTTTTGAAATACTTATTTGTAAAAAAATACGATTACTAACGATTAAATCGGTACTTAAAAGCATGAGACAAAATCTGAAAGCCAATAAAAGTGTAAATTTAAATTACAAAAATAAGGTGTTTACAATATGTATATGTTAAAAGTCAACTAAGTTTGTTCCCAACTCTCACATAACAAATATAATAAATACATATCAATGCTTTCCGAATAAGGATTATTTTTTTTAACTTGTCGGATCTTGTTGGAGCTTATTAGCATAAATAACATTAATATTATATATATATATATATATATATATATATATATATATATATATATATATATATTGATTTGAGTCGCTTTTTCTTTCTACTGTAAGTAATTAAATCATGACTCGAGCAACAAACTGATATTTACCCCTATTTGTCTTGAGCGAATAGTGAAAAGATTAATTAAAGAATGTATCAAATAACACTTGGATTTTACAACTCTCTTAAACAGGAATCTCATCACGAATGTGGCGTCTAAACCACCTAACCTAACCGCCTCCTAGACTGAATCCATTAGACTTGGTAGTTAACTCCAACGGCGTGTGGCATTTCCTTTGAGTCGTTGTTAGCAAATGTGAATTCGCACTCTTGAGAAACTGCTGCATCTTATAAATGGTTTCTATTGGTTCTTTACCTAGTATACTATATAAATGTAGTTATTTCACAGAAAACTGGAAATAGCGCAGTTTTCCCTAAATGGCCAAATTAAAAAAAAAAAAAAATTGAATAAAAAATACTTCTCCAGAGGTTTTAGGTGAAATAAGTAAGTATTTTATATTATTATGAGTAAATACATAAAATGTTTTAAACTGGTTTTAATCAAAAAGTTTTAAAAATATTTAATTTTAAACCTTTTTCTTCTGAAAAATGTAAAATTTTGAGTGCCATGTGGGCATTTTTTCATTACCATATCATGATTATCCCCAAGCTTAATCTTTTGATACCAGGATAATCTTCAGAATGCAAAAAGTGCCAAGATATTAAGTGAGATTTACGGAATTTCCGTCATAACCCTAATGAGGATAACTGAGATGATATATTCTCTAACGTCTCTCACTCCACATTTTTGTGAAGTAAGGTTTCGAAAAAATGGAAACAAGAGAGTGAAAAGACAAATCTTTAAAATATATAACTGCATCATAATTTAAAACGTATTAGAACAAACTGAATTCTTAAGTGGGACCGTATTTTTAAAAGTATCACCTTAATATATATATATGTATATATATATATATATATATATATATATATATATAACTGGAAACAGTCCAACTCCGACGAGTTTTATTTCGAAACTTGTAATATTTCGAATTGTTTATTTCGAATTGTTTTATTTCGAAATATATATATACTATATATATATATGTATATGCATGTATATGTATGTATATATACGTACATACATACACACACATATATATATATATATATATATATACATACATATACATACATATATATATATATATATATATATATATATATATATATATATATATATATATATATATATGTGTGTGTGTGTGTGTGTGTGTGTGTGTGTGTGTTTGTTTGTGCAAAATTTCCTTTAATAACTAGCATGACTAAGACGTATTTTGGGGCAGGGTCTACTTCTACCTATAAAGGTGTGTAGATAAGGAAAATATAAATTTAAGAGGAAATTAAAAGAAACTATAAATAAAAGGAAAAACAAAATTATAAATTAAAGGAAATATAAAATTCAAAGAAAATTATACATTTAAAAGGTAATTATTTATTTGTATCATTTATTTGAATTCATGAATTGAATGGAAAATATTTTACTTCAGTCTTGCTTGTTAGCATTGAATAAATAAACATTATCCGAATATTTAATTTCAGTCACGAATTTCATATAATGAGGAGAAATATTTGAAAAAAATTAACCACAGTTAAATGTTCAGAAAACAGTTTTAGAGTAAACAGTTTCAGAGCAAAGCATGGTTAAAATGTTAATGGTTTGAATAAAACTCACAGCAAAGTTATAATACATTATGTAAATAAAATAATAAAGCTCATAAATCTATCTACAGCAATATAAGAAACACGAAGAAATACTTTCGTGACTAGCATAAGTTTATTCCGTATATCCTGTACTATCAAATATAGCAAAGCATTTTTTTATATATGAGAAATTTAATAACAAATTTCGTGAAAGTTGTTAAAAATGAGATATTATATTTGAAGGCGTAACACCCATAATTTGATATTACTCATAAAATGATGACGTCCAGTAGTTAATCACCTACATCATGATTTATGACCGTGGGCATCCATTGAATTTGAACGGTGTTACCTGACTTTCAGAGTTAACTTTAGTTTTTCCTTAATTAACTGTCCTCTCACTATTTGAAAATAATATTTTCTAAAGAGGTATATATCTTAAACTCGGGGAAGAAACTATTAATCAATTTATAAGTGTCAGTAAATACTACGAAAAATGAATATATATATATATATATATATATATATATATATATATATATATATATATATATATATAAGTGGTTCAACTCCATTTTTTAATAAAATGAAGTTAGCCTCACTTTCTTGTTCATACAGGTCATTTCCATATTATTTTTAAACTGGTACAACTTTAGCTTATATCTTCTGCAATCAGAGATCATTCTTTTAGAGTGCTATGAAATAAGAGTATAATTTAGGTGATAATTTATGTTACCTAAAATTAAATGTGCATATTAAACTAAATTATTAATCTAATCTTAAACTATAGTTATTAAACTATCTATATTAAAACATCTATATCTCACTCTATATTAAAATATCGATTGTAAGAGATGTTTGGAGAAAACATTTAACATTCTCACTTTAGAATTCAGTTTGTTCCGTTATATTTAAAATTCATGTAATTTTTATTAAAGATATTTCTGTTCCCTCTCCTACTGGCAAATTCTGCACAACTTCCTTCATAAAAATTCGCACTGTTGGACGCAAGTAAATGTGTGATCTCATCCAAATTTGGGAAATGACGGAAATTCTATAAATCTTACATAATTTCTTGGCTCATTTTTGCATTTTTTAGATTATTCAAGTCTCAAAAGAATATGCCTCGAGAAAAACTAAATAGTGTCCTGAAAAAATCCTCAAATTTCACTCGAAATTTTCCTTTTTCCTGAAAAAAAATTAAAAGCTAAAAAAAATCCGCTTTTTAATTAAAACGTATTTTAAAAAGTTTATTCAGTTGACCTAAAACATCTGGAAAAGTAGTTTTTACCTTTTTATTTCAAAAACAGTGCCTCCGCATTGGAAAAAAAATTCAATAACAAGGGCTGGCCTGGTAAACTGTGTGATATACAGCTGAATAGTAACTACAATTATGTAGTATATTTTTTAACGAGACAAATATTATAAATATATATATATATATATATATATATATATATATATATATATATATATATATATGTATGTCTACAAAAGTACAACCAGAAATCAAACCAATGAACAACGGCAATCTTACTATGGCGCTACGCTGCTCAACCGTAAGCTGCTATATATTAAATAAAAACATTTTTAAACCTGACAACACCAGCACAATCCAGGGTTTTCCTTTGGGATTTTTATTAAAAACCATGTGTGAATTCCATTCGATCGATAGGAAAGAATGTCTTAATCGATATTTTAGTAATTGAAGTAATAAAATGATTAGTTGGCAATTTACGTTTCGCTCCTGATAGTCTTTTACGGTCTATAATGTAGAGTTGCACTAGGTATGTGTCCTTGCTATTTTAGTTATAATTATAGTTCTAAATGTATATATTAGATAATGTTTAGAGTATTGTGTGTGGATATTTCGATACTTAGGTGGTGCTTATTTGAAGTGGTTAAATGTGGATACAGTTATAATTTAGTCATAAGTCTAAATATTAAAAAAAAAAAAAAAAAATATTATATGATGCATTGTTTATAGGTGTAGTGAATATATGGAGTGGCTGCAATGTTTTAGTGAATTCACAAATAGTTTTGAAATAATTTAACCCAGGTTTTTAATGTACGATGTTCCAGTTCCTTTATTTTTTTATTTCATCGCTCCTTGCTTTGTTTTGACTTTACGTCAGGTTGCAGATGAAGAATGACTTCCGGGAGTGTTACCTAGGTACAAACATGTTTAACCGGAGTGTAGGGGGTCACAACTCCCCCCGGTCATTTATATTCTTCATCTTTCAGGTTGATGAATTGTGCTGGTGTTGTCAGGTTTAAAAATGTTTTTATTTAATATATATATATATATGTGTGTGTGTATGTATGTATGTATGTATGTATGCAGGTGGTTATCAAAATAATGGAAACACCTATCAGTAGTAGTGGTGTTTATGAATGTGCTTCGTATTCCTTATAAACAAGTCTGACCACCGGAATTTTTTTATATAATATAGTGTGTGTATTATTCTACTGTCAGGTAGCACTAATGAAGCTTAGAGAATCGTGATTTATCGGGATGGGTGGGGGCGGGCTGCGCAAAATGCCAAACGTTGCAGAACTTGCGAAAAGGGCAAATTGCTTGAGAGCGTTTAAATTGAAGTTTCTGTTTCTGCAACCCCCAGGCTAATGGGTGTTTTTTGAGCTATGATATAGAAAGTCATGATAGCATACAGAGTGCACGGAAAATCATCATTTGCCAAACAGAATAGTGGAAGAAAGGGAGAGTTGAGTGTCAGAGACGGACGAGGTATTGATGCGGATTGTGAAACGAAGAAAGGAAACAACTGCAACCAAAATAACAGAAGAGCTCAATAGGAATCTGCATGTTCTGGTATCAACCAGTAGAGGTAGAAGGAAACTTCACAAACAAAGCATTTACGGAATAGTAGCTATTCCCAAGCCATTTGTAATCGATGCCAATACAAAATATCGTCCACAATGGTGCCAAGAACGTAAATCCTGGTCGAATAAAAGTCGAAAAACAGCATTTGGTCCGACGAATCACTGTTTACATTATTCGTCGCAACAGGACGTGCGTATGTCTGGACAACACCTACAGAAGCGTAAGATTCTGGCTGTCTCATATCAACTGCCAATCATGGAGGTAGATCTATCAGGGTTTAGCAGGGCATCTCATGTTTTCTTCAGGCCCTATTGTAATCCTAAAATCGGAGATTGAATGAGAATTACTATGTCGAAATTTTAGCTCACTAGTCCATCCGATGGGGCATAGAATGTTTCTTAGGAGATGGTGTTCTCCAGGATTATAATTCCTCTATAAATACAGGTAAATATATCAAGTCTTGGTTTGAAGAGCATGAAAACGAAGTCAAATATCTCATCTTGCCCTGTACAATTCTCCCGACTGTATATCATCCAACCACTGGGATCTGTACAAGCGGATAAATCTAGGTATCGATATCCTCCACAGCATCTGTACAGTTACTTTCATGATTTTGACCTGAATAATGGTATAATATATTCTTAACCATGATTCATGACTTGTATAATCCAATTCCAAGGTGAATCAAGTGATATTACATGGCAAAGATGATCCTGCGTCGTATTAATAAAGGTTTTTATGATGTTTCTTATTGTTTGCATTATTTTGATAACCACACACATATATATATATATATATATATATATATATATAGATGCAAAGTTCAAAAATTCGTAATAAAAGAAGTAATGCTCTGAACAATTTTCTCTTTGCGGCGATAGGATCAGAGGGATATTGGATTTTTATTTCCATGTAACCGATAGAGGGTGCTCACACGTCATACTGAGACGTTTTATGGAAATCAGGCTGTCAATAAGACACCTGGTTAGAAATAGATCCGTCATTCGAAGTCTGCAGCATGCTCGTTGTCATAGGGACATGACAATAATGTCACGGCCAGGGGCAGGAGAATTAAAAATTACGGGACGAAGTAAAATAATTGCTAAATGTAAGAAAGAAACAAGGAAAATGACGGGCAATAGAAAGAGAAGGGGAGAGAGCCAACAATATAGCGAAACTAAATATATAGATGGTGCTTGTAGCAAGAAGTATAAGATTAAAGTTCAAGAGAGTGAGTTGCAACGAATAGAAAAAAAGAAGAAAGGGAAGACTAAATTTATGATGGCTATAAAACAGGCCACCCTGCTTGATGCCGGAGCATGGGAATAAGTTAAATTAGAAGGAGAATTTTATAAATCCTGCCCTCGATGTGCATTGATGAAAAGGGGATTGAGAGGAGGCAGTCACGGACGAATGGCGATGGCATGGTAATAATATGACCAATGGAAATTGTAAGAGGTGGAGTCAGCATTAATAAGAGAAAATAATATGAAATAAGATAGGAAGGCACATAAGAAGCAGAGTTAGTTAGAAATTTAAAAAAATAGAAGTAGCGTCAATTCGATGAATATGTACGAAGAACCCCCGATGATATAAATATAAGTCGTGGCCCATGCAAAGCAGCCCTAATGCCTAGGAAGAGAGCGCCCCAGTGTCCCGTGCCGAGGGTCTGCAAGGAGTGAAGGAGTCATGTAACCGATGATGAGAGTGCCCCAGTGTCCCGTGTAGAGTGTCTGCCATGATTGAAGGAGCCTTGTACCAGACGAAGACTGTGCCTTAGTTCCCGTGCGATGATAATACGACGACGTTTGTCCTTACGAGTGCCAGCTGCCCATCATAGTGATCCAACAGTCATCTTTCGAAGTACCGACTTTTGCGTTTCCTTTTTATATTACCGTCATTGCTTCTCAGAGTGTAGCCTTAGTAACTAATATAGAGCACGATGAGGATGTTATTTGAGTATAAAATGTTTAGGAGATGACCGATGATTCGAAAAAAACAATTTAATTAATATGATGCTATGCTTATATATATGAGTAAATATTGGTAGTAATGGAACATGGATATATGAGTGATTATGTTAATAAAATCACTTATGTTATCATAATAAGTGAATGAATTAAATATATGAGTCGTAGAGAATTAATTTAGTAGTAATGAAGTTGTGAGTAATGTGTAAATGAAGGAGGAAATATTTAGTAACTTGTATCGTATTATTTATGTGTGTAATAATCAATAAATTAATTTTTCAGTGTAAACCAGAGTTGTTTCCAGCATTTGGGAATCACAATTAATCAATATACTAACCAAAATCTTAAGCAATGAATTCATAATCATTGCACTTTTCACCGCCACATTTGCTTTACCAGATGGAACGTATGTGCTTAAACTTTTCTAGAAGAATGGTGTCATGGAAGATTAGGCAACCGAGACATCATCGAGTAGCAGTGCTCGTGAAGATGGTAGGAGAATGAGGATTCCGAAACCGTCGATTCGACGTATTCTGCACGGAATATTGAATCTGTATCCGTACAAAGTCCAATCACTTCACTACTTATTACCGGCAGATACAGATAAAAGACAAAACTTTGCTGCATGGGCTCTGGCACAAATGGAAAGTAACCCAAAATGGTTGCTGAGTCATGTGGACGGATGGAGCCCAATTTTCACTGCATGGTGACGTTTATACGCAAAACAATCGTATCTGGGCGACGTCAAACCTACGTGAGTACCTGAGCCACCCGCTGTATTTTCCTCATGGAACTATTTGGTGTGGTTTCACCGCGTGTTTTATTCAGGGCCATTTCTTTTTGGAAGAGCCTTGTCCAGGAAAACCCGTACACTCACTGCAGCATGATATCTTACGCTTTTGCGTGACCACTTTAAGCCTGCATTGCAGGAGAGATATGCGTTACCTGTTGTCATGTTCAAGCAGGATGGTGCCTCGCCCTACATTTTGCGTGATGTCAAGACGTTCCTGTTGGAATCTTTCACAGAATACCGAGTGATAAGTCGTGGTTGTAAGGTTCAGTGGCCCTCAAAATCACCAGGCTTGGCCCCGGTAGAATTTTAGTTGTGGGGATTCTTAAAGTCTCATCTGCATCGGCGCTCCCCAACCATTTTAGTGGAACTGAAAAATGCCATTCAACAGACAGTCTCTGTCATCGATGGCGACAGGCTACACTCCGCTGTAATGGGCGTATTGACGCGCCTCACTTTCCTATTAACTTGTGCTGGTGGTAATGTTGCACATATGTTTCTTTAAAATAAATGCACAGTCTCATGTTATTGTGATCTGTTTCATTTTCTGTTTATGTTTGCCTTTCAGTATGACGTATTTCAGTAAGCGTCTCAGTATGACGTATGACCGCCCTCTTTCGGTTACTTTTTTTTTTTTAACATGGAAAAAATTCGATGCCTGTCTGATCCTATTGGCTCAAACAGAATTTTTTTCCGAGCATTACTTCATTTATTACGAATTTTTGAACTTTGCACGAATGTATGACGCACCCGGTATACATATATATCATAAAATATAAGTTAATTTAAAAAATACATATATTTATTTTGACTGCATTAAATCTAGAGGTAGAATCCACCTTTTATTTGCGTTGACTCATAAAGAGCTATACATATAAGAAACATACTTCAAAGATATATTGCAGAGATTGTCACAAGCCGAATGGAGTTCACTACCATCTAGTCGAATGGATAAAAGTCTAGGCATATTATGAAGTTAGATGGTTTAGTAGTTTTATTTGTTATGTATTCTCGGGTTAAGAGATTTGTTTAATTTAAGTAATACATTTTTAAATTAACCTTTTCGCTGTTCGCTCATGGGAGTCAAATGGGAGCAAATATCAGTTTGTTACATGAGTAATGGTTTAATTTCTTACAACTTAAAAATTTGTGGCTCCAGTCCTTCAATATAAAAAATTATATTACAAACAATCTACTTATTAAATAAATCCAGTATGGAGGGATTCATTGAAAATATTATCTGTTACATGAGCCTCATGTCTTAAAACATACGGAAAGAAAATTAACAATGACAACAGAAAATAACAATACAAAAATATTTTCCCATACATCATATCTCAGGGATACAGTAACTTGTTTTGTGTAGTTATTTTAGGATGTATATGATATTTTGCAGCGGTTCAGAAATTTCCGAATTTCAAACTAATTTAAATTTTTTTGTATTAACATCATACTATCGATTTATATGACAATTAAAAAATAAATTAACAGGAATATAATTAGAGTAATATAAAAAAAGCAGAATTTTTCGTGTAAAATAAGTATATGAAAACAATTTTATTTTAAATAAATCCCCCTGTAGACATAGAAAAACCATATTTCATAAGTACGAAAGCCATATTACATTTACAGATGCCACAGGAATTTAAAAAGTGACATCTACGTGCATTAATCACTCGTGTCAAAATGTATGATTGTATTTTCAAACATATTAGCTTATCTCACGGAAGCTTGATATCACGCATTAAATTGAGCTCATGATTGTTTCAGTCAACCTGTTTCGACTCCTGAAGCATTACTAATTTAATTACTTCTGAGTGATACGGCTCAATTTTAAATACCTATTGAAATCGCTATACGCATGGGAAAAAAATCTTCCATTTTATGCATTAAATCTTTCCCCTTGAAAATATGATTAAAGATAAGTAATAAAAATTTGTTATAAATCAAGATATTTGTTTTAATTTAACATCATGCTATAGATTTCATTACTTAGATTTATGTTGATTTATATGGCAATAGAAAAATACGTTGTAAGCATATGATTTGAATGTTGATTGCTACATTCAAAAAAAGCATTGTAAAACACTTTTATTTAAAGTAAATCTAATCTGCAGAGATAGAAAAATCATAATTTATACGCACGAGAAATATTTATTATAATTTAAAAAGTGACATCAACGTACATTAATCACTTGCATTAAAATGAATCAACGGATTTTCAAGCGTATTAGCTTATCGCACGGCAGCTTGTTATCACTCACCATATGAAGCTCCGGGACGTTTCAGCCAACTTGTTTCGATTTTTGAAGCATTATTAATTTAATAACTTTCTGGATGATGCAGCTCAATTTTTAATGCCTATAAAAATCTTTATGCGGGTAGAAAAATATTCATGTATTTTATTCAAACTATGTCATATTGAAAAAATTATTAAAAATATATAAGCGAATTTTGTTATAAATTAAGATATTTATATCTATTTATATATTAGTAATTCTATTTAAATTTTTCATCAACGGGAAATTATAATATTTAATTTTCTTGCACACAACTTGGAGATTAAAGAATGTTTCAGGAATTTCTACGTTTGTTTCTTCGTGAAGTTTTTCTGGTTGATTCTAGTTTATTATATTTCTAATTTTTATGCGTTTACCGGAATAAAAAAAGAAAGTGTTCGGAAATTTACTATCGTGGGTTTTCATTTCAAATGCACACACCCACTCACGCAGATTCCCTCTCGTTGCCAGAGGAGTAAAACTAAATAATGCATTCATTCGCAAACTGGAAAAAATCTTTCGCTCCAGGAACAAGTTTGGTGCAGTGGTTTGATAGGTCTGTATGACAAAATTTGAAATTGAAAAAAATACCTCGTATCCTAAAAGGAAATAGATTAAAAAATAGAAAGGGAACATAAAACTATGCCAATGGCTGTGGGAAGAAGGGAAAGCGGAAAATAGAATGAAATTTAGCATAGTCAGAGCAAGTGCAAAATTCACAAATATCCAGATCTGGGATTCAATTATATGATAGTCACATCTGTATATCTTTCAGTCCTTTTATGTTCAGTCTATTTTCATGCTAGATATTCTCAGTCTGAAAATTAAATATTCCAACATTTCTATAAGAAACAACAGTTGTTCTTTGTAAAACATCATTTTTGCAATTCATAAATTACACGATATGTAATTAATAATTTGAATCTAATTTTGTTAAAATATTATAAAACGTAAGTAGTATTATATATATTTTTTTGTAGAAAATAGAAAATTCTAAAAAAAAAAAATTATGTCCATTTGCGTGATAATTTTTTATCGAAATTTTTCAATAGCTACATTTTAGATATCCTAATAACCAGTCAATAACTTTTTGTCATGACATTATTTAGATGATAAATAATTTGTTTCATGTTTTTTTAAAAATATTATACATATATGATCTGTAGGTATTTTAGTGTACATACATTAAAACAATTTTATTTCGACATAGCTCTATTTTCCAGTTATATAACTGTTCCTTCATACAAATGTATTTAGTCATTAGAATGAACAAAAACAATATCCCCTATAAGGATATTCTTGGATTTTCCCTTGTTTTTCCCCATCTTGAAACGCGACACTACTTTTATCTATAACAATACGTATAACCATGCATCATTTCCTTTGTCTTCCTATTTATCTATCGCCGGACGATGGCCTAATGGCTATGACTTTGGAATTCAGTACCAGAGTCTGTCGGTTCAAGTCCCATTCTTGGAACAGATGATTGTAGCCCTTCTGAAACGGCTTTGAACAGTCGGTCCTGGCAATGAATAAGCCATCGTATAACAACAAATAACTGTAGCGCTCTCAAACAACCAACCAATTATCCAATGTATCTCTCTCTCTCTCTCTGTATGTATATATATATATATATATATATATATATATATATATATATATATATATATATACACAATCCTTAAATGACGTTATATATATGAACCTGAATCTTCCTTCGCTTGTCACCTTTCAAACTTCATGCCACGTTTATCTAAACCTACTATATTTATATCTATATATTTGTCTTTCTATCTACCTCCCCCTCCCTCTGTATATATATATATATATATATGGCCATTTTGATTTCGCAGCATTACTATAAAGATTAATGTTGCGCCAGCCTCTATAGTTAAAGACAGCTGCTGTAAGTGGACAGAGATTAAAGGTTACGTCTCTGTTACCGTAAATCTCAAAGTAAAAGTCAGAAGAATGCGCTCTTGATCCCCAATCTATGTTATGTTGCAGTATTTATCAAAGGAGAAAGGTTGATAGATACAGTACTCTCTTACCTTAGAATGAAAAATCTTTGATAACGAGTAAATGCATTATGGGAAGAGAGTTCTAGGATAACCATTGAAGATTTTATATTGTGGAACTTGAAAAGCAGTTTTTCGATTAGGGTATTAATTTTTATGTGAAAATGCAATATGTTCAAGTTTACATTCACAAATGAATATGTACAAATTTTTATAAATGATCGAATATCTTTATTCTTCTATTCCCTCTAAAAAATCTTCGTATATATATATATTTAAATGAAAAATATATATCTTTCTATTCAAACTCAAAGCGCGGTCAAATATCAGATTAATTACAGCATATATTCGTATCTTCTGGAGTATTTAACATTTTTTTCTTTTAAATTAAAATTATTAGTAGCTTAGCATCTTAAATGTGTTTATACATAGCTGATGAATAAACATTAACGATGAATAAACGCTAACAAATTACTTATATTGTATGTACATACAAAGACATAAATAATATTATGATATTTATATTAATGGCTATGAAAATTTTAATTTATTATAAATAATTATTAAAATTGATACCATTAATTATAACTCGTTAATTGTATTACATTAAATTAATTATCATTAATATGTATATATTCTAAACGCGGGTTTAATTACTGGAATAAAGTAACTGTTTTATTTTATATAAACGAAATAACTAAAAGCAGTTCAGATTTTTTCCTCGTTATTTTTCTGCTTCCTGCTGTCAACTCAATTTTATTCTAAAGCATCCGAGCCTAAACTATATTTAGCGAATCTCAATGTGTGTATATTTATTTGATAATTATTTGATTAGACACGACTTACATAAGACAAAATCAATTCCGTTTATCTTCACGTGTTTGTCAAGGGCAGACCATTTTGCAAGATATTTTAAATGTCTGTAACAACCAGATTAGCAATACAAGTAAGAAAGTAATTGCTAACATGATTTGTTGTTGTGAGAGTATATAATGCTTTCCAACAATATCATGTTTTATATTGTTAACTTTTTTAGTATTCTTTTATACAGTTTGCCAAGAACAGGAAGGTACATATATTAAATATTTTTAAAGCCTAAATAAAGGACATGGATTATTTGGGGGAGGGAGAAGGGAAAAAGAAATCAAATTATAATTCATATAATAAAAGAAAATAATTCCTGTTGCTCTATTTAAGCTTTACATCAAAGTTGTGATCAAAATATTAACAAAATAACCAAATTTCACATTGCCCCTAACCGGGGAGTTTCCAACATATGTAACTCAACTAACATATTAAACACTTTTTACCCAAAGCACAAAAATTTCTAACGAAAACTTGCTCATTTGGTGAATCGACATGGCATGATGATTAAGTATGACTACTAGCTTCTAATTTAGACTTCCCGTAACTGAGGATTTCCCAGCATACGTCAATGGTCTAACATGTGAATACTACTTTCTACCTAATGCACAAATCTTTCTAATGAACTCTTGCTCAGTTGGTGAATCGACATGGATGATAAGGTACGCCTTCTAGCTTTTAATTTAAACTGACCCATTTATTATAATATGCGGGAATCTTCCCGACTTATATAAATTAACTATTATACCGAGACTATTTCCTACGAAAAGCACAAAACCTGTTTGCGAACGCTTTCACAGTTGGGTAATCGAGTAGGCAGGACGATAGAGTATGACTTCTAGCTAATAATATAAACTACCTCTACCCAGGGATATCCCATTATATGAAGGCCTAATTTGAATAGTGGTCCAACTCCATTCTTGTTCAGTTTGAGATGCAGAGCCTTAAAGTCTAATGAGTTCTCAGAAATGGACGCTGAAGTCTGATTTTTAATGTCCTCTGTTGGCAGCAGAAATAAGCTGGAGGTGTACCAGTTTAAAAATAAGTGAGAAATGACTTGTATGAACATGAAACTGAGGCTAACTTCATTTTTGTAAAAGTGGAGTTGGACCACTATTCAAGTAAGGCCTTCATAATGTAAATGAACTAATACCCGAAGACTAATTTTTACCCAAAGCACATAACCTTCTAGCGAACATTTGCTCATTTGGTGGGTCGACTTTGTAGGAAGTATAACTCATAGCATATAATGCTTCCACGAGCTTTGCCTTTTTGCAGCTCTATCCCATTTTAATTCTTTCTAGATTCCTTCATAGTATTCCTACTAAGTAGATTCATTATATGAGTACTAAAAACTTGCCCTATGAAACTTTACTTCACCTCCCATACCTAGATGAGTGCTCCGCATTCTATAAGTACCGGTGCAAACAAATTGGCAAAATGAAAACGGAGATCAGGATAAATCTCCCCACGAAAAATATAATCTACTATAATACACATCATCTACAGGCATACCTCTGAATCTAGCAAATGATGTCTCTCTAGACTGAACCCTTGATTTTCTACTAAATATAGATGTGTCGTATCGCATCATATTTAGTCCGCATTTGATGTCGTTTTTTTTTCCTTTCTTTTTTTTTTTTCTTGGTACCTGGATCAGATAAGTGGAAGATCTTATTGAGTATTTATGACAAGCAAATAGCAACCGGAGTGTGATACTAAAGAAAATTGGTCACAAACCAGAAATACTTACATATAGTACATAGTGTTTATGAACGTTAACACTCTATAGTTATGGCGCGGGAATTCTCTCTATACACAGTCCTAGTTTTTACGACTCAGTAAAGCGGCCATATGCCGTAGCCATACATACAAATTTAATATCTGATATTTTCCCTCTTCATCCCTGGTAAGATAAATGGAAAATCTTATTGATTATTTATGGCATGAAAATAACAACCGGAATGTGAAACTATTGAAAATTTATCACAAATGAAGAAATATTTATACTTAATAAATAATCTCTACGAGCGGTAACAGTATAGTAATGGCGAAGGAATTCTCTGTATACAAAATCCTTCTTTTACGTTTCTGTAGAAAGGTCATAAGCCTTCATCACACATAAAAGTAGCAAACTTCTGTCTTTTTGTTATTTTGGAATGCCAGAATTACAGGTGTGGAAGGTATTTCAAAATATGTGGTAAGAAACAAGAAACTGGAATGTACAGTTGAAAACAAATACCTACAAAGCAATATATAATATCACGAATTATTTTGGTAATATATAAAGAAATTCCCAAACTACAGATATTAATATACATGACAGTTATTGTTACTTATTGTCATTTTTTAGATTTTGTTTCACCAAAAAAAACCAAATCCCATAAATGATTGCTAAGAACTGGAAATATTCTTTTTTCCTTTGATAGATAGATAATCTTCACATCCCGTATAAATATTTTTCCTCAGCAAAAACAGTTTAAATATGTTCAGATACTTCTGCGTAAAATATTTCTTAAGTCTAGACAAATATTTTGAAAAAAATATTGTGTGAGAGCAAATAAAATTTGCTTTGACGCAATCTTTTAAATTTATATATATAGAAATTCAACAGACCCACAATATCAATGCACATGAGAATATTCGGTTATTTGTAATGTTTCGGTTACTGAAATTTTTTAAACTGTATTTCACCAAAGAAGACCATTCCCATACAAAATTGATAAGAATAGGAAATATACATTTACTTTCGTAAACAGATAATCTTCACATACCTCCTAAATATTTTTCGCCAGCATAAACAGTTTAAGTATGTTCAGATACTTCTGTACGAAATATTTTCTAAATCCAAACAAATATTTATAAAAAAAATTGCGGGAAAGTAAATAAAATTTGGGAATAGTGCGTTCCCTTTCAACATGCAAATGGTGTCAAAAAAAAAAAGAATTTATCCATTGAAGGAGAAAATACAGATATGGAAACGGAAAGGATAACCTGAGCATTACTTGTGATAATCAGGTTAGCTAAAATCTGAGATAGCTTATAAAGACTCATAAATCTTCTTATTCATTATTAGAGGAAAAGAAAATGAAATAAGAATCGTTTTCATGCTGATCTGCAAATGGAATACATTACCGTATACTTTTCCGAGAGATCTGTATCAGTATATTTTTCCGCTGGTTAATATACATGTTCAATTACATATTATAAACACATAACTGTGTAATGATATTAAATGTTTTGAACTATGTCATAGTATATTCTTATAAATCTTCATATCGATTATTAGAGAAAACGAAAATGAAATACGAATCATTTTCATGCTGTTCTGGAAATGGAATACATTACCTTATACTTTTTTGAGAGACATGTATCAGTATATTTTTCCGCTGGTTAATATGCAAGTTCAATTACATATTATAAACACATCACTGTGCAATGGTATTAAATGTTTTGAACAATGTTAATATACTATGAAACATAATTTTGAACATATATATATATATATATATATATATATATATATATATATATATATTTTTTGAAATCTCATCTTTATAGGTTGAACGGAACGGCCGCTAGAGGTCCAAATATCAGCAAAGTTTCTTTATGACCTCCCGGTATATATATATATATATATATATATATATATATATATATATATATATATATATATATATATATATATATATATATATATATATATATATATATATATATATATTTATATATATATATATATATATATATATATATATATATATATATATATATATATATATATATATATATATATATATATATCTTTATATATAAAAGGCAAAGTCTGTGTGTATGTGACCGAGTTTTTGTCTGCTCGCGGCACGGAGCAAAGACGGCAGGTCGGACAGTCTTGAGATTCGACACGAAGATGCCCCCCGAGGTCTCATTATGCACCTCGAAGCCCTTTTTTCGATTTTTTAATTAGATTTTCCGTAATTAAATATTTAGTCGCGATTTGGAGCTCCCAGACGAGTAAAAGCTCCGTAAATCCTAACGTATCCGTCCAAGAATTGTTTTTTTCGGACGAGCCTATACGGGAAAGATGACACTATACGGAAATCACAATTAAAATTGTCTGTCTTAATTTATCGATTAATTGTGATTTTTTTTCGATCGCCTGTACGCATCCGTTTTTCGGAAAAAAAACGCGATTTTGGCCGCGACCCTTTTTTCCAAATTGTCGAATCGATACGTAAATGTTGTTACATTTTTACGAAATATTTTTCTCAGAGACCCTAGACATCACAGTTTCGAAAGCCAGAACCAAAATTAATTTACAAATTGTAGTTATTTTTTAATAATTTATTTTATGATTCGGAAACTCTTGCGAGAAATCTCATTTTGGAGATTTCGTTCTTCATTTCCGGACGAAGGTAAAGCGGGGGGAAATAGGCGTGTCTTTTTCGACGTCAAGCACGTGATGTGTTGGGGCGTTTGTTTTCTATGAGGGATTGGGTGGTTAAAGGAAATCGATTACTATTGCAGTGATAATCGATTAAAAAATCGCATTTAGTAATGCCGTAATTTTTTTGGCCAACACTTAGTTAATATCATATAATTTATGGTGTGTTTGTGAAAAAAATCTATGAATATTTCAAAGAATTTCAGCACAATAAACATCTTAATACGTCTCGCTGACTGTAATTCGTCTCGCTGACAGTTGTGGAAAGTTTTAAGTAATCTTATGTCAAAAATTTTGCCAAAATGTGCCAGAAAGGATTAAATTTATATGGGTTAAATAATGTATCGTGGTGAGGAAAAGGATGACAGCGACGCCCATTAACAAAGGGTTAAGGCTACTAAAAAATTGGTAATTGCATTACCCGAGCAACGCCGGGATGGGTACAGCTAGTACATATATATATATATATATATGCTTTAGAAATTTTTATTATATTTATAATATATATTTTTTTTATCTTTTATAATTGAGAAATTGAAAATAGGTTAATATACCTAACAAAATACAAAATATTCTTTTCTAAAAAGCCCCCATAAATTTGAGATGCTTTCTATGGTCCGAAAAATGAGGTAAATGTTTAACATTTAGTTAACTTCTAGTTAATTTAACATTTAAGTAAAGTTGTTAAACGTTGTGACATTACTTAGTTTTTCAGTTGTTTAGTTGTTTAACACTTTCCGAAATGTCTTCTATGAATGTTACAACATGCATTCAACGTATCCGAAACACTATGACACACTGTTCGACACAAATTTTGGTCTGAATAAACGTCCATAGATGCGTCTGGTATGAACTCCTTCATTTCGTAGAGTGTTTCGGGCTTTCTCTTTTATACCTCATTTTTCACTCCCCCCTCCCCCCAAAAAGAAGTGGTCTAGTGCGGGTCTAGAAAATCTCGGGTGTATTTTCTTTCTTGTTCTTTACTTGGGTCACTGACATCATTCACAATACCTGTAAAGAAAAAAATACTGTATAACTATATTCTTTTAGCTCACCTGTAAAGAATACCTGTAAAGAATACCTGTAAAGAAAAAAATACTGTATAACTATATTCTTTTAGCTCACCTAGTATATGACTATAAAAAGCAGTCTGTTTGGAATAAGCGTCAAATGGACCAGGTATTTTGTTGTCTTTTAAAAGAAAATTATAACCGATGTGTTATGAAACAACTGCTATGTATTGGCTTGGAGAATTGAACCTCGACATCTCATTTAACGTAGCAAAAGTTAAATAAAGTTTATTTTCATCTGAGTGGTTGAAGCTACAGCCTACTTCCTTGTGATTTTGAAGTAAGTTAAAAATTGAAAATTCCCGCAACAATTATTGATAAATTGTAAAGCAAATATCTCAATTAAATAACCTACAATATGTATTTTTCCTCAGCAAAATTCCTTTATGATGCTACTAATAAAAATTTTAGTTAAATTCCTTTTTGTACCTACTATTGGTGGCCTTCTATGTCACTTTATTATAACAAGTTAAATTTTAAAAAATGTTATCTAGCAAATATTGCAGTTATTAATAACTTATTTAATATTCAGAAATGTACTAGAACATATCTCACCTAGTTTAAACCACTGTACTATAAAGTTTTGAAATTTCTAAACATGAAATATAATATTTGGTAAAAACATTGTTAGGTAGTTTGAGTAAATACTATTAGGTTCTTACTAAACATATCTATCAATCGATAAAATGAAAAAAAAATGAAAGAATTCTCCTTGTGTATTTTTGTAATATTTTCTATGATGCTTCTGAAATCCTCAAGTTATCGCAAATTTCGTTTCTATATCAGCGGATAAAATAATTTTTCGAATTCTGCAGCTGAGGAAAAATTAAGGCCATTAATTTATCGACAATAGCGAAAAAATTAACTGCAAATCTCTTTTAAGTAGAGTACAAACAGATGCTGACGTTAAGTGTATCATTAATTTTCCCGTACTCTATTTTTCTTCTTAAACTCACATTTATCAGTAATTTTTAAAAGCAGTAAGAATAAAGTAAAATAATGGATGTTATACCTGTAAAAATATTTAAATCAAAGAAATCCCTTCCGTCACAAAAATAATTGTACATGGAGTTAGAGAATTAAATATATTGTTTCTCATCGCTGCAAAATGTTTCTTATTTTCAGATATGGTGTTATATTATACGCAGTATTTTTCTTTTGAGTGCGATAAAATTAATTAGTTTATATATTTTTAAAAATTTTGATTGCTACATTCAATTTAAACAAAAATGCACGCACAAACATTAGTCTCGTTATTTTTGCTTATAGTTCTTGCAATTGAATAAAAAAATAACTAGTTGTAGAAATACAACTAGAAAATTTATTTATTTTTTAAGAATATGGTGATATTAATTGTAACATAATAATTTTTATTAGTTGTTAAAAATGAATTTCTCTGAAATTGTGGATAAAATTTTGAAGAAAGTCGTTCGAAATTCAAAGGAATTTAGTTCAGCATTTGATTTTCTTTGAAAATAATTCATATCAGAAAAACGAAATTTACGAAACATAAATTCATAAAGTTTTAGCAACTTTTAAAAAGAGGGGATAATATCTTTCGGTGGATTTTCTTTATAATTATTTATATAATTTCAACGAAAGTCACTGTTTTTTTCTCTTTTAATTTTTGAAATTCAAATGAATTTGTTTCAACATTTAATGACCCTTTAAAGAAATTTATTTCAAACAAAGAAAATTTACTAAGCATAAATAAATAAAACGTTAATGACTTTTAAAAAGATCTTCCGGTGTAATGCACCTGATAATTTGTTTAAAGGCTATGATTGAGATAAAATGATTTTATCGAATAAATACAAAATAAAAATCCTGTAAATTAAATTTTAAGAGTACAGTGAATTTTCAGTTTAAGTAATTCTTATTTTTCGAAATTATTTAATTTGTATAAAAAATATATGACTTTAAAGTCACTTTACTTTTTTCGAAATTCAAATGAATTTGTTTTAACATTTTAAGAAATTCTAAAGAAATTCATTTCTGACAAAGAAAATTTTTCTAAACATAAATTGAAAATCAATTCTAAAAATAGGTGTAAAAAACCTTCTATGTAAAGTACCTGAGAATTTTCACTGAGAAGCAATGTTTTTATTGAACTAATTCCAACAAATAAATATCCTTTTAATTATTTTTTTAAGAGCACAGTGATATTACTGTTAAAGTAATTCTTATTTTTCGAAATTATTCAATTTCTTAAAAAAAAATATGATTTTAAAGTCCATTAACATTTTTTTTCGAATTTCAAGTGAATTTGTTTTAACATTTTAAAAAATTCTAAAGAAATTCATTTCTGACAAAAAAAAATTTTCTAAACATAAATTGAAAATCATTTCTAAAAAGAGGTTAAAATACCTTCAATGTAAAGTACCTGAGAATTTTAACTCAGAAGCAATGATTTTATTGAACTAATTCCAAAAAATAAATATCCTTTTACTTATTTTTATGAGAGCATAGTGATATTACTGTTAAAATAATCCTTATTTTTCAAATCAATGTAAAGTACCTGAGAATTTGTTTTAAACCTACCACTGAGAAGCAATGATTTTATTGAACTAATTCCAAAAAAATTATCCTGTGAATTATTTCTTTTTTTAAGTGATATTACTGTTAGAGTAAAACTTATTTTTCGAAATTATTCAATTTCTTTAAAAATATATATATGATATTAAATTTCCGTCCCTTTTTTTCGAAATTCAAGTGAATTTGTTTTAACATTTTAAGAAATTCTGAAGAAATTCACTTCTGACCAAGAAAATTTTGTTAAACACAAATTAAAAATCAATTTTAAAAAGGAGTGAAAGAAACTTCGATATAAAGTACCTGAGAATTTTTTTTCAAAGCTATCACTGAGAAGCAATGATTTTATTGAACTAAATCCTATAAAAGTCTCATTAAACCACCTTGTTGAAAAACCGTAGATTTTTTTCGTTCCGCTCCATTCCCTTTACCTTCATGGCATTTATACTTCATATACCGAATAACTCAGATAATTCTCGGACCTGCCTCCATCAGTCCTAAAGCCGGAGCTTTAGCGAAGAAAATCTTCCTCTTGCGGAACCCTACCATCATTCAGAGTTATCGCTAAAGCTGTGTCGAAAGCTGACTTAGGGGAAAGTAAACTTTAGGTTTGCCCGAAACGATGCCCCGTGGTACAATTTACCCAGGTAACTTTAACCGGAGGTATATCGAGCGGAATCATAGATGTTCAACTTTTGTTTCCCCCTTTCTTTACCTGCATATATGGGTTTTTTTTCCTTGCGAAGCTGGCGTTTTATTTACTTTCTTTCTTGCAAGCCAGAAAAAACTTTATGGTTCAGAATAAATTATCCATGTGTTTTTCCTTTGTTTTGAGATGGAGGAGTACAAGATGATAAATAAATATGCGCTTTATATTTCGTTCAAATGCCTGCATTGGCTGGTGCTATTAACGGCATGATTTTACGCGTCGTAAAGTATACCTCTTGAAATTTGGATTTAATACTTCCTTGAGTTCCATTCAAACTCTTAGTACCCTGAATATATTTTTTGTTGCATTAAAAAATTAATTGGAAACATGGTATTTCTTTTGTTTTAAATCATTAAATTTATTTAATAGTGATATATATTACATAGTTAAAATATTCATAAACATACAAACATACTTTTAATTCATAATTCTCTCTCTCTCTCTGTATATGTATATATCTATATATATATATATATACATATGTATAATTAATATATATATATATATATATATATATATATATGTGTGTGTGTGTGTGTTTGTGTGTGTGCAACACTTTATGGGGTAATAGAACTCTGCTATACGAGCATTATTAGTCTTAGAATGTATAGTCGGAACGCAAACGGTGAGAAGTTAAAAGGTACTCTTCCACTGTCACACTTAAAGAATTGACACAAGAATGAGAGGATATACTTCAGAAAACATTTTATTAACAGGAGTGTAATTGATGTACATGCTCAAAATAGCTTCCGGCAGCTGTAATACAAGCCTGCATTACATCTGGTGGAAGCTCTTTAAAGCATGTACATCATTACATTCCTTTTAATGAAATATTTTCTGAAGTATCTCCTCTCATTCTTGTATTAATTCTTTAAATTTAACAGGGGAAATCTACATTTTAATTTCTCATCGCTTGCGTTCCGACCATACATTCTAAGACGAATTTCACTCGTATAGTTGCGTTCTATCACCTCGTATATATATATATATATATATATATATATATATATATATATATAACGGTGTCTGAGTATGTTTATTGTATAGATTATACTTATCTCAAATAATCTATTGTTTTTTAGACAGTATTGACACCGCTGAAGATACAATATTGTCTAAAACCTCTTTCAATCTTATCTTTCCATGTTTTTGGTTCCTGGCTGTAGTAGCTTTAGTGCTCATACTGGTTTTTCTCTTCCAACTTTGTTTTATATATATATAATATATTTATATATATAATATATTTATATATATGTATATGTATATGAATATGTATAATATATATATATATATATATATATATATATATATATATATATATATATATATATATATATATATATGTATATATATGAATATATATATATATATATATATATATATATATATATATATATATATATATATATATATATATATATATATATATATATATATATATAGAGAGAGAGAGAGAGAGAGAGAGAGATAGATATAGATAGATAGGTACATAGGTAGATTTGCAAGAAAAATGTTAGGCATCTGTCTCCGAGAATTTTAAGGATATCTTCATTTCGAAGAATTAGTATTCTTTGATTTAACATATTTATTGAGCGTAGTTAGAAAAAGTTACTCCTTAAATAATATAAAAGTTTTAAAAGACTACTTTAAACTTTTACATTAACTTTGTATCGTTTATAACTTCTATAAAACAAAAATCATAAAAAAAAAATTTGAATTTAGATTTTCCGTCATAATCACCTCCATTCCACATCACAAGTGGGATAAAAAATAGAGAGAGAAAGAAAGAAAGAAATAAACTCGAAAACGTTAACTTATTAGATCGTTACAAAAAGGAATTTCTTGAATTTGCTTTAAAAAGTTTTTAAAATCGATCTTATGCCGGTGAAAGGACATTCATACATCTGTCCCCTCCATCCGCTCACATCCCGTAAGATGGTACTTATTCAGGAATCGGGGAAAGCAAGTTTTTAACGGCTGGAACTTTCGCGGCGGTATAAAAAAACCATTAAGGAATATCTGCGCGGCAGGAATATATAGTTGTATGTGTCCGGGGATATCCTAATGCTCTATACCTCCCGAAATGTATTTGTCCGCATTTTGTTTTTCTACTCTCTTCCCCGGAATGATTCACTGAATATTCTATCTATTTTGAATATCAATGTTAAACGTGTGAGACTCCAGAATACGGCGAGTGCATTATATTCATCCGCTAAATGCATATATAAATCGAATGCGAGATTAAATTTCCAGCAAGCTCCAGATTTTATTGCGAATATTTTTTGCCTCGAAAATCATATATATATATATATATATATATATATATATATATATATATATATATATATATATATATATATATATATATATATATATATACATATATATACACTCATGGACAAAAAAAATTAGCGCACCAAGAAGGATTCTTCAAAATGAAACGAAATTTTACATACGTAATGACTACTTTGATATAAGTAATTGATAAGAAAATCAAAGAAAAAGGATAATTTATTTCAGAGAAAAAGGCAAAAGAACGGAGGAGTTAATACTCCGTTGGACCCCCTCTAGCGCGAATGCACGATGTGATACGATCGGGCATTGAGTCATACAAGTTCTGTATGATGTCTTGAGACATTTAGTTCCATATTTGCTGTAACCTTGCCTCTAGTTCGTTCAATCTCGTGGGATGCCCAACTCGTCGTCCCAAATGATCCCAGATATGCTCGATTGGAGAAAAATCTGGGGATCGGGCAGGCCAATGAAGGGTAGTAACAGTGCGGAGACAGTCTTATGACACCCTTGCCATATGAGGCCGAGCATTGTCTTGTTGAAAAATGGCTCCTGGGAGCCGTTGCATGAGTTGCAACACATGTGGCTGCAGGATTTCATGAACATACCGCTGGGCTGTCATGGTGCCACGGAACAATAATAGGGGTGACCGTATTTTGTAGGCAATGGCACCCCATACTATCACACCAGCTGTGGGAGCGATGTGCCGCTGTACAGCAAAGGCAGGATTGAAGCGTTCACCACGGGCTCTCCACACACGAACACGATTGTCATCACTGCCGAGATTCAATATGGATTCGTCGCTAAAGACGACCTGGTTCCATTCCGCTGCAGTCCAGTTTCATCGTGCGCGGCAAAACTCCAAACGGAGGCGTCGATGGGTGGGCGTCAAGGGCAGCACACGTAATGGGCGCCGCGATACCAACTGTCCTTCAGCCAGGCGCCTTCGTATGATTCTAGTAGACACAGAGGCCCCTAGTGAATGTGCTACCTGTGACTGGATGCATGCTGGGAGCCGTTGCATGAGTGGCAACACATGTGGTTGCAGGATTTCATGAACATACCGCTGGGCTGTCATGGTGCCACGGAACAATAATAGGAGTGACCGTATTTTGTAGGCAATGGCACCCCATACTATCACACCAGCTGTGGGAGCGATGTGCCGCTGTACAGCAAAGGCAGGATTGAAGCGTTCACCACGGGCTCTCCACACACGAACACGATTGTCATCACTGCCGAGATTGAATATGGATTCGTCGCTAAAGACGACCTGGTTCCATTCCGCTGCAGTCCAGTTTCCTCGTGCGCGGCAAAACTCCAAACGGAAGCGTCGATGGGTGGGCGCCAAGGGCAGCACACGTAATGGGCGCCGCGATACCAACTGTCCTTCAGCCAGGCGCCTTCGTATGATTCGAGAAGACACAGAGGCCCCTAGTGAATGTGCTACCTGTGCCTGGATGGCGGCCGATGAAGGAGTGGGCTGTACGCGTGCATTTCTTACGATGTGGCGGTCTTCTCAACGACTGGTCTGTTGAGGGCGTCCTGAGTCTGGTCTTCGTGTACATGACATCTCTCGGGTCCACTGGTCCCAACACCGCCTCACCATACAATCAGACCGGCCTAATTGACGAGCTACTCTCCTAGCTGACCACCCAGCTTCCATCATCCCGACGATTCTCCCCTTCTCAAACTGCTACAACTGCCTTTATTGTCTTCGAACACGGCGTAATGGCATGTCTATCTCATCTCTTACTTTGTAAATGATTCAGCACGCTCAAAGAAGCTTTGGTTACCTGTTTTATACTCCACAGAGTACGATGTTCAACGCCCTCTACCGGCTATACGTAATGCGCAATCACGCTGCATTTCTAATCATTTGCATATCTCCCCGACATATACCTTCATTGCAAGCTTCGTTACGATCCCACAATTATTTTTTGGTGCGCTAATTTTTTGTCCAAGAGTGTATATATATATATATACATATATATACATATATATATATATATATATATATATATATATATATATATATATATACATATATATACATATATATATATATATATATATATATATATATATATATATATATATATATATATATATATATATATATATATATATATATATATATAGAGAGAGAGAGAGAGAGAGAGAGAGAGATATTGATTGATTGATTGATTGACAAGTAAATTGAATTATACAATTTTTAGATGTTTTTATTAAAAATTATTTATTACAATTCAAAAGAGTATAACATCTAGCTTTTAGAAATTTTAAGAAGTCTAAAATCATGCTTTTAAACGTCCCAGCCGATTCAGACATTTGAACGAAATAAAAAATTTATATTTATTTACTATCTTGTACTCCTCCTTATTAAAACAAAGGAAAATCACGTGGATGATTTATTCCGACCCATAAAGTTGTTCTATATCGCAAGAAATGAAGTAAATTAAACGCCAGCTTCTCAAGAAAAGAAAACTGCATCTAGGTAAACAAGGGGGGGAGGGATAAAAGTTGAGCACTATGATTCCGCTCGATATACCTCCGGTTAAAGTTACCGGGTAAATTTACCACGAGTCTTCGTTTCGGGCAAACCCAAAGTTAACTTTCCTATAAGTGAGTGAGCTTTCGACGCAGCTTTAGCGTTAACTCGAAATGATGGTAGGGTTTCGCAACAGGAAGGTGTCAAACGTGTGAGACTCCAGAAGACGGCGAGTGGATTATATTCATCCGCTAAATGTATGTATAAATGGAATGCGATCGAGACGGAACTATCAAGCTTTTAGAAATTTTTTGAATCGTAAAACCGTGCTGTTAAAAGCACCAGTCGATTCAGGCTTTTGAACGAAATCTAAAGTGCATATTTATTTACTATCTTGTACTCTTCCTTATTAAAACAAAGGAAAAACACATGGATAATTTATTCCGACCCATAAAGTTGTTCTATATCGCAAGAAAATATGTAAATGAAACGCCAGCTTCTCAAGAAAAAAAAACTGCATATGCAGGTAAACAAGGGGGGGGGGGAGATAAAAGTTGAGCCCTATGATTCCGCTCGATATACCTCCGGTTAAAGTTACCGGGTAAATTATACCACGAGGCTTCGTTTCGGGCAAAACCAAAGTAAACTTTCCTATAAGTGAGTGATCATTCGACACAGCTTTAGCGATAACTCTAAATGATGGTAGGGTTTCGCAACAGGAAGATGTCAAACGTGTGAGACTCCAGAAGACGGCGAGTGGATTATATTCATCCGCTAAATGTATGTATAAATGGAATGCGATCGAGACGGAACTATTAAGCTTTTAGAAATTTTTTGAATCGTAAAACCGTGCTGTTAAAAGCACCAGTCGATTCAGGCATTTGAACGAAATCTAAAGTGCATATTTATTTACTTTCTTGTACTCCTCCTAAATAAAACAAAGGAAAAACACATGGATAATTTATTCCGACCCATAAAGTTGTTCTATATCGCAAGAAATGATCTAAATTAAACGCCAGCTTCTCAAGGAAAAAGAAAACTGTATATGCAAGTAAAAAAGGGGGGGGATAAAAGTTGAGCATTATGATTCCGTTCGATATATCTCCTGTTAAAGTTACCCGGATAAATTGTACCACGAGGCTTCGTTTCTGGCAACCCCAAAGTTAACTTTCCCCTAAGTGAACTTTCGACACAGCTTTAGCGATAACTCTGAATGATGGCAGGGTTCCCGCAAGAGAAATATCTTCTTAGCTAAACTCCCCGATTTCGGATTGAAGGAGGTAGGTCCGAGTATTATCTGAGTTATTCGGTATATGATGTATAGATGCCAGGAAGGTTAAGGTACTGTTTTTCAACAAGGGGATTTAATTTGACTTTTATAGGATTTCTTCTTCTTCACAAGCACAACAGCCCCCTACAGTTCCTGACTTCCTAAACCTCGTGCTCCCTCCAGCGTCATCTATCTGCGACGACTCTTAACGAATTTTTAACTTTGAAAGTCTTTAAGTCTTTTTCAACGTCATTGAACCATATAGGCGGAGTTCTACCTCTAGTTCGGGATCCCTCGGGTTATTAAAAGTCAAGATCTTAGTGAGATTATCTTCCAAGCTTCTCCAAACATGACCAAGCCATATTAATATATTACTTCGGATGACTTACGTTATTTGTGATTGCCCATAAAGGCTATACAGTTCAAAATTATATCTGGTTCTCCAACGTCCCTCATCCTACACTGGTCCAAAGATAGCCCTGAGGATTTTTCTCTCAAATATGTCCAGTGAGAGCAGCGTATCTATGCTCAAGGTTCGTGTTTCACTTGCGTAATGTAAGACAGGTAGTATTAGTGTCTTATAAATTCTTAATTTATTATTGGGACTGATAAGATTAGATCTCAATTGTCTTCTCAGCCCAGAGAAACATTTAATAGCCATTTTGATTCTGTTATCAATTTCTGCTCTTAGTTTATTTTTGTCTCTTAGTTTGCTCATAGTTAATTTTTGTAAAAAACATGATTATATATCCCTTATTTAAAACAAAACGTTTAAAATAAATTTAGTCGTTGTTTTTTAATTAATTCTTTTCCCGAGGTCACATTTTTTATTTTCGACCAGTTCCAGACACCAAAGAACCATTTCTTCACCTATACGGAGGTAGGGCAAGCGGGTTGGGGGGGAGGGAATAAATAATTTTTGTTCTGCCTTCAACTGTTTGCAGGACGTGGGATGCGTAACCACAAAATTGAAATACCTTTATTCGTTGTTTTCTAGTATTTTCATTCTCTGACGATGATTGCTGAAGGAAGCGGGTCCTTAAACCAACCGACTAACAAAATATCGAAGCACCAAGAAAGAGTTGTCCGACTGTAATGAAATTTCGTATGCAAAGATGTTCCGACTGAATATGCAATTGATTTAAATTTTGTGTCCAGGGAATGTATAGCGGGAGTTCTAGCAATTCAGAAGTGCGCATCCAGCAGGTATATACAACGATCTATTATCGGTCTGATGTTTAAAATTTCTGTTGCATTTTGACTGAAGTAACTTAAGGTCGACAGTAGCAATACCTAACCGAAGGATTCGTGTTCATTACAAGCATACTTCAGAGTTTCAAAGAGGTCGTGTCATCGGATTAAAAGAAACTGGTTGGGCAATTCAAAGAATCGCTCGACATCTGGGTCGAATCGATTCAGCGAATAAATGATGCTGACAAGAGTTGGTCAACAACGGCAGATATAAGCATCAAGACGGCAGCGGTCGACGTAGGACCACAAGAAAAAAGGGAATTCAGAGAGATTGTCAGATGAAATGTGACAGCGCCAGATTCGTCGTTATCAATCACCCAACGTGTGACCCGCAAACAAGTGTCCAAAATGACATTTGAAAGACTACTGAAAAGACAGAATTTATGCTCGCGCCGATTGTTACACCTCTTACCCCTCATGTCTGTACACCGTCAAGTCCAATTATAATTGTACTTAACTCTATCAACTTGGAACGGAGTTGACTGAGTACATATAATCTTCAGAGGCGAGTCCCCTTTCCAACTCTGTAATAACGACCACCAAAGATCTGTCTGGAGACGTCCAGGGTAGCGTGTTAATCAATCCCTTACTATCGCATACTACACAGGCTCACAGCAGGGCGTTATGGTTTGGTGTGTCATTTCCTTGATACCTGAACACCTCTGGAAGTCATTAGTGGCAGTCTTACAACCCAGCATTATGTAAACGACATTCTTCAACCCGTTTTATTGCCGTTCCTCTTGCGCTACACCAGTCTTAATTTCCAACAAGATAATGCCCTCGCCGAATACGACACGTGTTGCTATGAATTACCTTCAAGCTAGCCAAACATTTCTTTGGCCACCTAAGTTGTCGTATCTCTCCCCTGTAAAGCACATTTTGTCGTGATGGGAAGGCGATTGCTACTAACCCGGAATGCTGTCTATTTAGCCCGACAGTTGGAGGCAATTTGGAGAGTAATCCCACAGGACATCATAAGGGTACTTGATCAGTCTATGGGACGCCGGCTGACTGCTTGCATCCAGGCCAGAGGTGGATAAACTCCGTATTGAGTTCCTCACTTTGTAATGATAAAAGTCTGGGATAATAAACTTAATTGTTCTGAAATTTTGTTCTTTTTTTCCCGTGCATGTTTTTTACATCCACCAACCTTTGTCGCGATCGAACTCTTTCATATATATATATATATATATATGAAAGAGTTCATATATATATATATATATATATATATATATATATATATGAAAATTTTGAATATTCTTCTTAGATTTTTTTAAATTAAATTTTTAAGCTGTTTTTGTAAGCTTTTTTCAAGTTTGCATTTAAAATAATAATTTGAGGGTTATAAAATTTATATCACGAGAAAGATCATTAAAAAGTCCTTTAAAATGAGATTTTTCGAATCTTTACCTCTATTTTCTGATTTTTTGTGAATTTTCAAAGATTAATTTTCAGAATTTAATTTATTAAATTCTGATCACGTGATTTATTTTTCTGGTATTTTAAATAAATTTATCGTCACGTGCATAAGAACTAAATAGACAAAAAAAATATTTTTTTCTTGCTAATGCGGCAGACGATTGGACATTATCCAAAAAAATATTAAAATACAGTAAAAGATATTATGTTCCTCAAACTGTACTATATTAACTGTACTATATTCTTTATTACAACAAGTCGTTCAAATTGTCCTATTAGATTTAATTTGAATATTTTCTTCTACATTATTTTGTCTATATAAATATCCCTTACGATTTTTTTATAAATATATTTTTTTTACATCAATTGTATACATTTATCATCGTATTTATTATAAATATATATATTTATTTTTTTGGCATTGATTGCATACATTGACCGTTGTATTTAATTTGAATGTACTCCGTAGAGAAGTGCGGGATTTCAGCTAGTATATATATATATATATATATATACTTCTTTATTCTTATTTTGTCGCTGCAAGGGCTAATCTTATTTTAAGACCTTGAATTGAGATTTAATTGTTATGGTAATTAAAAAAATGAATAACAATATAAAAAAATTCTAATGACACGGGATATCGAAACATATTGAATACTCCTATAAATTCATGCTGGACTTAATCCCTGTTTTAGAGCAAAAAAAAAGAAGTATCAATTACAATCTAATAAGTAAATTTAATTAAGCCTTTACTTCAAAGTAACGAAGGTGATATATCCTAAAAAAATTAGAAACTAAAATTAATTTATTTTTCATTCTAGGGCAAGATCGTCCAAGAAAGATGGTAGCATTAAGAACCAAGTTTATCCTTTTTTTTCTTCTTAAAAAGCTGATGGGAAGTCTCTTCAAATAATTAGCATAATGACTTAAAATTATAATACCTTACGGGCAATTTAATCAAAGGACCTGCCGTTGTACGTTCTAACAACATTATCCTCTAAAGTTTTCTTAATTTTCGAAAACTAGCAAGCTGCATTTCTTTTTTTTTATTCCTTCTCCTTGCCACAGAGGAGGGCAAAAAATAGTCTCAAAATGTATTTTTTGAAACTTTTTTTTCTTTTACCAAAGACTTTTTCTATTTTTCCATTTTTTTTCTTTTTCGCTTCATATGCTGCCTTTATTCTTATTTCTTGTAGCTTTGATCATTATTGATAGACTGAAAAAGAAAAAAAAGTTGAACCATACTTCTGCGTCTCTCTTGTATTTATTTTTATTTTTCGTTATTTTTTTTCATCTTGTTCCTCATTCTTAGTCCCGTTTCGGCTATTTTTATTTATTTTTTTCATATTAAACTTTACCATGTATCAAAGTAATTAATTCCTCTCTAAGAGGAATTCGTTAAAAAATGAGAATAAAAACCTAGGGAAATTTTTCTTTTATGGATACCTGTTCTATTTCGTTCTTGAGAGGAGAAGGATGATAAAAAAAACTGATTTCGGAATTTTTCCGTTGAAGTAAAAATAAGAAAACAGAAACGGGAGGATTACTAAGAGTACTTTGGACTATTATATTAGATAAAGTAAAGTTTCTTTGCAAAAAAATTGCAAAAGGGAACAAAAGCATGGCTGTACTGTATATATAAACCTGATCTGGAAAGTTTAATCCGTCGGAGAGCTCCGTGTTCGGGCTGAAATTTTATATGAATCATACAAAAGAAAAAAATATTTATCTGTAACATTCCTAAAAGTTAATATATGATTATTTCAACAGTTTAATGGGTACATATGTATGTAAGCCCAAAAATAAATTTATTTCATTGTATTTTCTGTTCTAACTACGTAGAATAAAATATCTGGGTATTATTTCTTATCAAAATTCATTAATTCCATACATACATACATACATACATATATATATATATATATATATATATATATATATATATATATATATATAAGCATACACACAGTGGCCAATGAATTAGAAATCTAGGATTAATATTTTATTCGACTTCCTTTTGCAAAGATAACAGCTCGTATTCGTGAAGACATTGATTCTACAAGGTTCTGGAGTGCATTTGTGTCCAGATAAGGCCATGCATTGGCTACACAGACCTTAAGATCCTGTAAATTGGATTGAAAAGGAGATTGCCGTCAAATGCGCGTTTGCAACACGTCCCAAACTTTTTCTATTGGATTAAGATCCTGGCTTTGTGGTGACCAGGGAAGCTGTTGGATGTCTGATTGATGTTCAGTGAACCAATCTTGAACGATTCTGGCATGATGTATAGTTGCATTATCGTCCATGAAGTATCTCCGTCACCTGTGGAATTAAAATCTAACTTTGCAGGATGGACTTTGTCTGGCACTATGTTTAGGTATTGCATGGCTGTGTGTTTACCCTCATCGAATACCAGAGAACCACTTCCATACCAGCAAAACATGTAGCACACCATGATACGTCCCCAGACCATCGCAGAGTTCGAACAAGGCAAGATGGGTTCATGGCTTCATGGGATTCTCGCCAAAATTTAAGTCTTCCATCAGTGAAAAACAAGGTATAGCGTGATTCATCTGACCACGTAACCATTTCTATTCCACTTTTGTCCAGTTTCGTCTTTCCAAACACCACTGCAAGTGAATTCTAGCATTCCGAAAGAAATGAGAGATTTCCTCACGAGTATCCGACTACATAATCCCGTGCTTTGCAATTCTCTGCGCATGGTTCGCCCCGAGATTGGTTGGGACGAACCTTGGTTGAATATTTTTGTCATTTACAGTCAACTACAGTAGAGTACAGTACAGTCTGTCAATTTCAGTAGAGTTCCTTTTCTGCCGTACAATCCGTCGGAGAAGTCGTCGACCACAGTCTTGGTTGATTGTGTCTGACTCACAGTTACGTCTTTCGGACAAAGGCTGTGGGTTCTCATTCCAACTGTTGAACACCCTCGAAATGGCTGCTTTGGAGAACCCAGTGAATTCTGCTGTCTTCACAATCGTGGCTCCTGCTAAATTGGCCCAAATAATAAGCCATTTTTCAAATGATGATAGATATGTTGTTTATCCCATTCTACTGTGTTAATCGTGAAACGTAGAAGCACACTTCACTTATACTAGCATTCTGATGATGTTTCATCCACGTCATAAACAGGTTTTGCATACTGATTCCGATAATGAGCATTTGTAGAAAATCTCACAGGTTTCAAATTCATTAGCCAGTATGTGTGTATATACACTGCTCAAAAAATTTAGGGGAGCAAGCAAAGAAGTTAAGAAAACCGTGCGGGACAGCCACGTATTGGCATAAAATGGATAGTACACACGTATCAATGCGCAATACAGAAAAAAAGACGTAAAAAAATTTGTAATTAAGCTTTAATTCTTTGAAAATATGGTAAAAAATGAAACGATGATTTAGGGTAACAATTTGGTTACATGTAAACGATAAAAAAATTATTGCTTAGAAATGATGCAAGATTTTTAATATTGAGTGTGGTCTCCTCGAACAACTAAGACTGCTACACACCTGTCTTCCATGGATGCGATGTTGTTATCGATAAGACTATGGGGAATACTGTTCCACTCCTCAAGAAGTGCAATCTCCAAGTCTCGGAGAGTAAAAGGAGGCCTTGGTCTCGCAGCAATGCGTCGTCCGAGCATGTCCCAAATATGATGGATTGGATTCAGGTCAGGAGAGCACGCTGGTCATTCCATACGCTGTATTGTTTCAGCTTCAAGCATGTTCTCCACAAGACGAGCTGTATGCGGTCTGGCATTATCATGCTGGAAAACATAGGAATCTCCAATGGCTGCAGCGTAAGGTATGACGTGAGGTCTCAGTATCTCGTCTGCATACCTTCGGGCCGTCAAAGTACCATTCCGAATGATATGCATGTCCGTACGTCCACCTATGCTGATTCCACCCCATACCATAAAACCAGCCCGTCTGTATTGTGACCTTTAAAGAACGAATGTGGGGTTTTTTCGGGTGCCCCTTTCCCTCCATACCAAAACACGTCGGGTGTCACACTCCAGACTGAATCGGGACTCGTCTTTAAACAGCACTTGGCTCCAATCATGTTGCTCCCAATCTCGATGTTCAACAGCAAATCTTCTTCGGGCCGCAAGGTGGCGTGAGGTCAACGGAATGCAGACCACTAGCCTACGTGCATAGAGACCTCCCTGATGAAGCCTATTACTTACTGTTTGGCTGGACACCCTTCGTCCTGTTGCCAAGAGCAACTGTCTTTGCAGCTGAGTAGCATTGTCTGTTCTGTTTCGAAGAGCTGTTAACAGTATATACCGGTCATCAGTTGCTGTAGTGGCGCGTGGCCGACCTTGCCATGATCGACGTCTAACATTCCCTGTTTCTTGGAATCGATTCCACAGCCTTGCAACGACATTCTGGCGACTCCAACAGCGCCCGCGACACTACGTTGTGTTTGCCCGGATTCAAGTCTGCCTATAATACGCCATGCCATGGATTCCGGTAAATCACATTGTTGAGACATTTTCAAGTCACATTTTCTCAAAAAGAATAACTGAGCAATCGCATTTCACAGTTAAGGCAGTGAAACAGACGTTTCTGCAACATCCCGATTTCCGCCCTTATGTTCTTTTTCTAGTTTTTGACGTCATGAACTTTGATTTGCATATGAAGTTTTCTTCTTCTGTTTCCTGCTAGGCTTTAAATTATGGACGATTTATTTTATATTACTTATCGGTGTAAGTATTTGCGTAATTTCGTTAAAACCATGTGCTCCCCTAATTGTTTTGAGCTGTGTATATATGTATATGTATCTAAGGCAGAAAAGAGTATATCTTAAGACTTATAATTAACATATTTTGATCAAAATATCATTTGGCAAACATTATTAAACGAATAGAATAATAATAAAATTTAATATTATACGTTATTATTTAACTTATAATTTATGTATTAAGTTTATGTAATATACATAATATACCGGTTATTATGCATAATCACCATCTAGGTCAGTTTGATAAATTTCACACAATTCCTCGTTTTTACCGGTGGTTATACATAATACCCAAATAAATAGTTGGTAAATTTGACAAAAAAAAACTTGAATTTTTCACTTTTATAGATGATTATGCATATTTCCCCCAAAAAATTTATACATATCACCAAATATATTTCTTTTCAAACGATTTTTTCATGATATCCAAAATGTAGTTTATAAATTTGATAAATACTATGAAAATTTCTCCCTTTTGTTGTTTCATAAAGTAACTTATTTAAACATTTTTTAATAAAGTTAATCAAAAATAAAATTCTATATTTTATGAACATTAGAAAAATTAAATAAATATAGAAGAAAATTGAGGAAACTCAGTTTTCAGCGTAATATTAGAATTAAATGTACAGTAATATTAGAATTAAATGTACAGTAATATTTTTTTTTTAAAATTACTTGGAAAATATATACATGTTTAATAACTCTTATTGATCATTCAAAAAATGGAAACTATCTTGACATTTTGATAAACATTTTGAAATTGAATGACACATGACAACTTTTGGTACACCTGACATTATGGAATGGATGTTTCTCTTGCACACTCCCTAAGTTACAGAATGATGTTTGATACATTCACTACTGAAGAAATTATTCAACATATAGCAGAAACTGAATTTTGGCAGGCAATTATGAAAGACCTTTGTTTCCAAGTGACAGTACTCAACATTTTCAGTGGCTAATATTACTCCTAATACATACCGCGGTTCGCCATTTGCCCTGTCCACACCCGGTATTCTTAGCTTCGAAATAAAGGTTATTCTATGAGAATAGAACGTTTTTCATTTTAGCCTGGCGATTAGGCATAATGTTTGGTTAATTTGATTCATTAAGTGTGATTTATCAAATTGCTTCTACGAACCGTAGACTATACATGAACACCGATAAATGTGATCAATCAGCAATATGTGAGATACGTTTATAAAATACATTTTAATAGTTACCGAAATCTTTGATGACTATGCATATATACATATATATATATATATATATATATATATATAACATACATATACAACTATATATGAATATCCTTGAAAATAAAGTCTAATTTAGGATAAATTTTAAAAAAATTATTCGATCTTGTAAATTTCTATTATTTTATAGTATATGTTCTATTTTAACTCCCGTATCGAATTATGTTCAAATATTTTCATCATTTGTCAGCCTTTTTCCCCCTTACCTCCACTTACAAGCATATGTTTTTTTACAAAAGAGAGCTTAAATATATATATCATCCTATTAATGCATCCATTACTTGCTGGTTGAAAATGTACTACGTTTAGCGAATAGCTCGGAGCAACTACGCCCTATGACAAGATGGGAGTAAGAAGGTGATTTTTAAATTTTTGCTCGCGGAGGGTGAATTACTTTTTTTTTTCAGATAGGTAGGGTGGTAGATAATTTCCATTTCACTCAAACGGAATATTTTAATATCAAAGGCTTCTCCCCGCTGAAGGAAAATAATTTGTTTTGATATTTGAAATCCGAAAAGAAAAATTTTCAGAAGGGTTGAAAATTTAACATCCGAAATGAGGTTACATTTGCATCAAGTTGCGAAATAGAAGTGAATTCCCAAATGGATAATATATATTTGAATTTTTCATATCCTGCAGATTCAATATTCCTCGGAAAGGTAGCAGTCTAGATTTAAGGTATGAAAATTCCGAGAGTATTTGAATTTCTATATTACCAGCACCAGATTAATGTTTCGAAAATGAGTTGTACTCAAGAACAAAAAATATTGATGTAAATAGATGTATAGAATTTTAAAATATTTGAGAATTTTATTTCTTTATCTTTAAATTTACGACTATTTTTGTTGTGAATAACTTTATCAACAGTAATTGGGTAAATTTCAATATGTGAGCGTCTGACGGTATTTACGAGGATTTTAACGAACTTGGCCTACATTTTGGCTAGCCTAGTGTCAAATTTGGCGACTTTCGGTGAAATTCTGTACATTCGGAGAACCAATAAAATTTCACCTATGTGGCGTGGTTATTTAGCTCTGGAAAATTAGATGTATTGAACTAAAGAGATTGTCTTCAAAGGTATATAGGGATGTCCATCTGGGCTCCTTAGTTGTTCAGATTCATTCATTGGAACTCGGTAGCTCTCTGTAAACTGTGGCGTCTGTTATTGCTCATCTAATGTTTTTGTTGAACTTAACTGTGACCCTAAGTGACTGTTTTTTATATTTATCATCAATATAAGTCTAAAAACCAGATAAACTTCTGTATCTACCTTCTGGTGTTGCCATTCTTATACGACACGAACGAGAAACGCAACAGCATGTATGAATAATTTAATTATGTCGAGAGTAAATACTGAAGCAAATATTTGACGATAAAAAACACTGTGATAGAGTGTACAACTCTTTAGCTGGTCGTTCAGTATTAAGAAGTTAATATAACGTTTGAGAAGTTATCTTGAAATGCATGATATTTTTTTCCTATGAATTCACATTCGCTTGCCTGTAAACACGAATATTTATTTAATAAGTTCCACTTAGCTAAATGACGTTAATATTCAGTTTTCGTAATGTAAATTGATAATTAGTATACAAACATTACAAGCTGTCTGAATCTAATAAATTTGCATTAAATGCAATGTTGAACATACGAATGTCGTTGTTCTTCGATCTGAATTTTTAATCATCAGTATTTTCTCCTCGTGGTATATATATATATATATATATATATATATATATATATATATATATATATATATATATATATATATATATATATATATATATATATATATATATATATATATATACAGCACCCTACTTACATTCAAGTTGCGAACATTCAGAGATACGAACAGACCGAGTCGCAACTCAAATTTTGTTCGGAGTACACCGTTTGCCTCTCGTGATTTCAACGAATATCTGTCACAACCTAGACCAGTCAGCATTCCAGACCTTTGTATCTACGCTATCGGTAACGGTTGTTCTCTTGTTCTCTTTAGTATCAGGCGACTTTAGCTTGAGGCTGTCCCTGTTACAAAGGTGTAGTAAGAGTTGATGAACAATAGAGACCACGTAGAATTGGCATCACAGAGCACAAAAGGGAGAAAGCAGCGAAAGCTGGACGGCTATCGCTGGGACCAGTATGTTGTTATTGGATAATGGAGGCACTGCTGAACATCGTTGTGTGTCATCTTACGTGGAAATTCTGGTAGAGACAGGTGCGGGCCCATCTGGAAAGTGATGTCGATCGAGAGTGTAGAGAGTCAGTTGAGAATTATCAGGGCCAGACGTAGCAACCCCAGCTGTCATTACATGCTCGAGATTGTTTCTTTTTGGTTTTATCCTGAAATATTTAGCCCATTCTTTATGTATCATATTTAATGGTAAGCGTAAGACAATTGAAGATCATGAAAGTGGTGAAAAGTGGTTAACCATCTCAATGAAAACTAAGGAAGTGATTATAAAAAAAATACGTTCTGGTGAAAAAAATGGTGAACATTGGGCTGAACATTGGGTGAACAAAATGGCTCACGTATAACATCAATCGTTCAACAATTAAAACAATCTGCAAGAACAAGGACCGTATTAAGGAACATACTAAAAGTGCCCTTCTTAGGCAGTCAACAATTATAAACAAGAAAAGGCCGAAGATGATAGAAGAATTGGAAAATACTTCTGTCTTCCTGGATAGAACCGCAGTACGTGTACTATACATACTATTACTAAATTTTAGGTTTCATGTGTCATTCGTATTAATAAAGTAGCATATAAAATACAATACTGTACAGTGTATTATGTTTTAGGATAAAAAAGTACAGTCTTTTATTGACCTTGTAGTCTACACGGGTGAACAGGGGTGAAGACTACGGTAAATTTAAAAATTACGTTATTTGTATGTATGTATATATATGCTACGTTGTATATATATATATATATATATATATATATATATATATATATATATATATATATATATATATATATATATATATATATATATGGTGTATATGATGCGGTATTAGACAATACCAAAATACCGCATTATTTATGGGATGACCTATTATATGGGGAGGAAGAAGTATTATTTATAAGCATCTTAAATGTATATCAACACGAAGGTATAGTTTAAATTTATAGTTTAACGCTATATCCTGAGCAGTACGATATAAGAATTTAATGATGTTTTTAATGAGATCCCTGAATGGGGTAATTTTCTTCGGTAATATTACCCAAGATTTACAGAAGACATTTAATAAATCTCTTTTGTCTGGTTGTTTTAGAGAGCGGAATGTAAAAATTTTTCTTTATTTAATACATTGCAATAGAATTCGGGATACTATATAGAGATTTTGAGATTTCTACTCAATGATAGCAAGTCCATTTCTCAAGTTTTTCGCTCAATTTTATGGTATTCTCTATATCTCCAAGCCTTAAATAGCACTTTGAAGTGGCGCCACAGGCGCGCGTGATGTGCGTCTGCGCTGAAATACTAATCATTTGCATATCTCACCTCCGCTAATGCGCGTTGTAAATTTCATGTTATTTGCATGTTTCCTTCAGGGTGTTGCATTTACAGTGGCCAGCAGTGTACATTGCGTGATCTTGACTTTATTTCTTTTCGCTGTCCCACAAACGTTCTCTACGTATATTTTATTTATTTATTTATTTATTTATTTATATGCTGCAAAATTCTATTCGTTTGACGTCATTCTGCCAATATGCCAGTACCAACACTCAAGTCGAATAAAGCCAGAGATCACACGTTCAAATAAGAACTGTTATTGGCTAGTTGAAGAATAAAAGACGGAAAGAGAATTAGATCTACCGACTGCTACTGCTACTGCTTTAGCCCCACTTCCCTAGTACCGTATTCTTAGTTCTTACCTTTTTAATTCTCAGCCTTTCAGTTTTTAAGTTAGTTCAGCGTAGAGAAAGGAATAATGGAGATTTAGCAGTGTAGTTTGTCGAGTACAATAAAGCAAAATCAGGATTGTTATTACCTCAACTTTTTAATCATTTATTCAATAGTGGCGTGTGATAGTAAGGTATTCTAGGAATGTATTTCTAGCTTTTACAAGTAAGTGATAGATTGATTAATTTAAAAATGACAAGAACCGCATGAACTGCAGATACATAGTAGCTCATGTATTAATACATGTTGCCTTAGATATAAACTTCATAGTAAAAATAGACTTTTGCCGTTCTTTACTATGCAAAGCCTAGATTCAACCCTTAGGTTGTTTAACCCTTCAGCAGGTGCGCCAATTTTTGGAACACCGGCAAACGCGCTTGGCACAAAGTGCAACGTATCTTTCAACCTTGATTATTCATTTTGTAATACACTTTTTTATCAAACTGAAAATAATAGTTCTGCGTTTTATGACAACATATAAAATGTTGATAATATTGAGATATATTTATAATTAAAGACCAAAGAATGCAGATACAATCGCCTTATTTCAAACTGTCCGGTTTATTGGATCTAAGGACAACTTGCTAATTGATTCTTTTTATGTCCAAACACCAAAAAAACAATGAGATTGTCCATTTTCGTGATATTCGGAAAACCGTGTAATAGCTGTACATTTGATCGACTACATCAACTCCTGCTTTTCTCGTATTGTAATCTAGTATAATCGTTGATTTACCACGGTTAAATCACGACTAACAATGAATGGAAAGGAATACAAGGGTCATAAAATCAGAACTTCATTAGAAAGGGTGTATCTATAAATAGAAATTGCTTAGGGAATTCAAAACTTACATGTAAAAACAAACCCTTCAAAATTACGAAAATGTTCCTCTTTGTACACGGGACAGCCCACTGAAGAGTTAAAAATCTAAATAGCATGTGTTGTTCACACATATTAGGTTTTTAATTGAAATAAATTTTTAAAAAGTACGGTCTCTGGTATAATTTGAACCGCACCACATTAAATTTACAATAATAATCATTAAGATAAAGATACAAGTCATTGAAGCTATCTGAAAAAAGTAACTGTAAATGTTTGAAATAAGACTAACAGAAATTGAAAACCGTTTTGGAAAGATAAAGTTGAAAAGATTTAGAACAGGCATAAATTAGATAATACATATTTTAAAGAAAAAAATCAGTTTTGAATGTTTAAAAGGGAACTTAATGCAAAAAAAAAATTATTCCACATAATTATAGAATGGGTTTTGAAATGTTTAGGCACAAAAATTGCAGTCAATTGTAAAATAATTAGGTAGGTTTCCTAAAAGTTTATATTTCCCCTTACGTTGAGGAACTCCGTTACTCGCATCTTATTTTAACATAACTAATATCTCAGTTAATTTTTAAAAGATTTTAAAAACTTTATTTTAATTGAAGAAATAAAAAAAAAACTACTAAATGATGACTTATAATTTGGTTTCGAAGACTACAATGAAAAATACGTGTACTTAATTATCTAAAAGGACAAGTTTTTAAAATATATATATATATATATATATATATATATATATATATATATATATATATATATATATATATATATATATATATATATATATATATATGGGCCATGCCGGCCTTGCTTTACATAAACCTGGATTTCGGTGCTAAGGGTGCTTGGATTGAATTCGCCACTAAAATGCCTCCGTTCGTGTCGTCCCTTTATAATGGGTTATGCTGGCCCGCCTATATGGTGCCCCTATAAAAACATGTCCAGCAAAACTACGGTGGATTATAGGTGAATGTCATCATGTCAAGTGCCTCCGCATTGGTCAATAATATAAATAAATAAATATATATATATATATATATATATATATATATATATATATATATATATATATATATATATATATATATGTATGTGTATGTGTGTGTGTAAGTGTTGTTTTAACAAATGAATTTTTCTTCAGGAAAACCTCGACCTGCCGTAACGTGGTGGCGTGATTATGCCCTCGTCGATGACACCTACACGTTCGTGACAGGTGACAACTCTGTTCGGAATGAACTGGAAATAGAGGAATTGAAACGGAATGATTTATTGGCTGTCCTACAGTGTCAGGCATCAAATAATAACATAACAATTCCAGCCTCTGTGTCAGTGACGTTAGACCTCAATTGTAAGTACAATTTCTTTCAATAAAAGTATGTATTTACATATATATATGAACATAAAATTTTATTTAGGTCTAAAAACTTAATGCATTCATATGAAATGCTTATTGTCAAAGATTATAAATTACCTGCGTACAGTTGTCGATATCCAGAAACTGGTGGATCGATTCTCTCTTCTAGATAGAGCTTTTTATTACCAGAGTGAAATAAAATGCTCGTAATCTCAGATGATATATACCCCTCCACATATATAAATGCTAAATAATTGACATTAATTGAGATTTTGAAGCTTTCTGTATGTATTAAGCCACAGAACAAATTAATAGCACTTTTTTTATGCTCTGCGTTAAAGAGAAATTTTCTTCACTAACGTAAGTTTATTAGAAATTCAGCATAAGAAACTGTCCAAGAGAGGAACTCAACTTGAATGTATTATAACTTTTAAAAATATCTCTAATATCTATTAGACATATTTGATAAAACACAAACGAAAAACGTTAATTATCAGAATTTTATAATACGTGAGAGATTCAATTATAAGTTAATTGACATAATTTTCCATACAAGATCTTAAGTCATAAATAAATAACTAACCTTCAAAATTAGATTATACATTAGGGATATGATATTAAGTTAATTAGTAATGCTTAAAAATGCTAACTTTTAAAACGCCATTTTCATAACAGGCATTGCTGACATATGACAGGAAGTGTGATTTAGGTCGTCATGAGAAGCGGGTAAATTTGATAACAATAGCACAGTGATAGAAGTACCACAAAGGAAAGCATACGTACAATCAATGAAGGCATAAATATCATTGGAAGTTTGATTGGCACCATGAATTTGATATAATCCCACGTTTCACGAGAAATGTCTAGGATCATAATTTATATCATCATTTAATAAATGAAAAACATGTAATTAAGATGAAAACGCTACATTTATGTCAGAGGTAGAAGTAAGAAAAAAGGTAAGCATATCCACAACCGAGAAGAGCACAGACATCATTAGAACTTTATTGGCACCATGAATTTGATGTAATTACGTTTTATGACAAACGTCTGGATGTGGGATTTATGTCATCATTTAAAAAATGAGAAACGGGAAGTTGTGATGTAAATACCACTTATACATCTGAGATAGAAGTAAGAAAAAGGAAAACGTATATATGTATGCATAGAAGACACGTAATAGGTATGCAAACGTATATAGGTATGTAAGAAAGGTATGCACATATCATTGGAGTTTTCGTTAGAATGTTCAGGTTAAAATTTCATTATTGGTAAAATCGAAAAAAGTAGACATCTATAATGTGAAACAATCAGACTGTAATAAAAACAGAAGGTACAACAACGTTTCATACATATAATTATTTTCTTTTATAAATTCGTGCGTTTATATCAAACCTTATAAGAAGTACCTTATAACACCTAATAACATGAGTAAAAAAATTTGTTCCTTAGCCCACATTTTATGTTTTATAAATTGTATGGATTTAGTTATAACTTTCCTGATGCAAGAACGCACAGATTACATTTTTATGCTTTCATATGGGATTATATATATTTTATTAAGGCCTCTTTAGACGGCGACTGACTTGAAACAAAACGTTGCAATGTATCGTAATGTAACCGTAGCATTAATCTGATATATATATATATATATATATATATTAGATTCTGTTACTAAACATAATTATATAATACACAATAATAGTATATACTTACAGACTAAAGGTGTACTACAAGGTGGAAATGCTTCTAGTATGCTTGCCAATTTATAGTTGCATTATTTTGAAGTTGATTATATTGATAATAGCAATTACAATGTATATAGATATATTGATGAATAATAGTTATTAATAAAAGTAGTAACAATATAGCCTTAAATTTTTACCCTCATAATTTGGAACTATTACAATGTAGCCAAATAATATTTATGTAAACTTTTTAGAAAATAACATCAAAGAAAATTCTCTTAGTAATTTTACTTATATGATAAAAGATCAGATCATGAATTTAATATTGCTAAATTTCAAAATTTCCTAACTTGTTTACATAAATTTGTTTTCAATAACATTGTCTTTGTAATCAGCTAGTACGTAAAAATAGGCTTTGTTCTAAATACAATAGGAGTAAGCATATTATAGACTTGTTAGTTGTGCTAAAACATAATCATTACCCCGATAGTCTTTCCAAGCACATAATTGGTTGTTTTGGATTTAATGAATAGCTTGTTCTGTTGCATATAGTAAGTAATAAAATATAATAAGTAATATAATAAGTTTATTTAGGGAAAATAATTATGATAAAGTAGCATTAATTAATAATATTTATATTCTTAAGTAATAACAATAATGATAAATAATAATATTTTGCTCTTAGTAATAATAATAATAATAAAATTTTAATTTTGGTTTATATGTCCTATAACACAGTCTCCATTGTAAGTCTGCATCTGTGTTTCCATTAACCTTTTCCTTACGGGGTGGGATAGCATGTATATATATATATATATATATATATATATATATATATATATATATATATATATATATATATATATATATATATATGTATGTATGTATGTATGTATGTATGTATGTATGTATATAAATATATATATATATATATATATGTATGTATGTATGTATGTATGTATGTTCATTTATGGGCCCGTATTCTTGGGATACATGCTATAACACCCCGTAAGGAAAAGGTTAACTCAATGGTTGCAAGGTTTGTGACGTCAATGTCATTGCAGTTTCCTACTCTTAACTTCAACTTTGTCTAGCATCAGGCTTGGCGTTCTTTGATTGTGCAACTTTTTATTCATTTCTTCTGTTTCTTATGGATTGTACGGTGTCTAAGTATAGTTATTGGTTAAATCATATTTATCAGTACACTCCACTGGTTTTTAGACAGTATTGGCACCACTTATGAAGAGATGCTGTCTAAAACATTTTAAATACTAATCTCTTCATGTTTTTAGATTCTGGCTGCAAGTAGTAATCGAGCTTATACTGGTTTTTCACTTTCAACTTTCTTCTTATATATATATATATATATATATAATATATAATTACTATAATATATTATTATATATTATATATATATTTATGTAATGTAGCATACGGAAGTCAGTGCCTGAAAGCGGGCGATCAAACGATCCGCTCAAAACTTAGCAATCGTGCTCCACTGGACTGTCGGCCCTTTGATCGTTACATCACAAGTCAGGGCATGAAAAACTGATCTGAACAGAGTTGAGTACCGTTTGAGCCGAACATTCAAAATAAACAGTCGCGAAGAATTATGGGTGCATTTGTAATACTCGTCATAAGTATTGTATTACAAACTATGTTACAAGTCAGTCGCCGCCTTTAAGATATATATATATATATATATATAACCACTGATTCTTATAACCACTGATCACTATAAGCGGTGGTTACTATATATATACACTCATGGACAAAAAAAATCGCGCACCAAGAAATAATTGCGGGATCGCAACGAAACTTGCAAAGAAGGTACATGTCGGGGAGATATGCAAATGATTAGAAATGCAGCGTGATTGCGCATTACGTATAGCCGGTAGAGGGCGTTGAACATCGTACTCTGTGGAGTATAAAACAGGTAACCAAAGCTTGTTTGAGTGGGCTGAATCATTTACAAAGGAAGAGAAGAGATAGACATGCCATTACGCCGTGTTCGAAGACAATATAAGCAGTTGTCGCAGTTTGAGAGGGGGAGAATCGTTGGGATGATGGAAGCTGGGTGGTCAGCTAGGCGACTAGCTCGTCAATTAGGCCGCTCTGATTGTGTTGTGAGGAGGTTTTGGGACCAGTGGACCCGAGAGATGTCATGTACACGAAGACCAGGCTCAGGATGCCCTCGACAGATCAGTCGTCGAGAAGACCGCCACATCGTAAGAAATGCACGCGTACAGCCAACTGCTTCATCGGCCTCCATCCAGTCACAGGTAGCGCCGTCACTAGGGGCCTCTGTGTCTTCTCGAACCATACGAAGGCTCCTGGGTGAAGGACAGTTGGTATTGCGGCGCCCATTACGTGTGTTGCCCTTGACGCGCACCCATCGACGCCTCCGTTTGGAGTTTTGCCGCGCACGAGGAAACTGGACTGCAGCGGAATGGAACCAGGTCGTCTTTAGCGACGAATCCAGATTCAATCTCGGCAATGATGACAATCGTGTTCGTGTCTGGAAAGCCCGTGGTGAACGCTTCAATCCTGCCTTTGCTGTACAGCGACACATTGCTCCCACAGCTGGTGTGATGGTATGGGGTGCCATTGACTACAATACACGGTCACCCCTAGTATTGTTCCGTGGCACCATGACAGCCCAGCGGTATGTTCATGAAATCCTGCAACCACATGTGTTGCCACTCATGCAACGGCTCCCAGGAGCCATTTTTCAACAAGACAATGCTCGGCCTCATACGGCAAGGGTGTCACAAGACTGTCTCCGCACTGTTACTACCCTTCCTTGGCCTGCCCGATCCCCAGATTTGTCTCCAATCGAGCATATCTGGGATCATTTGGGACGACGAGTTGCGCATCCGACGAGTTTGAATGAACTAGAGGCAAGGTTACAGCAAATATGGAACGAAATGTCTCAAGACATCATACAGAAATTGTATGACTCAATGCCCGATCGTATCGCATCGTGCATTCGCGCTAGAGGGGGTCCAACGGAGTATTAACTCCTCGTTCTTTTGCCTTTTTGTCTGAAATAAATTATCCTTTTTCTTTGATTTTCTTATCATTTACTTATATCAAAGTAGTCATTACGTATGTAAAATTTCGTTTCATTTTGACGACTCCTTGGTGCGCTAATTTTTTTGTCCATGATTGTATATATATATATATATATGTCAGAATTTAGGTGGGAAAAGAATGATTTCTGAAAATTTAAAGGGGGTTAGTAATTAATTTATTGCCGTGTATTAATTTATCGCCACTAGTCTCATATCTTATTTCGAAACGCATCGCAGAGAAATTATTTTACGGGGAGAATTTGATTCATGTAAATTGAAGAACCAGGAAGGGAATCTATAAATAGTAACAAAACTAGCTCCGCTTCTGCCTCATCTTTGGTGCAAACGTCACACGAATGCGCGATGGCTTTAGATGGTAAAAAACAATAGCGTTTTCATCAGACGGCGAAAAATTCTTGATTGAGACAGTCACGCGTCGCGCGGGGAGCTTGATGAGTTCTTGATTAAAATTAATAGATTGAATCAAGTAGGAAATTATTGGGAAAATAAACAATGTTAGATGTATTAATTGTAATTCTTTGCCACCGGCCTTTTAACTCATTGACTGCTATAACTTTAATAATTATGTAGAGATAGAGTAAGAAAGAGTAAGTTTGGGTTTAAGACGACGTACTGGGAAGGGTGTAAGTAGCGAGCGTGTCATATATATATATATATATATATATATATATATATATATATATATATATATATATAGAGGACGAGTATACTTAGAATCACTCTGTTGGAATGACAGAGAAAAGAGGGTGCATACCTGTGCGCGTGCTTCAAAGAGTAGATGTGATAAAAAAAATTCTCATCTTAAATGGATTGGAGAGCTGCAAATTCCATTTTACCCACGGCTTATAAACGTATATCATCCGTGCACTAAACAATGTATATAGGTTTTTGTATGTTACATGGATTAATGTCAGCATCCCTTCGACTCATATAGAATGCGTTAAGGGAAGAGGGAAAATGCGAAAGGATCAAGGGATGGTACCACGTCGATACACTCCCTCGAGGGAGAGCGCAATACCTCCCCTTGCGAGCACACCCCTCGAAAGCCATTTCGTTTGAAAGGGAGTGTTCCCGCATTGAAGAGGATTTAATGTAACATTTGAATTGGGAATCACATGCCGCGTAGTCACAAGCTTATTGATCAATATCCAGAATAATCTCAGGCAGGTGTGTATCACACCCTCGGTTGTTGATGTTCATTAACTTTCCAGTGGATCTTTCAGCTGGGGATAGCTAAAACGTATATCGATAATAACTGCTCCAGTGCAGCATTTTATACGTTGTGTGATAATAATTTACATGAAATCCATTTCATTTTACTAATTGAAAGTGTTGATTGTAGTTTTTAACTAAGAATTGAAAGAGTATATATATATATATATATTTGTTTATTTATATACACGTATACTTTATTTGTTTTCCGCATTTGCTAAACTTTTTACAACGAGCTTATATTATTCCCTATATAACAAATTTTAACGCATTTAAAACGATTCCAAAGTATTAATAAATGTTCACTTAATGTTCGCTCGCTACAACATCGATTGCCTATCTGAAGTGGGAAACCAGCTTCCCACTGGGAAGCCAATATCCAAGCCAGAGCTGTGATCAATATATAATCCCAACAATGTAAGAACACTTCCTCAATATATATAGACCGAGGGCAATATGTCATCAAAATAGGACTTATTTCTCGAGTGTTTGATACATAGTATTAATGCTTTTGAATAAGTAAATTTATATATCCTAACGTACTTGATTAATTTTATACGAGACGATTGGATATTATCCAAAAAAATAAATATCCCTTACGATTTCTTTTTATAAATATACAAATATATATATTTTTTTACATGAATTGTATACATTGATCGTCGTATTTAGTATAAATATGTACATATATATATATATTTTGGCATTAATTGCATACATTGACCGTTGTATCTTTAATTTTGAATGTACTCCGTCGCGAAGTGAGGGTATTCAGCTAGTATATATATATATATACTATATATATTATATATATATATATATATATATATATATATATATATATATATATATATATATATAATATATATATATGTATATATATGTATATATATATATATATATATATATATGTATATATATATATATATATATATATATATATATATATATTATATATATATATATATATATATATATATATATGTATATATGTATATATATATATATATATGTATATATATATATATATATGTATATATATATATATATATATATATATATATATATATATATATATATATATATATATATATATATATATATATATATACATATAGTTTATAAGATTTACATGTATACAAATCAATAGATATAAATTGTTTTGTTATCTTATTATTATTTTAAAATATATTTCGCATTTAAAAGGCAAAAAATTGCGTTTGAGGTTAATAAAAAAGGACACATCCCATGCTGGGAAAATGCCAAGCTTTATATTAAAATTTATTTTTTCATACAAGTTCTTTACTTGTATTTTCCATATACATGAAAAACAACTTATTGAATTTTTTCAAATGAACATCGTATATGAGCTGAATTCATTCTTAACAGAAAACCCGAAATGAAAGAATTCAATTACAAAGATTGTCACTTACACATTTCTCTTACAATTAATTAATTTTGCTTTTTTCTCCAATTGTCCGACTTCAGCAAATACTTCTGTCTTTACCACTGCGAAAAGTAATTTCTAATTTCAGGGGAAATGAACAATTCATGGAAGTTCATGTGTATTTTGAACTGTTATTTTAATATGGAGTAGCATAATTACAGTGTTTGACATCGGAGTACAAAGGCTGTCAATTTTTGTTAAATTTTAAGCAATTCATCGATGTATTTAAATGAATATCGCCAGAGTTAGTTTCGAGATCGTAATTATAAATCCCTTTGGATTAGTTTATTTTCGGCGTTTGATATCAGGTGTTCGAGACAGGTTTTTTAGAACTGGAAATGATTTTAATTAGTGGTATATTAAAATAATTTTAACAACATAAGTTAATCAATTGTGAACGTCTTGCTAAATTTGGTCATTCATTTAAAAAAAATAAAGTATGAAATCTTGAAGGAAAATTTGTATCAGTTGTACTCAAGAATTAACTTGTTCGGACTATACCAGTGGTTGTTAACCTTTTGTCGATCAGAGACCAATTGTGGGATTAAAAATTGGCTTGGACTATTTCCCAACCATCCTTTTAAGAGGCTAAAATGGCATTTATTTTCCAAAAAACCAAGGTATTTTCGACAAACAACGTTAATAAGAAGTTAAAAATAAACTTAAAAATGATAACAAATTTAATAGGAAATTAAACTAAATAGGAACCATATAAGCCTTTGAAAACTTAAAAAATTAATGAGAATTTTGCTCTTCCATTTTCTCTACTAGCTGTGACGCTGCGACTTCACGTTTTAAAAATTATGTATATAAGGGAGTATTTAGAAGAACATGGATATTTTTCGTACTCGAAAAGTTTAGAAAAGGAAATAAATACTGGAATTTTTAGAATTTGATCAAAATATTTAAAACAAAAAAATGTGTTCTTAATTTTATAAAATCATTAAATACGCGGTGTTTTTGAAACGTTGAAACCGATATCTTTTCGTCACTTTTGACTTAGCTAGCCACTTCTTGGGTTCTCAGTTAAGAACCTCTGGACTATACCTTCCATACTGTAAAACATAAGCGGTCATTTGTGCGGAATGAAAGCACAGATCAATGGTAGAAAATAATATTCCTTCAGTCAGTGCGTGCGAAAACATAGCTGTAATAATGGAGTCCAGATATTATATACAGTCTTCATTAATACAGATTCCGACAAGTTTGTTCGTAATTAACTGTCGTTACGTTTATTGACTCTATCAATAAAGTACTCTCTTCAATAAAATAGGTGGGGAGGGGAGAAACACAGGTTACGGAAATGTGCACGATACCTAGCGAGAAAGATCGATATCATATACGAGTAAATCTTATAAAAGTTTTAATGACCGGCACACCAATCGCTTTAGGAACTTTTTAAATCAATATTTAGTTCAGATAGTCGTTCTTATAAGTGCGGAATAAAACCTAGAATTAAACTAGGAAAAGAAAATTATTTGGTAAATTTAAAACATGTATTATTTTATGTACTGGTCATTTTTTTTAACTATATATTTCCTATTACAAAGATAAAGGTAAAATATAATTGCTTTATTATGTATAATAATAATCGACAAAATTTTAAATTTTAAGCATTTTTTATAATTAGCAGGCTAAGATAAGCAGGAACACTAATTATTTATCTTTAATCAGAATATGCTCAGTAAGAAACAATTTTTTTCTACAGTATATGATTTAAATATAATCTTGCTGTACGATACATTTCTTAAAATATTATTTATATCATAAATTGTTATTTGAAACATTTTACTATTTAGAAGTTAAAAATTGTTCATCATAGAACAGTATCATTATCAGTTTACATAAATATTAAATATAAAGTAATCTAAATAAAGAAAAGCAAACTCCTAAGCCCTTTCTTCAAGCATTTTTCCAAAATTCATCATAGAAATATTATGTGTTTAATGTGTATATATTGCCTTCAAGAGCATAATTTTAAAATATAATAGTATCTGCCATTATATTTGTTATGCATTTCAAAATGTAGCTAATAAGTTAGTACCAATAGGTAGGAAAAAAGCATGCAGTGGGCCAAACACTTTAATGCGAAGATATCAATCTAGCCTCATATGGGACTATTGGTAAATGGTCATAAACCTTTTTGAACAGTAGGGACAGGGAAGGAGAAACCGGATTTGACAATAGGCAATTGGGGAATTCTAAAAATAATACGAACTCTGAAATATTTCAAGTTTCGAAATAAAACTCGTCGGAGTTGGACTGTTTCCAGTTATATATATATATATATATATATATATATATATATATATATATATATATATATATATATATATATATATATATATGTGTCTGTGTGTGTGTGTGTGTGTGTGTGCCATACTGGACAACCCAAGGAGAGAATTGGCGTCCAGCACATCACAGGGGCTGATGGTGTAGTCGTGGCTCTAATAATAATCGACGCAGCAAATTATAACATTACTTTTATTTTGTCGGAGAATACGTCTTCCCAAGGCAGTTACAAAATCCGAAAAGCGCACAGGTTTGTTGTTCGGACGGCTTATATAAACTTTGTCATGTGACCATGATAGTGATTAGGGATTTGCTGTTGTCGATAAGTCACATGTGGTTTTATGTAATCTGCGCAGAGCCTACATGAAATCTTGGGTGACGCCACGCAGGTTTGAAAAAGGCAGCTATTTAATATTTTCCACTAAAGACCTTTTAAGACTTAGATTTGGAAACTAAAATTAGCTCGTACGCCCAAGGGAATTTAGAATAATTTTAGATTTTAAAATGGAATGGGGTTTTTAATGTTATATATATATATATATATATTAGTGTTACGAATTGCCAGAAAAGCCTTGTTGAATGGTGAATAGATGATTATTTCATATGTCGTTTTATATGGCAGTGGCTCTTAACATATGGAAGTGGCTTTTGTTGATCAGGGATCAATTATTGGAAAAAAAAATCGTCGGTGATCCCCTCCCAGCTAATCCTTTTAGAAGCTAAACGAGATTTAATTTTCTGAATATACAAAATATCTGTGATAATATTTTTTTAAAGTTACAAGTAAAATTAATACCAACCACAAATTTAACGTAAAAGTTAACTTAATGGCAAACATCAAAATTTGTTAAAACTTAAAATGAATGAGAATTATGCGTTTCACGTGTTGCAAAATTTCTGTGCTGCTGGAACTTCGTGTTGCAAAAAATACATTATGGGTTTTTTAAGCAGAATGGGTATTTTTTTGCTCTGGAAGGGACAGGTAACGGAAGCCATACAGGAATTTTTAAAATTTGAACAAATTTTCTCTCCTCAATTTTATAAAATTATTTTGTTTTTTTTTGTGGTAGATTATTTTGAAAAGATGAAACAATTTTTTTAATAAATTTGTCTACGCGGACCACTTCTCGGGTTTTACCGGATCTCCAGTTATGTACCAGTGGTATGGGAGATCAATTTTATTAATGTTAAAAAAATATTACAATTGTAAGAACATTCGAACTGATCGAAATTTGAACTCAAGAGAGGAAAGACAAAGGGTTTTTCGGCGAGTACTCTTGATCTCGGCTTCAGTGCCGTTTGTGTGATTTTTCATTTTTTTTTCAACCAGGGAAGATTTTTTTCATGTCTTATATTTCCCTCATACAGTAAAATATGAAATAAAGTTTTTGTGTA